>CM053026.1:420161524-420479024 GCA_028564925.1 Lithobates sylvaticus | reverse complement strand
CAGCGTGAGGAGAAAAAAAAAGACTGAGCTTTTGTGTACATCATGTGATCAGCTGTCATTGGCTGACAGCTGATCCACATGGTAAGGGGCCAGGACCGGCCCCTTAATCGGATCGGTGATCACCCGAGTCTCAGTGACTCAGTGATCACAGCACGCTCCGGAGGGAGCGTTCACAGGGGAGGCTGTCATGTGACTGCCTCCCAGAAATTCAGGTCCGCACTGTGGCCGTCATTCGGGTATAGCGCGGACGTCAAGTGGTTCAGTGAATAGGTGTTTTTCGACTCTTTTCTAAAAACCTCCTTTGTGCTTTCAGGCCCTGACCTACAGCCAGCCACTGTGACCTGAACACCATGGAGAATGACTAATTTCAGCTCCAGTGTGTATTTACTTTTCTGTGCATACTTGCAAAATCCTATGATCTCAAGTCTGAGTAACTGATCTGTGCCTTTTGTGCACACCTTAGGAGGGTGAGCTTTTCTTTTGCAAGGCTATCAGACATGGCTACTAATGAGAGAGGGTTCAGACCCCATTGTCAAGATCACAATTCGCTATTCTATCTCCTACTCTATTGAGGTGATAGGATACTGACACCCCAACCAAAAAATGTAAAATCTCTTCCTTTTATCTTACAGAAGATGTACAATTATCCTTTCAATTCCTTCCCTCATGCACAAAAGAACACATTGGTAAAGTAAAGGTTTAAGGCTGGTACATTATAACACTTCAATCCAAATGGAAGGATGGCACAGAGTTGCCAGATGTACAAGATTATGGACAAGCCCAAAGGTCGGCAGTGGTGCAACAGAGGGTGGGCTAGTAAACCTAGACAGTTGATGGAGGTGGTGGCTTTTTTTAAGTGGAAAAGAAGCAAAATTGGCTAGAGCCCAAGGGAGAGCTCTGGCTTAAAGAGGGGAAGAATGCCTCTGCCTGGATACCTCGGCAGGCTGTAAATAAAGGGGGGGAATAAGAAGGGAGTTTGCCTGGGAAGAGGGCAGGACAAGGTGTTTAACCTACTGTATATTTAGACTTAAAAGGCTCCTGTATAGTTGCATGTAAATCTCTGATGCCAGATTTGTTTCCCCCTTCAAAGGCAGTTTATGGGTATATTGTCTGGTGCTTTCTTCTTATCCCTGTAAACCTTCTGTTACTATATTCCATTCATATGGGTGCTAGACTAATAGGAATTTTTTTTCAACCCCCTGCAAGAACTTGCAAGATCCTTCTGAGTTTGCAGAGCAAAAACTCATGTGCACTTGCATAGGTGTGAATTAAGCCTAAAGGCTGTGCCTAAACACTTGTGGGAGTGTTTTGTTCCAGACGTAATATTGTTTAGGTACTAATCTTTTCAGACACCCTCATTAGCATGATAATCTTGTCCATGTTTGATTTATCAAATTTTGTTGGGACCTTCTAGAAACTATGTATTTGCCTCTACATAGTGTTTTTAGTTATGCAGATTTTCCTGAGACCACACAGGAATAGTTCATTTCTGTTAAGCTACTGGTTCCCAATCTATTTGACTTCATAATGTTTACACAACCTGGAACCCCAACTACCCTGGGTTGCCATGATATGACCTCCATTGCTTAACCTTCAGACCTTGTCCTGCACCCCTATGCACCTTTTCACATCCCTTCCACAGCTGTAGCTTGGTAATTGCCTGTTCCCGAGTTAGGAATTTTGTTTAGCCTCCCATGCCTCTGCCTTGATGCCTGGGATGGGGTGCATTTAAAAAAAATAAAAAAATGCAATTTCCCTGTTCCTGGGGTTACTTGGGTGGTTCTTCAGCACTGGCCTACTGTGTTCAGCCATCCTCCCTAGCTTATAGATGCATGACAGCCTAGGCAGGTAACTTCCTAATATTCTATTGTCTTAACACCTTGTACTCCTTGTGCAACCTTCTACACATTGTTCTCCCTGGTTACATACTGGGACTCCCGCAGGACCTTGTGACCCTCCTAAGCTATCCTTTATTTAGAGGGATTTCCTTCTGGGTTGACCCTCATAAGATCAATCCTCCTGTTCCCATCAGCTGCAGGTACCCTTCCTTGGACGATTCCTCTGACAGGATATCGATGTTCTTATTTGCACAATCCCCCCCCCCCCCCCCCCCCTGAAATTTCCTTAGTTTCCCCAGCATTTTCAACTGGCAGGCATGACATTTTGCCATTCTTTTTTTTTTTTTTTTTTTTTGTTTCCAAACATTTTTATTAAGATTTAACATTAAAATACCAGAGTGTACAAACATCGAAGGAACATATACTATAGTTGTATATAGATAGGTCAACTGGCATGTACATCTTGGCTATAAACCAGATAATTAGGTGAGCAGTCAATCCAGTAATTATGGAGAAGAAAAATCAAAGAAAAAAAAAAAAACCCATAGAAAAAAACATAACGGGATATATGTAAAAGTAAAAAAATAAAGGTAAGAGAACTAAAACTCTTGATGTATAAGCATAACACAGTACAAGCTATACCGTTGTATAGTTCCATACTTCATTGGAACTTCGTAAGACTAGCCAGATTAACCACCTCTTTACTGTTCCTAAATGTCTTTCCCAGCAATCGGGACTATCAGGGCAGTGACTGCAGGGATCTAGGGGTTCTCAAGTCCTGAGCTAAGTAGGTGGGCAGTCCATACATTCAAATATATGCATGGAGTCCAGGAGAGTGTGGTGTATTCTTTCCATTAGTCTAATGGACTCCATATGAAGGAGTACCTGTGACCATGGTACTGAGGGGCCCTTCCAATTCAGTGCGATTGCCCATTGAATGGCACTGAAGAGAGTATGAATTAACTTCTGTTGTGCAGGGATAACTCCTAGGAGTTCTGCATATAGAAATGCACATTTGATAGGTTAGCGCAGGCATATGCAATTAGCGGACCTCCAGCTGTTGCAGAACTACAATTCCCGTGAGGCATAGCAAGACTTCTGACAGCCACAAGCATGACACCCAAAGGCAGAGGCATGATGGGACAGCTAATTGCGAGGTCCGCTAATTGCATATCCCTGGGTTAGAGTGACAGACTCCTGTTATCTTGGTGATCAGGGTAGTAGTTTTGTTCCAAATATTTTCTAATAGTTTACAACCCCAGAACGTATGCAGGAGTTTTCCCCTGTCCCGACATCCTCTGAAACATGTGTTGGGAACATCCTGTGCAAGCGGTTCAGGATGTTATGCCACCGAGTGTGGAGTTTGAGAACCATTTCCTTGATGGATATGGAGCGTGTACACTTGTGCATATTATCATTCATGTCTTGCCAGTCTTCCACTGGGAACTCCTGAGCTGTCTCAGCCTCCCAGCCCAACATTGCTGCAGATTTAGGGGAAGTGTTATGGTCATTAAGGTATCTGTATAAGGTTGAAATAGTCCCCCTATCTCTAGTGGCCTCCCCACACATATATTCAAATGGCGTTTTCGATGACTCTATCGCTCCACAAAATTATGCCTTATCTGAAGGCATTGATAGACAGATCTATCCATGTCAAAAGTTTGTTGTAAGTGTGCGAATGAGCAGGAGGTGTCCTGTAACAGGGATTCCAGGTTTGACAGGCCACGTTCAGTCCATTCATGGAAGTATGTGTCCGTGTTAAAGGCTGGGGGAATAGAGGTTCGCCCATGGAGGACAGGAGTGGAACTTTAAACCTCAATTGGAATTTCTTCCAATAAAGAGACCAGAGGTAGAGGGATTGGCCCACGACGCTGTTTAATGGGGTAATATCCTTCGGGGTGATTGAGCTCGACCAAAGAAGACCCGGGAGGTGATATGAGGCGACCGAGGCTTGCTCAAACCGCAACCATGGTATGGAAGCAGGGGTGGCGTGCCACTGTGCCATTTGGACTAGGCGGGATGCCAGTTAGTATTTTCATAGGTCAGGGCATCCCAGACCACCTCGTATTCGGGCTCTATACATCGTTGGGCGACTCGATCGAGGTTTCTACCCTTGCCATATAAATTTAAGTCTGATTGGATTTTTTGTATTGTAGGGTGAGATACATATAGAGGCAGGGACCGGAAGACTAGGAGCTTTGGGAGGATGGATATTTTTACTGCTTGGATGCGGCCTAAGGATATACGGTACGAGGACCATTGGTTAAGAAGGTTTTTGACAGTGGAGAAGGCTTGTGGCTAATTTAGTGAGTATACCTGTTTAAAGGAAGGGGCCAGTTTTATGCCTAAATGTTGTAGTGAGTTATGGTTCCAAGAGAATTTGTATTTGTCTTTAAGGGAGGTCATTAACGGTTGGGGGAGGTGAATGGGCATTGCTGTGCATTTAGATGGGTTCCACCCTAGCCCTGTAAGTTGGTAAAAAGAGTTTAGAGAAGTGAATAGGTTAGGGAGGGAGATGAGAGGGTCAGAAATGAATAGGAGGACATCATCGGCGTATAAGCTGATTTTGAATTCTTGATCCCCTTTTATATATCCCTTTATGTTAGGATTGTTAGAGATGGATCTAGCCAATGGCTCCATAGCGAGGGCGAATAGTAGAGGGGGCATCCCTGTCTAGTTCCACAGTTTAAGGGGAAGTATGTAGAGTTACCGCCTGGGATTTTAATACTTGCACAGGGATGGTGATACAGGGCTTTGAACCCGTGAACAAATTCTCTGCTGAAACCAAATTTAGATAGAATTGTTTCTAAGTAGGGCCAAAGGACACTATCAAAGGCCTTGTTAATATCTAAGCTCAGGAGTAAGACTTTCTTGGCGTTGGTATCAGCGTCCTGAATGTTTGTAGCCAACAAAAATGTTGTTGATTTGTTGGATGGTATGAAACCTGTTTGTTCGGGGGATATCAAAGTGGTAATGACCGAAGCTAGACGATCTGCCAAGATGCGTCCAAAGATTTTTAGGTCGTTATTGATGACTGAGATAGGCCGAAAATTTTGGGGCCAGGGTATGGTCTTTGCCTGGTTTGGGTATAAGATAAATTCGCCAAAAGCATATCTTCTGGAAAGTGTTTCCCTTGTTAGATAAAATTATAAAGTTTGGTCAGTTTGGGGATCAAGGGATCAGAAAATTTCTTGTAATAGGTGGCGGAGAATCCGTCCAGGCCAGGGGTCTTGGAGGGTTTAAGAGAAGAGATGATGGTGGCTATTTCTTCTGTAGTGCATGGGGCATTAAGGATCTGTAACTGTTCCTCTGAGAGTTGGGGGAAGTGTCAGGACGTCCAACCAAGTCTGAAGAGAAGCGGGAGGAGGTGAGTTTGGAGCGGAATATAGTTTTTAGTAGGAGAAGATATTCAGAATGTCCCTAGGATGGGAAGTAAGGTTGCTATTATCCCTTAATTTGTAGAGATGTGTTGGTTATGTTGCTTCAGCTTACGCGCAAACAGTGGAGGTAGAGTTGCTGTGGAGGAGGAAGCGAGCTTTAGCCCATCTGAGGGACTTTTCGGTGTGTTCTGAAAGTATGGTGTCAAGCGCCATTCTCTTTTTTTTCATTGATTTGGAGCAACAAGTCTTGTGATGGAGTCTGGCTATGTTTATATAGTAAAGTTTTTTCAAGGTCTAAGGCAAGTCTTTGAGCGTCGTGTTTTTTTGGCGTTTCTTGGGGATGGAAATTTTCAATCAAGTGGCCCCTCATCACAGCTTTATGGGCTGCCCAGAGAGACGTAGGGGATATTGTCATTGTGCCTAAAATTTCCAATAAGGCGTTCAGACAGTTGTGTAAGCACTAAAGTTCTGGTAGCATAAGGGAGACCTAGACACGAGAGATGGCTGAATGCCATGTGATGATCCGACCAAGGGCAAATATGCATGTTCGTAGAAGTAGAGTTTGCGAGCAGGGAGGGTGCACAGAACATGTAATCGAGGCGAGAGTAGCTTTTGTGGGGGTAGGAGTAGAAAGTGTATTCTCGGGAGCCAACATTGTGAGCCCTCCAAACATCGGTCAGTTGCTGGGATTTAAGGGAGTGTTGGATGGATTTAGGAAAGGCATTGGAAGCAGGGCCTATGCAGGACCTGTCCAGCACGGAGTGCGCCACTAAGTTAAAATCCCCCCCTACAAGCATATGGGGTGAGTGAAATCTCTCTAGAACCTGGAAGAAGCTTTTAAAAAAGGAAGCCTGAGAGGCATTAGGGGTGTAAAATTAGTCTAACGTCATTAATTTGTCCTGTATTGAGCCTTTCACTATAACAAACCTGCTATGTGGATCAATATAAGTCTGCTGTACCTGCAACAACAGTTAATTTTATATAAATAGCCGCCCCTCTGGATCTGGACTCAAAGGTAGTGAAGCAACATTGTTTGTATGATTTATCAGAATAGGAAGGGTGGTTATTGGTGGAGAAGTGCGTCTCCTGCAAAAGGAGGATATCTGCACCTAAGGACTTGTATGTCCTAAAGGCCTTCTTTCTTTTTTGAGGGTATTTAATTCCCTTAAGACCCATGGTGGGGTAAGAGTAGAAAGCCGTGGGTTAGGGGAGAGTCCTGGCCGAGAGGGGCGCCCATGCACCAGACAGCCAAAATTTTAGGAGAGTGTACATTGAGCGTATCATGAATGTATGGGGTTAGTCCCAAATTAGCAAACACATTTGGTATAATATCTGTACGAGTCATTTCTAAAGAGATACATCAAGGTTAAAAACTCGAGAAAACAGTCAAACAAAATAAAAAAACTAACTGTGACTGAGCCAAAAAATGTCATTGCATAGTCCTGGGGGGTCAGGGGGGAAGACCTCCCGCTGACCCAAAGAACAAAATTAGTGCAGACCTTGTGGTCCAAAACTCCAAACCCGTGAGTCCTGCGGCTCAGCACATTTCTAAAGTCTCTATGCGCTAGTACCTGCGAGGGGCTCACCAGCCCAATCATTGTTGGGCTGTGGAGAGGCCACTAGGCCTCGATGGGTGTGAAGCAGGGGGTTAAACCAGTGGGTGGAACTGAGATTCAGCTTTAAGGCGGGAGACGTCAATTGCTTAGACGCATGGTGGGAGTATTTCTTGAACTCCATCCTGGGAGAAACATAGAACCAACTGGGTGAGGGGAAAGCAAACAGTTTGTCGTTTCAAAATCAATTCCGGCAGTCCCTCCTGGGAGGGGGGGGGGGGGGGGGGGGGGTTTCCCAGATCGCAGTGACGTGGAGTAGTTGCCATTCTCGGTAGTGCTGCCGCATCTAAGAGACCCAGTTTTACTAGAAGCTCCTTTCCCTCGAGAGTGGTAACCGTGTAAGTCATGCCGTTATGGGGGACTTGGCGCTTAAAGGGGAACCCCCAACGATAACGGATACTGGCAGATTGTAGGATTGAGGTGACCTCCATTTTCCTGCGCTTGTCCAGCGTGGTGGGGGAGCTATCAAAGTATATTTGAATTGGGGTACCCTCTAACTGCATGTTGGGGGTATTTCTTGAGGCCCGAAGGATGTCCTCTTTGATCAGGAAGTACTTGAGGCATAATACAATGTCCCTAGGGGGCTTCTCAGGAAGAGAAGGTGGGCGCAGGGCTCTATGGATCCTGTCACAGGAGAACGCTGAGAGTGGGGCATCAGACATGAGAGACTGGAACAATTTCTGGATTGTAGGCAATAAATCAGTCACTGATTCGGGGACCCCCTGTACCCTGAGATTGTTACGTTTGTTCCTGTTGTCCAGGTCCTCAATATGGGCTTGGAGCTGTAAAACTGTTTCAGATAGACTCTTGACTCTTTTCTGAGTTCTTGGCAGACCAGAGCAAGCTCATCGTGTTTGGTTTCAAGCAAATCAGTTCTGCTGCCCAGGGCTGCAATCTCCAGGGAGAGAGTGTTGATAGATTTATGCAGCTCAGATTGGAATTTCAGATTGGAATTTCTGAGCTATCTTGTCATACATTAATGTGACTCTCAGCTTTTGTAAGTTGCAGAGAATACTCAGTCTCCCAGGGAGTGAGCTGGTGAGGTGGCTGCAGCATATGGAGGAGTCTGTGCCTGCTTCTTCTGGGTGCCATTTTGGGCCATCTTGCTCTGTTCCCTTACCCTCAGCAAGTAGGTCGTTAGGGACTTTTGGGCCGTTGTGCTGCAGCGATTTTTCGGTCCTGGCATGCGCTTAGTGTTCTGCCAGGGGTGCAGAGATGAATCGGTTTTTAGCCCCGGGGAAGTGTGTTTTAGTCTCCGCGATTGACGCAGCTCTCAGCCTGTGCTTCTTTCCCGGTTCGCGCCGCGCATGTGCCTCCCAACATTTCGCCAAATTTTAGCATTTAGCACTTGGGAATCAAGAAAACTTTTATGGCTTAGGCTATGCACACATGGGAATTTGCCCTCCTTTTCTAATTTTTCTGGATGTCTGCCTCTGGGACTCTTCCCCCACTGCTTCCACCTGTTTGGTGATTTTTGGCCTCCCTTTATTTTCCATGGGGCTTCACCTCCTTTTAAGCAGGACCACTGCCTAAGTTCTTTCAGGTTTCTCACAAACTGTTGGTTGCTAGGCAGCTGTTGGTCTCCGCTGTCACTCCTGCAGCGAGGTGTTTTTTCTGGTAACAATTTGGGGTCCAGTGGTTTTCTTCTTTTTCCTGTGGTTGCCTGCCTTTTCTTCACCATCCCAGTGAAGCTTTTGGCAGTGCCCCATTTACCTGAAAGTAGCGGTATACAACCAATCGGGTCTTTTTCTTTTCGGTCAGAGAATAGGCGCAGGAACTCAACCATACCCCCTGCTTGTGGGAGAAGGGCATGCCGCATCAAATGGTAGGTAAATTGCACAGTGGAAAGGGTGTTGGGCATTGTTAAATACCAGGAGTGTGTTGCACACAGTGTGCATGGTTCAGGAGTGTGCTATATAGTGTGCAGGAGTGCGCTACACACAGGGTGCAGGCTACAACCCTGCATTCTTTTTTTTTTTTTTTTTTCTTCTTTTAGCTGGCTAGTCTGTTTCTCATAAAAGTGATCAAAGCAGCTGATTATCCCACTGGATTGCGTTTTAGAAGCAGCAGGATGGGTCAACTCCCTCCCACCACTCGCCAGTGTTTCCTGGGCTCACTGTTCTTACTGGCAAGCCCAGGAAACGAACCGGCGGTTTGCGTGGCTGGTCACAGTGGTGAACAGACCAGATTATCTGATTACCTCTGTGACCTAGCGGGACCGGAGTGATGTCATGATGTCCCTTTCGGTCTAGGGCAGAAGTAAACTTTTTTTATTTTTTTTTTGGACTTTTGCCCAGACCCCAGATCTCTCCATAAATAGGACATGTCATCCCTTATTTCTATTACTAGGGATGTTTGCAAAGCGGTGTTGTACACAAAATTTAAAGTTAATCCTATTGCAATCAGTTATAGGCATAGATGCTGAACTGGGCATTAAAAAAAAAAAAATTTGGCGTAATTACCTTTTTATTTTAATAAGTATGCTGGCTTCCGGGCTCTCTCGGAGTGTTTATCGCCTTTCCTCGGCTCCGCAAAGACCCCTGGGAGTCTTCCCATGAATCGGTGGGGAATGGCGACATGCCGAAATCTCGCGAGATCTTGGAGATCTCCCCGCCCGCTGCGATGGCAACCCGGAATTTCGACGGCGCTGCTCGCTGTTGGCATTGAGCATGCGCGGGATCGGGCGGTGAATGCTGGGATTCACCGCCTCCCGGAAATACATGCTTGTGGGCTTCAAATGCCCACAAGCAAAATGACAACCGCCTGGACACATTTTTATAAGATATCCTTTGTCACAAAATCGGCAAGCGGGGGAACTGTGAAACAAAAAAACATGAGTACTACATTGTCCTTTTTAAAACATATAAACGATCCTGAAAAAAAGATAGGTGGGCGGAATCCCGCTTTTAAAGTGCTTAAAAAAAATAAAAAATTTAGCGACTGTGTAAAAAAAAATACATTTAAAGCGCCGCCATCCCTACGCGCTCGCACACAGAAGCAAATGCATTTGTAAGCCGCTCACACATGTAAACTGTGTTTACACCACACGTGAGGTATCTACTCAACGTTCACGCAATAATTCTAGAGCTAGACCTCAACTCTAAACGGGTAACCTGTAAAAGTTTACAGATTAAATGTGCAGGTTCTGCATACATGTTTGAGAGTTATTGACAAAATACATGTGTCTGGGCAATCTGATCAAGCCTTGTTAATACCGGTCTTCTTAGTTTGTGACAAATTGAACGGGAATGTAAAATGCTGTATCTGCTTTCCAGACCATGGGTTATGCAGTTGCCTTGAGAGATTGGACACTGGCAAAGCTGTAGGTACAACCCCACTCCAGAAAGCTTCAGCTATTCTAGACTTATTGGTTAAACCTTGGCACTGTACCCAGACCCCGCCAAGGAAAAGAAACTGGGCTTGCCTGTAATGTTGCTTTGAGCACTGGATCTTACATTAGGCACTTACCTAGGCACACGCAGCACAATGTATTGCGTTAGCTGAAGAAAGCTATTCAAGGCCATGGATTTCTGCTGCTAGAATCCTGCCCCTGAAAACCCCTTAGGGGGTGTGCTCAGAGTGCAAAGACCTGGATGGGGCTTTGACCCTAACATCTATTCTTGGCTTACTGAGAGGACTGCAAGCTGCTGCGGTAAGTTTGGGCTTTAGCCATATTTTGAAGCCTAGTGTGCTGCAACTTCGGTCCCTTTATGGTTTACAAAAAGGAACAGCAGGAGAAGTCGGATTGCCACTTTATTTTGAATTGGATGCTTTTTTTTCCAGTTAAATCAGTCTCGTGGCTGCCAGTCCCTGAAACTTTGGCATGCTTTCTTACCCTCCTTCCCGTTGGAACACTGTGTATGGGCGCAACATTTCAGCAATTACACCACAGCTAGTGGGGTCTGTTGTGGTTTAATCAGGACTTTTTTTTTTTTTTTATACTGGGATTTGGGCAATAACCCACCCCTAGGCAGAACTAAAAACACAAATTATGTATCCTGCAACAGTCAATTGACAGTCTCCTGGGTGTAACCTCCATGCAAGGTTAGCATGGACAAACCCATGTTCAACCACTTAACTACTTCACTAGCCCTGGAAGAATTGGCTGCTCAAACAAAATTTACATCCCCTCCCAGCTCACGCGATCGTGCCTACCTGCTGCAGTATGACGGCGCTGGTCGGCAAGTGGTTAATTATTGCTCATTAATACCTGCAGGTTTGACTTCTGATTGCTCCTGTTGAACGCTTCAGGGCTTATCCAAAGGTGTCTGAAGCTTTCATTTATCACTAGATTTGGATATGTCTGTCTCCCACCTTAGGTGTATGTTTATTAGATAATTTTATCTAATTTCAGTTCTCGGCAGTTTTCAGAGAAAATTCCTCTTCTCTGGCACCCTGTTTATGAAGCAGAGAACATTTGTTCTCAGGAGAAGAGAGGAGATCCGAGTAGAAGGGGGAGGGCTGCCTGAGATACCTGTGTGATTACAGAGCAGCTGAGTTTTAAAAGTGAAACCAAAGTTAAAAAGTGCGGGCAGAAGATCCGGGGGCCCGTGATCGGGGTCACAGAGGTGGTGCGGGGAAGCAGCCTACCTTTCCCCATCGCAATTGTGCGGCCACAAGTGGAGCTCGAGCGTGCCGGATGGCGGGGGAAGTAATTGCCGGTAGAGGTAGGCACTTCTCCTGGATCTGAGGCTTCTGGGTCCGGCCGTGGATGCTGAAAGCGGGCCTGGCAGAGGCTGGAGGGAGCCGAGAATGCTGTACAAGACAGCGAGAGGCTCCTGAGGCAACCAGACCGCAGGCATGTCGGAGGCAGAACCAGCCCAGACTGCTCAACAGCGACACCTGGGGAGGGATTCCCCCCTCTACCTAAACCCCACTCCCTCCCCGGTTAGCTCCTATGGTGGGGGGGGGGGGGGTCCTTTGTGGGTTGTCAGAGGGGGAGGGAGGCTCAGTACCCTTGGGGGAGGGGCCCTCGAGTGTTTTCCTGGGTGTGTTCCCTAAGGACAGTTTGCAGGAGGGTTGGGGGCCACAACAGCTGCTAACGGACCCCACAATGTTTGTGTTTCAGGGTAAAGCTGCAGACAAGTCTAAGCCCTCCTATAGCTCTAAACAAAAATGCCCCTCCTGTAGGGGCCACGTTGGAAGATACCTGGACTAAAGTGTTATGCAGGGAGTGCATAGATGCCCAGGTCAGGGAAAAATCATCTGAGCAGAAAAAGCGATTTGTCAGCCTTGGTGAAGGAACTTTCCAGTTGTTCAAAATGCTCTTTGAAGGTTTCCAGCTCCCACAGCTGTCAGCGGCCCCTTTAGCAGCAGCAGCTCCTCTGCCAGCGCAGGGTTAAGCACCAGAGCTGCCTGTCATCCCTTCCACAGATGAAGGGACTCCAGGGATCTCCAGGGAGGGGACTGGGGAGCAACCGGACAGTGTGGCCTCAGGCTCCTAGGCAGAGTCGGAGGAGGAAGGACTGGACAGTAAGTCCAGTAGGCCCTCACGATACAAACTCTCCCTAGAGGATGTAGATCTCTTGAGGGCTGTTCACACCACACTAGGAATTCAGGCTGACAAAAAGCCCTTGACGCTCCATGAGCCAATGTATCGGCATGGGCGATCAGAAGAGTTTTTCCCTGTCCATGATCTGGTGGACGCGGTCAAAAAAGAGTGCCTTGAAGCCCTTCTCCAGGGCCTTGAAAAGAAGGTTTCTGTTTTCGGAGTATCCAGCATCTGTGTGAAACAAGAATCCAAAACTGGAGGCAGCCTTTTCCCAGGTGTTCAGGCATTCTGATCTGGCCTTTGAAGACATGGGGGCCTTATCAGATGCTATGGACAAAGGATAGACTCCATTTTAAAGAACACTTGGGAGTCATCCGTGGGAAATTTGAAGCCGGCTATGGTCGTAACGGTGGTGGCCCGCAATTTAAAATACGGTCTTTCCCAGATGCAGGCGCACAGAAGCAGGGACATCTAAGGAGACCATACTATCTTCCTTTCCCATGCTGCTTAGAGGGGTGGCCTATAAAGCGGACGCATCGGCAGAATCCATCCATATGTCTGCCAGATTTTCGGCCCTAGCTAATTCGCTAAGAAGGGCCTTGTGGCTTAAGACTTGGCAGGGGGATAGTGCCTCCAAAGTTAAGCTATGTGGCATCCCGCTTTACTCTTTGGACCCAGTCTACAGGATGTGCTAAATGGCACAGCTGATGAAAAGAAATCTTTTCCAGTCAAATGCAATTTCCCAGTTCAGTCAAAGGGGTTTTGCACTCAGACACGTTGGGGTCCCTAAGCCTGAGGGTCAGAAAAAACCCTGGGGGCAGAGGGGGAGCTATTTTTCACCCTCCAGACCAGACCTGCAAAACTTGATGATGATTGGGGGTCTTCCTCCCAGGTGGTCTCCTCCAGCCAGTTTATTCTGGGGATTGTAAGGAGGGGATACCACTTAGTTAAGATCTCCCCCACTCTCTCCCTGGGGGATCTCTCTGGTTACTAATCTTCTCAGGTGTGTGGAGAAATCTGAGGCCCTGTTGGAGTCAGGGAGTTGGAAAGCCAGAATTTAGTGCGCCGGGTCCCAGCGGACAAAATAGGCGAGGGGGTTTTACTCCCACATCTTCGTAGTATGGAAACCCTTAGGGAAGTACAAACTTATCTTGAACCTAAAGCCCTTGAACCAGTCTGTGTTTTAAGGAAGATTCCACATGGATTAAATTTTCTCGGTCAGAGCACTACTACCTCCAAATTGCTACATGGCATCTATACACCTCAGATGCCTATCTTCATATCCTAATTGCAGAGGGGTTTCGGAAATGTTTCTGACTGGCAGTATGAGTCAGGGAAGAAACGCTCCAGTTGCAGTTTCAGGCTCTTTCATTTGGCCTATCCTCCTCACCCGCATTTTTACGAAGGTCATGGCAGAAGCCCTGGCTTTTCTTTGTCTCAGAGGCGTCTCGATAATCGCTTAGATGGACGACTTGCAGCGTCCCCAGAACAGTTAATCTGGGATCTGGAGCTGAGGAAGGACTTTCTGAGAGGCCTTGGGTGGCTGCTTAACCTCAAAGTTCAGCTTTGTGCCCTCCCAGTGAATTACCTACCTGGGGTATCTGTTGGACTCCACACAAAGTATTTCTGCCAAGGGAAAAGGTGCATAAGGTAGACGGCACAATACGGCAGCCAGCTAGTCGCAATAAGAAGGGCAATGTTGTCGCTAGGGCTGTTAACTTCAGCTATCCAAGTAGTACAGTGGACGGGGCTACACTTTCGTCCCCTGCAGAGCTTCAAACTGGTGGTGTTGGGACCACAGTCAGGCAAAATTAGATGTCCCAGTGAAGATGCCACCACAAGTAAAAAGATCTTTGTGGTGGTGGTGGAGGAGGATGGCAAACATGTCCCAGGGTCGGCTGTGGGTTTTTCCGGTCACCAAGAATGCCGATGCAAGCTGCAGGGGGTGGGGTTCACACCTGGGGCCCCTGCTAACACAGGGTGCCTGGAAGGGAGAGCAGCTCCAAAGGTCGTCGAACTGGATGGAACTGAAGGCTTTGTCTTTAGCACTCCTCGCCTTCCAGGGGTAACACCGAGGCCACCACATACAGCTGTGGTCGGACAACTCCTCAGTGGTTGCATATATAAACAAACAGGGCAGAACTAGGAGTGGAGCCCTTCTATCCCTGGCATCAGAAATCCTGAGCTGGGCCGAACACAATGCACTGTCCCTCTCCGCGGGTTCATTTAAAAGGGGAGAAAGCTGATAACTAGGAGATGAGGACCACCAAACTTGGATCTTTTCGCATCGAAGGTGACTGCAAAAACTGTTATTCTTCTCACTGAACAGGTCGGAAGGCACTTTCAGGGTGGATGTGCTAGTGAAGAATTGGCATTTCTCCAGGTGCTATAAATTTTCTCGCAGGGTCTGATACTTTGTCCCCAGGTGGAGCGGTGGAACCTCACGGCCTGGTTACTGAGGAGCTGCTAAAAAAGTTTTTTTTTTTTAGAGAGAGTTTAGTCTCCTCTCTGCTCGGTAGCAGGAAAAAGGAGACATGCCTGCTATACTGGAAGACCTGGAGGCACTTTAATGACTGGTGTACAGAAAACTCCTTTGAAGCACAAAGTACCATCGCACTATTGGAATTCCTACAGTGCTGGGCAGACAAGGGTTTAGCCCTAAGCACTTTGAAAAGCTAAGTGTTGGCCAAACCACTGGCCTCCAATCCTTGGGTGGTTAGGTTCTTTAAGGCGCTGGGTAGGCAGAGGCCAGCGCAGGATCCACCTTTCTCTAAGTGGGACCTGCCTTTAGTTTTGCAGGCCCTAGTGGGGTTTCCATTTGAACCTCTGGAAGGATGTTCGCTAAAATTGCTAACTCTTAAAAGAGCCTTTTTAGTAGCAATGACGACTGCCAGGAGGGTCAGCAAGCTGAAAGCTTTGTCAATTAGAACCCCCCCCCCCCCCATTTTGTTGTTTTTCCTGATCAAATAGTCTTCAAGACTGATCCGGCCTTTTTGCCAAAAGTGGCTTTAAGGTTCCACAGAAGCAAAGCAATCGTTTTGCCCACGTTTTGTGCTAACCCCTCAAAAGAGGGGGAATTTTTAAGTTCCACATATTGGATGTAAAGAGATGCATCCTTCAATTCTTGGAGGAAATAAAACCTGTCAGGAAGACTGATTCCTTTTTTTTCTTTTTGGGGGCAAGGAAAGGTTATAAGGCCTCCAGATGTTACTATAGCTAGGTGGCTTAGGTTAGCTATTGGCCAAGCGTACACTTTAGCGGGCAAGGAGGTTCCCGGAGGCATCAAGGCACACTCCACTAGAGATATGGTGGCTTCACAAGGGGAAAGGGCTGGAGCTACGCCAGAGCAACGTGGTCCAGATTTACCACCTTTGTAAAACCTTACAGGGTGGACCTGGTGTCGGCAAAAGAGCAGTCCTTTGGTCGAAAGGTCTTTCAAGCCATAGTCCCACCCTAACAGTGAGTGCTTGTTTATCCTCAAGGTGGCTGTCCTAAAAGAAGCAGAGGGAAAACCAAAGTTACACTTACCGGTAACGTCTTTTCCTGCAGTCTTTCAGGACAGCACCGGTTACCCACCTGGATGTATAGGTTTCTTGGGGGGCCTCAACAAAGGAAGAGCAGAACCATTTAATTTTTTGTTATGTTCTTGTGTCTCCCCAGCTGGCCAGAGTTGCTCTTGAAAAACTGAAGGGCTGGCAGACTAAGTGGATTTTTAAGATGAATGTGAATAAGAAACTCAAGCGCTAATATGAATATTTAACAAAAAACAATGTGCTCTTACATCACATATAATAGGGTGGATTTAATGGTGCACTAGAACCTGTAAAACCCTTCCACAGTGATAAGTAATTAGAGACATCCACATCTAATTGTCCATATATGTCTAATTACCACAAAAATACTGCAATAAACTGTAGTAAAAAATCCTTAGACCGTGATCATAAAAAAAATAAAAGTGGAAATCTGAAATAATGAAAGTGCAGACAGGAAGTCACCCCCACCTCAGTGTGAACTGCCTGCTCACCTTCCAGAAGTTTTCAGACACTAAGGTCCTTATAATAGTCAGCCTGTGTGTGTTCTGATCCTGGGACACAGTGCAAACAGTTTTTTCCTTGATGTTTCCAAAAGCAATCCAGCCTCTCCAGGATAAGTTAATTCTCAGAACAATTTAACATATCATCATTGCGCAAGATTGCTTATATACTGATTGCCTCCTCTTAATAAAAAGTAAACACTCACATTTGCCTCAACGTATACCGCATATTGAATGATTAGAGTAAGAACATGGCTTTCCTCCTCACTGCACATCCAGCATGTTCAGCAAAAACAAACACTCGGATGTGACGTCACCGGTTCCTCCCGTTGCGTCACAGGTCACGTGACTTTCTCAAGGGAAACAAGAAACACTCCAGTAAGATGTTACCGGTAAGCATAGCTTTTTGTTATGTAATTCATAAACTTTTTTCCAGTGAGTTTAAAGAGTTGAATTATTATCTTTTTGGATAATTACTGGAGGGCTGGTTGAGCACAATCTGTTTTTTATTTTGTTAAAGACTAGTAATTAGGGCTGGTTGGTGCATCCATCAACTAACCCGTTAAATTGTCCTGTGAGATTTTTAGGAAATGGCGAGCCTTAGATAAGTGAGCAGTTCCTTCTGGCCAGTCAATATCTGGGTAATTGAAATCCCCCATTAAAACATTGCCCTGCCTCGCCGCCATTTCTAACTGATAGGTCAGACTCCTCCTCATCCTTCAGGTTAGGTGGCCTGTAGCATACGCCCACTATTGCTTTACATTCGTTTCTTCCTTTAGGAACTCCAGCTACAAGGATTCCACCTCCTCCCTTGTTCTCTTGTCCCCAACATTCACTTGCAAATCATTCTTGGTGTACAGACATACCCCTCCCCCTTTCCTACCCTCCCTGTCCCTACAATCTAGGGAATATCCCTGAACGGTTGCCAACCAGTTGTGTGAGCTGCCAAACCAAGTTTATTACTTTAAAATCCCCCGCCTAAATTTGCAGATCCAGTTCTTCTCAATTCTATTACCTAGACTTCTAGCATTTGTGTACCTGCCTATTCATTTTGTCCAGTCGCATATTTCCTTGTTATGAGAATGCAATTGGGATTTGCCAACTTGCTTAACTTGTGTTTTAGGTATTCTAGTTGCCCTACCACTAATGTACCTGCTGAACTTGGCTCATTTCTGGCTATTGTTTCTTCTGGTCCCTCCCCCGCCAACACCTTGTTTACAGTCCCTGTAACTTTCTGGCCACCTTCTCTCACAACAGCTGCACCCTCCCCATTTTAGATGCAGTCCGTCCCTCCTAAAGAGCTGGTAACTGACTGAAAAGTCAGCCCAGTAACCCAAACTCCTCCTCCCTACACCAGTTCCTCAGCCACTTGTTTCCCTAATCTGCTGCTACCTCCGGTATGGCTCGAGGTACAGGCAGTATTTTTGAGAATACCACCTTGGCAGTCTTTCTCTTCAATATAGCTCCTAAATCCCTGAAATAGTTTTTTAGGACACCCAACCTATCTCTAACTTTGTCATTGGTACCTTTGTGTACCATAACAGCGGAGTCCTCACTAGCCCCACCCAACAATCTGTCCATCCGATCCGCGATATGCCAAATGCCTGCTAAACATACCGTTCATCGATCACGGTCTTTGTCGCAGATTTCCTTTTATCTGTCCTTCTAAAAATTGAATACCCTACCACCAGAATCTCTCTCCTTCCCCCTTGGCCTTGCCCCCGTCCTCACTGGAGTCGTTTCCCTTGCAGCTAGGGGAGTCACTCTGCTCCAGCAGTACCACTCCTTGACTGGTTTCTCCAACATCGCGCAACGGGGTGTACTTATTGGGATGTGCCAACTCGGGACTGACTTCCCTAACTTTTCCCTCTACCCTGCCTTACTGTCCCCCAACTTCTCTACTCTGGTGCCTGCACACCTGTATCTCCACCCGCCTCTGTGCTGGCTCCTGCCAGCACCTGATGGGTACAGTCCAAACTCGCTTTCAGGTTGGTGATGCTTGGCAGTTTTGCCAGCTGCTCCCATAGATTCAGGACCTGAGCTTCCAAGGAAGCATGAAAGACTCCCGCGCTTATGGTATAAATGATAATTAAATGCAAAATTATATGAAAAGCTGCAGCCTCTATTAATACATTTACCCTAAAATAAATCTAGAGAAATGTGAAAAAAGGGAAGGATAGATATGGAGCTGCTCCTATTGAGAGGTAATTTGCAACCTCTAGATACTTGAGGGGTGTGTATACCACGGGTGCATATAATGCAAAAAGTGCAGAAAATAAATGTAAAGGATATCCTACTTTGTAACCTTCCTGATGGCTTCTAACAGTATTCATTATAAATAAGCTATGTGCATTCAAACAAAAATAAAATGAAAAAATAAATGGAAAAGCGCTAACTTTTCCTGTGCAAAATCTGCAATTCAAAGTAACATTTCTGTGCCAAAAAATACAACATATATGACTGGTATATAGTATTGCTGTGAAACTGGGCTCAGAAACGTGCTTAAACCCTGGTGTATAAAAAACGTCCAATAATAAAGTGACAATGTGCTCCTTCAAATTGTTCTGTGCTTAGAAAACCGTGCCCCATAAACGCTCTCACCGCTATTATTCACCCCACAAGGAGGTATTTCACTTTCACAGTATGAGCCACTGTGCAGCCTGTAGAGTAGGAAAACTTCCTGTCCTGTATCCTCCAAGTGCGTCCTTGTCTGTGATTTAAGTGGTCTCCTTCCTGTTACATGGTTACATAGTAACTATGTAACTGTTAAACTGTTAAACTGTTAAACTGTTAAACTGTTAAACTGTTAAACTGTTAAACTGTTAAACTCTTAAACTGTTAAACTCTTAAACTCTTAAACTGTTAAACTCTTAAACTCTTAAACTCTTAAACTCTTAAATGTTGCCCACATGTAGAGAGGAAAAACTCCATAGTGTGATACCATACAAATTTCCAAAAATGTATTAGTAATACTCTTGGGTACTCACATTTAATAAAAATCCATTAAAGCAAAAAAAAATTTAAAATCAGGAAGCCAGAGCGATCTGAGCTCCACCGCTCAAAACCGGAAGTGATACAATAACGCTGTTAGTCCCGCCCTATGCATTTTGTCACTAGGACGTCATCTGGAGCAGCGCCATCTTGCTACACCATCCCGTTTTTATATGGTATGAGGTGTGTTCCAAAAACACATTTTTGACACATTTTTGGGACCATTGTTATTTATCAGTAATCAGTATCAGTAACAGAAATCAGTGCCATTTAAATGCACTGATTCCTATGTAAATGACACTGGCAGTGAAGGAGTTAACCACTAGGGGGCAGGGAGGAGTTAGTGTGACGTGTGTGTGTTTTTTTTTTACAGTAGGGGGCGTGGCTGACATCACTGATCGGCTATCTCGATGACAGGGAACAGCCGATCAGTGACAGGCAGTGTAGGAAGCACGGGGAGAGGTTTGTTTACATAGACCTCTCTCCGTTCTTCAGCTCTGTGACCCGATCGTGGGACACTAGCGGCGATCGGGTCTGCTGGTCCCGCGGTCACGGAGCTCCCAACCGGCGGCGCGCGCGACCCACGGCTGGGCAATTAAAGGGGACGTACCGGTATGTGCTTTTGCCCAGCCGTGCCATTCTGCCGACGTAAATGTGCAGGAGGCAGTCGGGAAGCGGTTAAAGGGGAACCTGACTCTTTATTTTTGTGACAGTTGCCCTTTAACCTTTATAGTCATAGCAGATATTAATCCTAGATGAGGGTCTTGTATGTATATTAAGGGGGAACCCCCACACTATTTTTGCAGTAGGATATTCGGCTGCATTCACACCTAGGGATTTGGATTTGTTGGCAGAATTGGCATGATACTGATCCTGTTTTCAAATTGCGTGGAAAAATGCACAATGCATGTTTGAGTGCCATTTTTTCCTAATAAAACATGATGCAAATTTGCTGCGATTGTTAATTGACAAAAACGTGCAGCAATTGTGAAAAACGAGCACACATAGGTCAGCCCATTCAAGTGAATGGGCTTCCCTATGTGCGACACAAACGTGTATGAATGGTGCTAAAAATATTGTGAGCTTGTTCCTGCTACACGAAGTGTGAACGGGGCCCTACATGTAAGGGATCACTGCTATACTAGAATCATTGCACCCTTAGGGCTTGTTTACATAAGTGGATGGGAGAAGTAAAGCCTTGATGTTGTACTACATTTTTTACCTCCCCTTTAGCTGACTGGGGAGGGGCTAGGGTGTACACATGGCGATGCTGCGATACTCTGCTTCATAGCTGTGGTGGGGACTATACCTCCTGTTGTGCTTGATGGGCACTACCGTTCACTACACACACACACACACACACCATTATTTTTTTAACAAGAAAATACACACACCATTCTAGTAAATAGAGCCATGCTGCAACTGCGCATAATGTGCATGTTTGCAGTGGTCTTGCATTTAGGTGGTTAAAACCTGTCAAATGCTGTCTGAAGATAAATCTGAATGCTGATCACTCTTTAGACACCAAAGCAGGTGTAAATGAGCCACAAAAGAAATCCTTTTTCCTTGGTTATACCTGTCTTGCAGCCTGCTAAAGAATATTGGTACACTGCAAGACTACAAAGGGATCTCCGTTTATTATGAAGGCGTTTCCTTCATATGTAAGTGAATCAGTTCAGAGAGCTCGGCTCTAGGAGGAGGGGGGGCAGGACTCTCCCTGTTAGCACTCGTCTGCATATTTAACTGGGCAGGGTAGAATGCTAGGCCCTGGTTCACGCTACTGATTTCTTGGTGACCTGCGACTCGGATAATGTGAAAACACACAGATTTTAATAAGTGACTTGTCACTTGCCCTATTATTTGATGATTTTGATGGTGTGGCACGACTCCCGTTGTAAAAATAACCAGCTAGGCATACATTTTGTATTTTTTAACCCCCTCTCCTCCCTAGTTATACTTGCTGCCTAAAAGCTTACTCCCCAGCACATCCCATCCACACCTGGGCATAGTGGAAATGCATGTTCCTGCTTCACTTTTTTTTGTGTGTTTTTCACGTGTAAACAAGCATCACTTGAATGGGCTGTCCTATGAGCGACAAACACCCCAAAGTAGATAGAGAACCTTTTCGCTCATGGAACATTGCGCATTTTGGCAGCAAAACGTGTCTGCATGATTCCAAACAGAAAACAAACGTGCATAGCGTGTGCACTTCCATTTAGGCAGTGTTTGAATTCATCTACGCATTTCCGAACACACACAACCCACACAGAAAATGCAGTTTGCTGTGCGGTTCGAAAGCGTGCTGCAACTCCCACCAAACGATTGTCGTTCTCACGGTGCCATTTAGGCTGGGTTTGCATCTGTGCTATTCTGAATGCATGGCCACCTGCACAGAATACGTCAAAACGGAAAGCTTCAAAGGCTGTCTTTCTTGCTGTAGTCAAGAGGACTACAAGTATTAACCAGTGTTTTTAGGACTGGAAAAATTAGCTTGATTTACACAGTAAAAGTGTTTGGTTTTTTTGCTTCAGGTACATGGTGCATCGACTGCTTCTTGCTGCTTTGGGAAGAAGAGAGCTTGATGATAGAGACCATTATGGAAACAAAAGACTGGACCTCGCAGGACCTCTGCTTGCCTTTCTCTTCAGAGGGTAATATAGGCAGTCTTAAACAAGCTTGTTGAATAGTTCTATTTATATGTCTTAAAGCAGGTGTTCTACATGGTTTATTGTTTTTTTTTTTTTTTTAGTATGTTTAAGAACTTGCTAAAAGAAGTAAGGATCTATGCACAGAAATTCATTGATCGAGGAAAAGACTTTAATTTGGAACTGGCAATTAAGACGAGAATAATTTCAGATGGCTTAAAGTACTCCTTGGCTACTGGAAATTGGGGCGACCAAAAAAAAGCCCATCAAGCTAGAGCTGGTGTATCACAGGTGAGTTAATTTAATGCTTTAGAAAACAAAAGCTTCAAAGTTAAGTGTTCAATCCCTACATGCAAACAGAATGCTAAAGTATTTATAATGCTCATGATCCAAGCACAAATAGGTCCTGGATCACCCTCACACTACCCCAGAGTTTAAAGCTGATGTCAAAGTTTACTTTTACTTTAGTTTGTTTGGGCCAAGCTGGTCCAAACAAACTGTGTCCTAAACTAACGTGTAACTAACTAGTACATATAAACTGTACATAAACTACAAAGCTTGTGATTGGTTGAGTCAGATCATGATGTCATTAGCCTTCCCCTCCAACTCAGCCATTAAGAGCAAGCTTTGTATTCATTTTTAAATTACAAAGCTTCTGTTCATGGATAAGAGCCCGATACTATTTTGTTCTGGGTGTAAGACGGGAAGGTCTTGTCTCACATCTGGAACACCGTGATGCAGCTGAGGCTACATACAGTTTATACAGTGCGCCCAGTGGGTGCACGTTGGTGAAATGGTTTTATACCATTCATGTATAGTGCTATCCTTACAAATGTAAACAAAATACCAGTGCTTGTGACCAATGTGCCGTTAAATCATCCAAAAACGTTATTCCTAATATTTACCAAATAAAGTTTTTGCACTAACCTGGGATGGCATAAGAATATGAAGAAAAGAAGATTTTAAAAGTATAACAATATTTAGTATAGAGAAGTTGAACGTATTTTTAAACACTGGCAGAGTTTATTCAAAGATAGAATATAAAACAAAATTCTCCCAAATAAACCTATCTCTGTGTTTAGAAAATCCCCCTCACTTTGGACTAAATTAGTGCATAATGTGATGGAAAAAAGTTACTTTTTTTGAAAGGAATAATTTCTTTAAATGTAGTGGGTGTAGAGCCTGTAGGTTAACTAAGAAACAAAATAAATGGGGCGTGACCGGATGTGAGAGGTGCGGGAGCATGAAGCTCAGAGCGAGTGAGTGAGGATGTGAATGGGCTCTCTCTGACTTCCCCCACTGAAGCCCGCTATTTACGAGAGCTTATGTGGCGCGATTTGAGGTTGGAACTAAGGCTAATGGAGGGGGTCCAGTGACTACATCTCTCGGCTGACCGTCAAAGCTCCGGACCAATCCACTTATTCTGACCTGCTGTGGGATCATTGAACTATTCGGAGGTTCCCAAGCGCAGTGTGAGGCGGGGAGGCGGCTTGTGAAACGATAGCCTGCCGGTCCTGTGATTGGAGGAACGAGTCACCTGCCCTCGAGTACCACCTGACCACCCGGCGCTACAGCGGGACGGAGCGAGGTGCACGGGAAGCTGAGCGCACAGCGCTCCAAAGTAAAGACAGGCTTCGGCTGTGAAACAGGAGGCGGCTTAGTAAGGCAAGCCGTTTTTCAAGAATTGGAGCGGAGATGCCGTAGGGGGTGAGTGGCCTAATTTACTGCACTTATAAATTGTGCTGGGACAATGTGCTACAATAACCAGCAATAGCCTGTATTTTTCTGAACTAGTGACAGAAGTTCTGAGACTGAAAACCTTAATACAACCATCCCACGCTACCTGGAAATAGTACCCCTCTAATATCAGGTGTGTCTGTACCCCTCTGCGTGGTCCAGCTGATTGGAGACAGGCGACTGCGTGACACCTCAATCAGCTTTGCTGGGCTGTCCTTCTCATCAATTTTATTATATCTGCCTAAATGGGCTTTTGATATTTACTAATGACTGTATCTCTCACCAACCCCATGGACTTTACTGCAATATTCTGTTAATATCCTGCTTACACGCCGACCCTAAGGGGGAGCGGGGGGGGGGGAAAGGACAACCCCAGGCTACTTTCTCTACCAAAGCGGCTTGTTTTGATCTGGAGGACTAGATTGTAAAGCACCCTGGCTTTCCTCTCCCTCTCTGCCGCATACGTGACTATGAGCAAACCCAGCTATCTGGACTGAGTGTAGCGAGGAGATTAAGTAAGGAAGCCCAGAGTGGACCTGAGGGGTGAGGGGGCTTATACTAGTGCTGCATCTACAGAGCCATAGTCTGAATCCTAAAAAACTTCTCTGTAAAGGGGAGGAAGAGATGTGATAAAGAGACTTTTTCTTTCCTGCACATAAATAAATATTTGTGGTTTTTTTTTTTTTTGGGGTCCCCTTCTTTTTTTTTTTCTCCCCGCCTTCTCCCCCTCTTAGCGGTAACCCCCTTCATGGAGCTATATTCCAAGATTATGCATTAATAATATTTATATATTTATACCGTTTTAAAGGAAGAGGAGAAATAAAGAGAAAGGGCCCTTGCTGCTCCCTTGCTGCCATTTGTTCCTATTTCCTCCCTCCTTTTTTTTCTGCTTAGAGCCTGGAGTAAGCATATCATCCAGTGCCAAGCCCTTGACCTGTGAGGTCCCCCAAGGAAGATCTCCCTCCCTGTGAGGATTCCAGGGATAAAGTGGGGGGGGCGGAGGAAAGGGAAGGGGAAGAGATGTCAAGGAGAAGAGCTCCAGAGGAGCCCTCGTTTGTAGAAGTTCCCCAAAATACACGAGCAGCCAAGGACAGAAATAATCAGGTCGCAGCTGCCGCAGCGACAAAATTGGAAAAATTTGCACATTCCCCAACAGTTCCACTTTCTCCAAAAAACCCGAATCAGCTACAATCATCTAATCAACCTACTTGTCAGGGCAAGGACCATAAAAACCCGATGATAGACAGAAAAAGCCAGGGTGCTATGGCACCCAATACATCCACCCCCTCCACCGTAAAAAAATCAGCAACCAAGGGACCTGGCGGGACTAAAACCTCCACCATTCACCTAAACGTGGAGGATAGCTCTTCTCTAACTCATATGTCAATTACCCCCGCCGATACCACCCTGGAAGCCAGGGAGAAAGAACCTACATTACGGGAGGTACTAAACGCAATAAATGATTGCAAAAATGCAATAGCCAACTTTGATACTCAACTAAAGAACATTAGAGATGAACTCTCTATCATAAAACATGACGTTAATGGAATAGTACAAAGAATGGTGGAGGCGGAAGACCGAGTAAGTGCAATAGAAGATGAATTGACCCCACTAAAGCAAGATATCCAATGGCTCAAAAAAACTATGAATATACAGGTAGCCAAACTGGATGAAATGGAAAACCGGAACCGTAGGAACAATGTTAGAATTATAGGACTACCGGAACATACTGAGGGCCCTAATCTAATTAAGTTCCTAGAGGACTGGTTTGTGGAGATCTTTGGGGGAGGCTCTTTTAGCCCCTTATTCGCTATTGAACGGGCTCATCGCACTACCCTAAGAAATCAGCGTGGAGGGGATCGCCCCAGGACTATACTGCTAAAAATCTTGAACTACACTGATAAGGTCGCATTGCTGCGGAGGGCCAGAGAACTGGGAGACATTAGGTTTCAGGGCGCTAGAGTCTCATTTTACCCAGATTTCTCGCCCGACCTGCAGAAACGCAGAGCTGAATTTACTCCGATTAAGCATACAATGATTAACTATAAAATAGACTACGCTCTTTTATACCCGGCCCGGTTGAGAGTCACGGCGCTTGGCAAAACATTTTTTTTCAGCTCCCCTACCGAAGCACAGCAATGGTTCGAAGAGAACAAGAGAGACTTTTTTTTTCTTCCCCCTTTTTTTTTTTTTTTTTTTCTTTGTCTTTTGCCGGTTGCCGCCCTCCCCCCCCCCCCCCGAGTTTTTCGGGGGGGGGGGGAGGGCTGATACTTCTGTTATATGTCTGGAAATTGATATGAGTAGAGCATTGATATTATTATTGATATTGCTGATGGTTGGGAGGGGGGGGGGGGGTGGGGGACCAGGGGGGGGTCACGATGTAATGATAAGATTGTGTTAACATTAGACTTTATCAACACTAGGGGGGAAAATGGAGAGAGTCCGTGGGCAATAGGGAAGAATAAATGTATGTAGGTATGTGTGGGATGGGAGGGGGAAGGGTCACGATCGCACCAGTAGGGGGCTGCCCTGATGGGCCGGGATTGAAGGGGAGGGAGGGTTGGGGGGGGGAGGGGGGGGGGGGGGGGAGGGGGGAAGTCAACCAGGGATCTTGGGGAGGGGCACAAGTCAAGCACAGGGATCAACTAAGCATGCTAAATATGTCACGAGGGAGTGGGGGGAGGGGGGAGTGAGAAAGAAATTTACAATAATACCAAGGATTTGGGTGAGATGCACATTTAGGGGAAATGATTTATTAAGAGGACCCAGTGTTTCAAGGGCCTGTGTGGTTTTACACTTGATTGCAACTTCACTGGTACTAGTGATGTCGGGATTATTATGTATTTATGTAGAAATGCACAAATTTAATAGAAATGACACTTAGGTATTACACGACTAGATTTAGAGGAGAGAGGGACCGGGACTGGATTACTAGCCTCTATGAGGCAGGGTCCTCCCTCCCTTTTCTCTTTTGCTTTTGCTCCGTTCCTTTTTCCTTTTTTTTTTTTCTCTCTTTTTCCTTCTCTCCTTTTTTTTCTTTTTTCTTCTTTGGGTTTTTCTTTTTGTCTCTGCTTACTCCTCTGGTGCCGTCCAGGAGATGTGCATATGGCTTTACTTTTTGAGTGGGATGATCCGGAGGGCCCCATACTTTCTTTGATAACTACTCTGGGCAATAAGACCTACATACTTATCAAACCTAAATGCAGTTGAAGAAATTTGACCTGATCTCTTGGAACGTCCGGGGTCTTGGCGATCCGGCTAAGAGAGACCTGGTCCTGTCCCTTTTGGAGGGCAGGGGGCCGGGCATTTTGTGTCTCCAGGAGACACACCTGGTGCAGGACACAGTGCCCTTGCTCCGTGGTCGGAAGTGGCAGGCCCAGTACCATTCATTACATTCCTCTTATTCAAGAGGTGTGAGTATCCTCATTGGGAAGGGAATATTATTCTCGTGCCATAAGGTTCAAATAGACCCAAAAGGTCGTTATGTTTTTTTACACTGCTCATGGGAAAATAAACCGTACGTCCTCGCAAATATTTACGTTCCCCCTCCGTTCAAAATGGATATATTATACGAACTTATCGCATTTACAATAGATAAAGTTGGGATTCCGGTACTAGCAGTGGGGGACTACAATCAGGTATTGGACAGTTCAATGGATAGGTTTCCTACCCCTAAGCAAGTTATAGCCAGGGAGGAGGGTAGGTTGACTCGATTTCTACAAGAAACCGGGCTCATTGAAGCCTGGAGAATACGGCATCCGCAGGAGAAGCAATACTCATGCTTTTCAGCCACCTTCTTGACTCTCTCTAGACTCGACATGGCCCTGGTCAATGAGGAAGCTTTACCTCTGATAGCAACAATAGAGTACGGCCCAAGGGGGGTTTCGGACCACTCGCCCCTGATTCTGTCATTGAAGACAGGTAAAAAGGTTTACCATAGGGAGTGGAGAATCGACCCAGTGTGGCTGGAACTAATCGAAACCCCTGAAGAAATAAAAATGGCCCTCAAAGAGTTTATCAACATAAATTCAAATACAGCCCCTATTGGGGTAGTCTGGGATTCATTGAAAGCATACTTTAGAGGCCTCCTGATCCAGCAAGTGGCGAGAATTAAAAGATTGACAAGAGAGAGGGAAGGGGAAGCTAAAAGGGGCGTAATGATCGCAGAACAGAAATATATCCTTGACCCAAACCTGGAAACGCAAAAGGAATGGTTAGAGAGACAACAAGTCTACAAGACAGTCATAAAAAGGATAAGCGAGGACAAACGCATACTTCAGAGGCAATTAAATTATGGCGAGGGTGAAAAGGTTGGACGTATGCTGTCATTATTGGTGAAGGCAAATACGTCTCCATCAGTGGTCTCGGCAGTGAGGACCAGGGGCGGAGAGATCTCGACGGATCCGATAACTATCCTGAGAACATTCAGAGACTATTACTCTTCCCTATACAAATCCCAGATAGACGTAGATAGTAGGGAAAATGCCCCCTTCCTTGAAGGGTTACATTTCCCAACCTTGCCAGAGGTGGAACGGCAACTAATGGATGCCCCAATTACTTTACAAGAGTTAACGGATGCCGTCGCTGGTATGTCAAACTCTAAATCACCCGGCCCGGATGGACTCCCTACGGAGATCTATAAAAGATACGGCGAAATTTTACTTCCGGAACTGCTAAAGTTGCTGGATCAGGCGCAGTCCATGGGGTCTCTTCCAGCTTCAATGACGGAGGCGACTATTGTCGTTATCCCGAAGGAGGGAAAAGACCCCATGGACCCCGCCTCATATCGCCCGATTTCCCTGCTGTGCACAGATGTAAAGATCCTGGCCAGGGTCTTAGCTGCTCGACTAAATAGGTGTATTCATATTTTAGTTCACCCCGACCAATCGGGGTTTGTCCCAACAAGATCAACCAGTATAAACATACGTAGAACTTACCTGAACATACAATTGCCAGTAGACAACAAAGGCCCCAGGGCCATTATGGCCTTGGATGCCGCTAAGGCATTTGATAGCCTAGAATGGGGTTATTTGTTCAAGGTATTGCTCAGATTTGGTTTTGGATCTAACTTTATTAACTGGGTGCGCTTGTTGTATACAAACCCAACCGCCAAAATAAATATTAATATTGAACACTCAGAATTTTTTAGGCTGGAAAGAGGAACGAGGCAGGGATGCCCCCTGTCCCCGCTCCTCTTCGCTTTAGCGATAGAGCCTTTGGCCATTTCTGTTAGAGCCAACGGCGGAATACGTGGGTTTAGGCGAGGGGCAGCGGAAGAGAAGATAGCGTTATTTGCCGACGATATCTTGTTTTACCTAGGAGACGTAGACTCCTCATTAAAAACAGCCATACAAACAATGGGGGACTTTGGCAGGATCTCAGGACTCTTAATCAACTGGGACAAGACGGCCCTCATGCCGATGGATCCAACTCCAGGTGATATAATTATCGATAACCTTAATTTTAAACCACTTGATAAATTGAAGTATTTGGGGATATGGATAACTAGGGATATAAATGCATTCACTAAGTATAACCTAGATCCGCTATTACTAAAGCTTAAAGGTAAGTCTGAGGTGTGGACTCGCCTTCCTCTCTCGGCAGCAGGGAGGTGCAACCTTATCAAAATGATTTGGTTGCCACAGATTCTTTATCTTCTACACAACTCGCCCCTATGGCTGGGACAGAAGTGGTTCAGGAAGATGGACTCGCTCTTTAGAGACCTGATTTGGAAGAGAGGACAACCTAGAATTGCCCTCGCTACACTTCAGCTTCCTCTGGGGGAGGGTGGACTGGCGATTCCGCACCTCAGACGGTATTTCGTTGCAGCACAATTACAGCACCTGGCAGGGAGGGGGGTCACCAGAGATCCTGGGAACAACTTACTCTTGATAAGTAGCCCACATAGTACACTTATCGATGCTCTTGAGGCAGGCTCTTTTCCCACATGTCGCCCAACGCTATCTCTGATAACAAAGCTCTGGCAAACAGCAAAGTCCATGCTGGGATACCAGGGCATAACAGAGCTGGCCCCCTTGTGGCACAATAAACATTTAGAAGAACTAGCCAAGATCACCAAGTCTAGTGCCTGGGAACAACAGGGCCTCACCCGACTAAGCCAAATGTACTCTGGCGAGAATTTGAAAACTTTCGCTGCCTTGAAACAGGAATTCTCCCTCCCTAATTGTACTTTCTACAAATATCTCCAGGTGAGGCATGCAGCCCAGACGCAATTTGGACTACAGGTACCGAGCTGGGGTCAGATACCTATACTGGCCCAGCTTGTGTCCTCAGACCCAACTAAGGGGATAATCTCGGGGCTGTATGCCAAACTCGGGGACAGGACTAGAGAGGGCGGGGGACTAACCAAGAGCTGGGAGAACGAGCTTGGACCACTGCCAACGGAAGAATGGGAAAGGGTCATTGGGCAAGCGAACCGGGTATCAATATCCCCATCTCACAAGATGTCACAACTTTACTTTATGTACAGAGTATATCACACTCCAAGCAAAATGTTCAAACTGCACTGGCGGGATAATGACCGCTGTCCCAGATGCGGCCGAGTCGGGGATTTTATCCATATGTTTTGGAAATGTCCAAAACTATTTAGATACTGGACCAGCATTATTGAGGCAATTAACACGACCTTGAGGCTAAATCTGGAGGCAACGGCCAAAACCTGCTTATTAGGTCTCGTGGAGAGAGAGAGGATCCCGTACAACCTTACGGACTCTATCCTACGGGCCCTCTTTCAAGCCAGGAAGCTGATCGCTCAGCACTGGCAGGCACAGCTACCGCCGACACTAGAGGAATGGAATAGAAGTATAAAGACGGTAATGGGCAACGAGAGAACTTTCTTTACAAGGCAGGGCAACTATAGAAAGTTTCAAATGATATGGGGACCCTGGACAACAGCACCCATAGACGAAAGGTGAATTTATTCTGAGCACGGGCGTACCTATAGCTCAGCACCAGTTCCTTCTCTACTATTCCGTTTTCACAAGCGGTCCTTTTTCTTACTTTGTCCTTTTATTTATTTTATTTTTTTTTCTTATCTTCCCCTTTTTTTTTTTTTTTTCTTGCTGGTTTTCATGGTTATGTTCCTGCTACTCTCCCTCCCAGCTCTCAGTGGCACGGGGAGGGGATAGAATAGTCTGTGGCTTGACGGGGGGGGATGAGGGGGGGGGAAGGGGGGGATGAGGGGGGGGGAGGATGGGGGGGGGAAGGCTTAGATTAAGTAGGGGGACCATACCCGCTCTGAAATCTTTTGTGTTGGTTTCCGTCCAATGTACAAGTTACCATGCCGGGTGATGCTCACCCCGAAAGAATTTAAGGACTTGATGTTGAATGTCTTTTGTATTTGTAAATGTTCTCAGTTGAAAAAATCAATAAAAATTTAATATTAAAAAAAAAAAAAAAAAAAAAGAAACAAAATAAATAAGACCGATTTCTCCATTTAAAACTAAAAAGCATTATGAGACCTAGGATTTTAGATCTTGTGACACAACGCATGTAATTTGTGCAATTCGATTGTCCTTGCGAACTACAATTATGTAGGTAGAACTAAAAGAAAATTGCATGCTATGTTAAGTGAACATATAGTGAATATAAAAATGGTTTGATTAAACAAAGCACGTATACATATTTCAATGAGAAACAACAAAGATCCAAGCTATCTAATATATTATGGGATTTATTGTGCAAGATCCCATTGGAGAGGGTAGTTAAACTTAAAAAAAAAAAAAAAACACAATTGATATACCAGTTAGACATTGCAGTCTGAAGGTATGAATATAAACATTGACTTGAACTGCTGTTTAAGTAAATTTTGGTGTGACAAATTGTATTAATTTGTAGTGATCGGTCCCTATAACATATTTATAGTGTTTTTTAAATGTCAAATGTTATTGCTTTTTATACTTTGGCACACCAATAGCAGTATTTACTTCAATTGTTTTTATAGTATATTTTGTTCATATTGTAGGTAAGGTGGAATGCTGCTTGTGACGGATACTTTTCCTCACTCCGCTGAGTGATTCCGTCAGTAATACTGCTTCCTCCAATCTGACCCTCAGAGAGATATTATTATAGCTGCATTGAATACAAGTCTAGCCGAAAATAGCTTGTAGAATCTTAAACTCATTTATTGGGCAGAATACAGCCTTTTTATACACATTTAACACAAGGGGTTGATAATGAGGTAGGGCTGCTCATGAATACTCACCCCTCCCCTATAGCAACAACTTAAAAGACAATCGCATAATTAACATGTTAATTAACCCAGCAGCCTAGGTGACCAGACAGTCCGTCTCCAGATCGGCTCTTTTAAGGTTTGTGTATTGTTCAAAATTATCATCCAAGAAACAGTCTCTCAAAAATGTAACAAAAGAGATTAATATAGCAATGTGGATAAATATTACTTATATTTTTTCTCACTCACCCTGTACCAGGGTGGCCCAGGGTGGCTTAGACATAAGAGTTGTATGGGGAGCTGATACATGGGTTTCCCATCCTTTCCAAGGGATTCTTGGTTCCATGTGCCCTCCCGTCACACTGCTTTAATGTGTTGCGTGGTCCCTTTAAATCTTATACATTGGGTTGTGCATAATATGATCATGAATTTAATAGTTTGCAACGTTCTACAAATTTATCCACATCCCCATGTTATGTTTGCAGTGGTGGCGGAAATTTTTCACAATTTGTTTTTTGTTTTTTTGTTTTTTATTGATGATTGTAATGTGTGTGTGTGTGTGTGTGTGTGTGTGTGTGTGTATAGATAGGTAGAGTGTGGAGCCATATTTTGGAGTAATGTCATCCCGTGCAAGCCTGTCGGCTCACAGGCAGACAGTGCTACAGATTTTTTTGCATGTTTTCCTTGTGACGGGCATTACACTGGAAGATGTAAGTGTGCTATACATATGTTTTTAATAAAAGTGTGAAGGATTTTATGCTGTGTGGCACTCACTCTATTTACTTATGCTAGTGGAGACTGGTATCTATTGATGTGACCCTGGGATGTTTGAACAAGTTTAACTGTACTATATATTGGCTGGAGGAAGAGCTTTGTGTCTTATATTTCCTGGAAGAGTGTGGGACTGAATGCATGAAAATTTTAATTATAATGGTGACCCATTAGTAATTGTGATTTGTGGATGAATACTCAATTTCTTTGGGTGAAAGTCGGGTTGTGTGGATTCAAGCACAGTACAAGATTTAATGGCATATACCACATTGCATTGTACGACGGATTAGACTGTGGCTGTTTTTTTTTTTTTTTTTCTTTGAATTATTAGTTTGAGGTTTCATAACTGATTTAAACACAATATTTTGGAATTCAGACATTTATACACCGATATTTTAGGGTTTATGTATAATTAAGATACCAGCACAGTTACATTTTAATGCTAGACCCAAAAGTTTTTTAGTCACTGTAGGTATATTTACTGTGAACATGGTGCAGACTATTCTTTGATATTTAAAGCGGACTTTGACCTGCCTCGTGAAGTCCGAGCGGCTGCTGGGCATCGGGTCCCGAGCGACGCCGCGCGCGCCCCCTAGGCGGCCGGGAATGGTAGGACGTCATATGACGCCCACCCAGGATGGGAGATCCACCTTGTGGGCGTCATATGACTATGGGTGGGTAGGGAAGTGGTTAATGATAAAGGTAGGGAAGTTATTAAATTTTTAGTTAAAAGGAAACGCGCAAAATGAGATTAATTGAACAACAAATTAAGGACATACGGGAGAAAATTGACCCTTTCAAAGATGGTAACGATTATGTTAAACGGGAGAATGGCAGAAAAATATGCAAAAAGAGGATGTGGCGAATAAAAATACAAAGAAAAAAAATATCAGCACGATTTTGGCGATTATCAGAAAAAACAAGTGTATATAGGTGGCAAGCCACAGTGGAGGCTATGAATAATGGTGGAACCCAGGTATTGGTATTAACACCTCTAATGGTGGTATGGGCCCTAAAACACCACAGACTCAAAGACAGCACAATCTTCCACCACCACCAGCGTCCTATCCATATAGGGAAAATCCCATGAATCACCAACCAGGGAGAGATCCAGGCGGCCCGCAAGGACACCCTCTGGGCCATCCCCAATATATGAAGAAACTCTACCAGGGTCACTATAATAGAGGGTATGGCCAGCAGGATAAGGGGTACAACCAGCAGGGTGGAAAACACCCTTATTATGGCTATCCACAGAACCGTGGCAATTGGAATAAGAATCAACATGGATATAATTCCCAATATAGAGGCAATCGGGTAGTGAATGCACCATTTCACAAGGCACAGCAACGGAATGATCAGAACCCACACACATCAATACAACCAATACAATCAGCAACAATCAAATTATATAGAACTCCATATGGACCACCACAATATAGGCGCCCACCAAAAGGAAAACTACCAACCCCAGGGACCACCCCAACAATATAGGGATCCTATTTATGAAGATTGGCAGTATCACTCACCCAAACCCCAAAGGGTGAGATATGACAAACCCATCACAGACCAGTATGATGTACCGGTTTACCATAGTTACCAGCCTCTGTATGATGATATGGATTTTAACACAGGGGAATTCTTTTTTAGAAAAGGGCCGGATGGATCACCATCCCTCACAGGATGGAAGAAACGCAGGAAAAGGAGGGCGAGCTGGACGAAGGAAGCAAGAAAAGAAGGCACAAAGATTAGGAGAAGGCGGTATCTATAATCTGAGCGGCATCAGTTTGACTAGAGAAGAAACCTTGACTTTGGACTTTTTGAAAAAGGGGCTGAATAAATTTGAGACATGCATAGGTATCCAGAAGTTTGTTCAGAAACTGAATATAAAGAAATATTATGCCCAGAACCCGATAGAGAGAGCAGCGATTGGTAATAATTTCACCCAATTAAGAAACAATTCAATCCAATTTTCAACCCGCGTGTACCAAATAATAAATATATAGATCTTTTTAAGACGTTGATTACCACTGATCTAGAACAACTCCCGGTCAAGAAAATATATGAGCAGGTAAGGCCTCAAACACTTGGAAGAAAAAATACATTGTTATCCGCCCAGCTGATAAAGGAGGAGGAATTGTGGTATTATCCTTAGAACAATATAAAAATGAGATGAATAAGATTCTAGGAGATAGAAGTACCTATCAAATACTGCAATCTGATCCCTCCAAAGCGTTTAAGCAAGAGCTGGAATCGTTTTTTAGGTTATGGCACCGAAAAGGATCTTCTAAGCAAACATGAGGAGAAGTATCTGGTCCCTACTGTTAACAAGATCCCAGTCATATATTACATCCCCAAAATACACAAGGACAAATCCAATCCCCCGGGTAGACGTATTGTGAGCAGGATTGATTCCCTGACATCTCGACTAGGTGAATATATTGACATCTCTCTTCAACCCTTGGTAAAGGAGACGCACGCGTATCTTAGCCACCTGAGATCCGCGCTATAGCCGAATGACGGCTACAGCGCGGATCTAAGATGCCAGGACTACGTCTATTGACGTCGTCCCCTTTCCTGGCTCCCCGCGCGCTCTCGTGAGCACGCAGCGGAGAAAATCTGTGTTGGCCGCGTCCCCTGGACATAACCAATCACAGATCGCTGTAAACGGCCAATCACATCTGCCGTTTACAGCGCGATCGCCGCCTCCAATGAGAGATGATCTCAAATGTAAACATGAGATCATCCCTCATCCCGGCTTTCTCTCTCCTCACACCAAGACAGCGTGTGAGGAGAGAGAGTGAGGTCAGTGAATATTCTATTAAAAAAAAAGTGCCCATTTGTGCCCACCTGTGCCGCCTCAACAGTGCATATCTGTGCCCACATGTGCTGCCTCAACAGTGCATATCTGTGCCGCCTCAACAGTGCCCATTTGTGGCCACCTGTGCCGCCTCAACAGTGCCCATTTGTGGCCACCTGTGCCGCCTCAACAGTGCCCATTTGTGCCTATCTGTGCCGCCTCAGTGCATATCTGTGCCCACCTGTGCCGCCTCAGTGCATATCTGTGCCCACCTGTGCCGCCTCAGTGCATATCTGTGCCGCCTCAGTAGTGCATATCTGTGCCCACCTGTGCCGCCTCAGTAGTGCATATCTGTGCCCACCTGTGCCGCCTCAGTAGTGCATATCTGTGCCCACCTGTGCCGTCTCAGTAGTGCATATCTGTGCCCACCTGTGCCGCCTCAGTAGTGCATATCTGTGCCCACCTGTGCCGCCTCAGTAGTGCATATCTGTGCCCACCTGTGCCACCTCAGTGCATATCTGTGCCCACCTGTGCCGCCTCAGTGCATATCTGTGCCCACCTGTGCCGCCTCATTAGTGCATATCTGTGCCCACCTGTGCCGCCTCAGTAGTGCATATCTGTGCCCACCTGTGCCGCCTCATTAGTTCATATCTGTGCCCACCTGTGCCGCCTCATTAGTGCATATCTGTGCCTACCTGTGCCGCCTCATTAGTGCATATCTGTGCCCACCTGTGCCGCCTCATTAGTGCATATCTGTGCCCACCTGTGCCGCCTCATTAGTGCATATCTGTGCCCACCTGTGCCGCCTCATTAGTGCATATCTGTGCCCACCTGTGCCGCCTCATTAGTGCATATCTGTGCCCACCTGTGCCGCCTCATTAGTGCATATCTGTGCCCACCTGTGCCGCCTCATTAGTGCATATCTGTGCCCACCTGTGCCGCCTCATTAGTGCATATCTGTGCCCACCTGTGCCGCCTCATTAGTGCATATCTGTGCCCACCTGTGCCGCCTCAGTGCATATCTGTGCCCACCTGTGCCGCCTCATTAGTGCATATCTGTGCCCACCTGTGCCGCCTCATTAGTGCATATCTGTGCCCACCTGTGCCGCCTCATTAGTGCATATCTGTGCCCACCTGTGCCGCCTCAGTGCATATCTGTGCCCACCTGTGCCGCCTCAGTGCATATCTGTGCCCACCTGTGCCGCCTCAGTGCATATCTGTGCCCACCTGTGCCGCCTCAGTGCATATCTGTGCCCACCTGTGCCGCCTCAGTGCATATCTGTGCCCACCTGTGCCGCCTCAGTGCATATCTGTGCCCACCTGTGCCGCCTCATTAGTGCATATCTGTGCCCACCTGTGCCGCCTCATTAGTGCTTTATTAAATTTAGTGGCAGGCTTAAAATTAAGCAATATATCCCCAGCAAAAGGGCCCGCTATGGGGCGAAGTTGTACAAATTGTGTGACCGAGCCACAGGGTAAACATATTCATTTATAGTGTACGAAGGGAAGGACACCCAGCTGCAGCCCCCTAATTGCCCGGACTACTTGGGATCCAGCGGGAAAGTTGTTTGGGACCTCGCATACCCCCTACTGGATAAAGGCTGCCACATGTATGTAGACAACTTCTACACATCCCTGCCCCTGTTCCACAACCTCCACCGGATGAAGACACCAGCATGTGGCACTGTAAAAAAGAATCGGAAGGGCTTTCCTCAGTCTTGTGAACAAGAAGTTGAGAAGGAGAAGCGGCAAGTTTGCAAAATAAGGAGATTCTGGCAGTGAAGTGGAGGGACAGAAGGGATGTATACATGTTCTCTTCTATCCACAATGATAAGTTCGTGGAAATCCCCAGAAGGAGTGGCCCCATAAACAAACCCAAATGCTTTTATGACTATAATTTGTTCATGGGGGGGAGTTGAATATAATGACCAAATGATGGAACCATACCTTGCCATAAGACGGACATGCTATTTGTACAAAAAAGTTGTGATTTATCTTTTTCAATTGGCCGTATACAATTCATTTGTAATTTACCGCAACTCCACCCAAAACCCCAAACGCTTCTATGGCTACCAGGAGGAAGTTTACACTGCCCTTATATTCCCGAACGGCCCACCAGAAAATATCCGATCAGATGTTCTTAGTCGACTCTCCGAGCGCCACTTTCCTGATAAAATCCCTCCCAAACCAACAGGACAAAGACGTCAAAAAAGATGTAAGGTGTGTACCAGAGCAGAAGTCAGAGACACATCTTACTATTGTGCACAATGTCCTTCCGAACCAGGTCTCTGCATAGGTGACTGTTTTCGCCGTTACCATACTTCAGTAAATTATTAGTGAAGTATGGTAAGCTTAATCCTCAGTTCCTGCCTTTACACACCTTCACACCCCTTATGCCACTACCTGCTCTGTAAATGACCCTGGCTTGTTATTTGACCACGCTTCTGCCTGCCGATTCTTTACATACCGCTGCCTGATCTGGAACTGACCCTGGACTGTTTGACCATGATATTTGCCTGCCTCTTGGACTGATCTTGTACCCTGCTACTGGACTAGTGGGATTCAACACAGGGGTCTCACATACGTGAGGGGCTCCAGAATAGTTTTTCTGGATGAAGAAAACTATTTTATTTTTCTCATTCCTAGATTAGGGTCTGGAGACTCGGAGGCTTCAAAGAGATTTGGGTGGGAGAAGCCTCTCCCCCTGTCCCCATTCTGTCCTGAACGAGGCCCTACTTCTGCCTGCTGCCTGTAGGACTTACTGCCGTCATGCCTCTGTCCCACTGACCACACCACATGGACCTGCCTACTACCTGGACCAATATTTTTGGCACTGCTGACCACATCTCTGCACTGACCCTGGACTGTATATGGACAGTATCCCTGCCTGCTGCCTGAAAAATTGTGTTCGCTGTTGCTGACAAAGTCCTTGCCTGCTGCCTGGACCAGCGCTATCCTCCTGTGGACAACTGCGCTACTACAACCACAGGTAATCTTTTGTTTACCCTTTTCTCAGCGTAATGTATTTTGGGGTGTAATTCTTGGTATGTGCATGCTATGTGTCCCTTGAACACCTGACGGTGTTCCTTGCATGTTGGGCCTCTGTATGTGGCCAGGCTGTGTAAAAGTCTAACACATGTGGTATCGCCATACTCGGGAGTAGCAGAATGCATTTCGGGGTGTTATTTTTGCTATGTAAATGATGTGTTGGAAATATCTTATAAAAGGACAACTTTGTGTAAAAAAGTGTTTTCATTTTTTTCCACATTTTCCAAAAACTTCTGGAAAAAAATGAACCATTCAAAAGACTCATTATGCTTCATAGATTATACGTTGGGGTGTTACCTTTCCAAAATGGGGTCATTTTCGGTGCGTTTCCATTGTCCTGGTGCTCCAGGGCCTTCAAAAGTGTAATAGGTGGTTGAGAAATGAAATGTGTAATTTATGCTCCTAGAATGTCTGAAGGTGCTACTTCAATGTTAAGCCTCTGTATGTGATCAGGCTGTGTAAAAGTCTCACACGTGGTATCGATATACTCAGGAGAAGTAGCAGAAGGTATTTTGGGGTGTATATTTGTGCTATGTTAATGCTATGTGTTGAAAATATCTTATAAACGGACAACTTTGTAAAAAAAAAAAAAATGCGTTTTCATTTTTTTCCAAAAACTTCTGGAAAAAAAAAATGAACCGTTCAAAAGACTCATTATGCTTCATAGATTATACGTTGGGGTGTTAGCTTTCCAAAATGGGGTAATTTTGTGGGCGTTTCCATTGTCCTGGTGCTCTAGGGCCTTCAAAAGTGTAATAGGTAGTCAACAAGTTAGATGGGTAATTTATGCTCCTTGAACACCTGATGGTTCTTCCTGCACGTTGGGCCTCTGTGGCCAGGTAGTGAAAGTCTCACACATGTGGTATCGTAATACTCAGGAGTGGCAGAATGTATTTTGGGGTGTGATTTCTGGTATGTACATTCCATGTGAGAGAAATAAGCTATTACAATGACAATTTTGTGAAAAAAAAATAAAAAATCTTAATTTTGCAAAGAATTGTGGGGAAAAAATTACAACTTCAAATAACTCACCATGCCCCTTACTAAATACCCTGGAATGTCTACTTTCCAAAAAGGGGTCATTTGGGGGGCATTTGTACTTTCCTGGCTTATTAGGGTCATACGAAATGAGATAAGCCTCAGTACATCAGATGTGATTTTTTTTATGATTTGCACCATAGCTTGTAGACTCTAACTTTCACACAGACCACATAATATCCACAAATTTGGGTTATTTTTACCAAAGATATGTAGCAGTATAAATTGTGGCCAAAATTTATGAAGAAAATTTGCTAATTTGCAAAATTTTATCACAAACAAAAATAATTTTTTTTCAATATTTTCGGTCTTTTTTCATTTATAGCGCAAAAAATAAACCCAGAGGTGATCAAATACCACCAAAAGAAAGCTCTATTTGTGGGAAAAAAAGGACAAACAAATCATTTGAGTACAGTGTTGCATGACTGAGTAATTGTCATTCAAAGTGTGAGAGCACTGAAAGCTGAAAATTGGTCTGGTCACGAGGGGGGGTTTAAGTGCACAGTAATCAGGTGGTTAAAGATACGAAGCATACGCTACAGCTATTAAATGAGTGTACATTTAATGAGAATATGGTAATGGCTACAGGCGACGTGGCATCCTTATACACCAATATAGACCTTCAAGGTGCCATTAGGGCTGTTAAGTGGGCCTTAAACAATGATGGAATAGAAAAGAAATTACAGAGATTTATCCTCAAATGTTTACGTTTCTGCCTGGAGCGTCACTTTTTTTGGTACCAGAACACATTTTATTTGCAGATCAAAGGCGTCACAATGGGAGCCAAGTTTGCCCCCCCCCTAGCGTTGCCAATTTATTCATGGCCAAATGGGAATCCGAGGGTATTCTACACAATGGAGACCCTAACATTATTCTATACAGACGTTTCATCGATCTCTTGTTTATATGGAAAGGTGATGAGGAACCTCTAATGGAGACACTCCAGACCATGAATAATAATGATCAGAATATTAATCTAACGTGGCAGGTTAGTAATGATCTGGTGCATTTTTTAGATCTAGAAATCCGGAGCACACCACAAGGTATAGAGACTAGAACATACTTTAAAGCAACAGACCACAACTCGTACATCCCCCACCATGAGCTGCCACTTTAAACCATGGTTGGATAACATCCCAAGAGGCCAGTACAAAAATTGTACACAAGAAGCTGACTTTGAAGCACAATTGGAAATGTTAACTAAGATGTTCAAACAAAGGTTATCGGGAGAATTTCTTGGTAAAAGAGAAAAATAAAATTAAAGACAAAAATAGAGGCGATTTACTGAAGGATTACACTAACAACAAGGCTCTAAATAATAATTTGGGTACATGCATTGTTCTGGATTACAACCTACAGAATAAGGAGGCGGAGAGAATCGTAATAATGTGGTAGAACCCCCCTCCCCCCAAACCCAAAATGTATTGGATATAAAGGGTGTCCACTGCTGTGGACGTTGCTACAGTTGCATTAGGGTGCCTAGAAAGACCAAGAAAGTAAAAGAATTCACAAATCCGCAAAACGGTCAACAATACACTATCAGGGATTTTATCTAATGTGACACGGTTGGAGTTGTCTATGCAGTAAAATGCCCATGCGATTTTATCTACGTTGGTAGAACAATAAGGGCATTGAAAAAACGCATGGAAGAACATGTTAAGAATATCAATAAGGGGTTCGACAAACATTTTCTATCCATCCATTTTAGGGACGTACACAATAAAAATACAGATGGCATTGAATTTTGGGGCATAAAGGCACCCAAGCGACACTGGAGAGGCTCAAATTATATAAGGGAAATCAGCAAGAGAATCATGGTGGATACACTAGTTAGGTTCACTTGCACCTGGAGGGTTGAACAAGAAAATTCTACCTAAAAAATATTTTTTTTAAGTAACTATTGATTGCATACACCTTGACATATAGAACAGGGTATGCACTTATTTTAAAGTTTTTTTTTTTTTTATTTTTTTTTATTTTTTTTTTTCCGCCAATATATTTTAGGGGGTTCCGTCTGCAGAATTAGCAAGGGGTTTTATAATAGTGTAATTCCCATATACATACATTTTTATATTTTTCATCTTATTCCATACCTGCTTATTTTAGTATTTTACATACACATTTTTATTCTTTATTTTATTGTAAACTTTCACCATTTGCACTGATTAGTGGCTAGTGTATATGTGAGGGTACCAGCGCCAATTATTTAAATATATTGCACTATAGTATTCACTAGTGCGTTTACTAATGCGGCGTGCTGCAGTCAAACAGTTTCCCTATTCTGGGGGACTGTGAATATAAGTGTTTATAAAGAACCGCAGCAACCACTATATTATTAAATAACCATTCCTATTCTTATGTGCAAACTACAATGGGCAATATATACCGCCATAAAGTGCTATGTGCTCAATGTGCAAAAAATTAATTTCACAAATATATATATATATATATATATATATATATATATATATATATATATATATATATATATATATATATATATTACTGTGACAAATGGATTAATACCCATAGGAATTACTACCCATTGCATAAATTATAAGGGGTACCATCAATCATGCATCAAACATATATACCGTACATCAAATATAGATGTGCAAAAGAAATGTGCAAAAAATATATGGAAATGTCCAATATGTGACACCGCTGTGGAAAAAAATCTTCTATATCCTGATGCTGTACAAACACCCTAGATGTGAATCCACCACCTATGTAATGGCAACTCACCAGAACCAGGTGAGTTTGAGCCTTTGGTTTATTGCCTGGATAACCACTCCTGAATCTGTTCGTTTCAGTCTCCTATTCCATAGGTTCGGTTTGGGTAGTTTCCACTCTCAAAAAGAATAAATTGCTCCCATAATATAGTGCAGGGCTCGACAAATCCCAGGCGCCAGGTCGCCATTGCGACTAGAAATTGTGCCCTGGCGCCTGGGTTTTTGTCACTGATAGGTGCCTCTGCTACAGGGTGGGCTGTGGGGTCTGTCTGGTAGTGTGGATGGAGCAGGAAGAGAGCGCTCAGCAGCCGCTGACATCATCCTCCCTTCTCCACACACTGTTGGCAGAACAGTGCTGTGGTGTGTGAAACTGTATGTAGAGAGGAGCTGTCACAGTTGAGGTTGGATGTCGGAGGTGGGCGGGACTCGGGGTGGGCGGGACCCAGCTATCCAACACCAGCCAATGGGATGAAATCTGGGCAGGCCGCTGCGTGTATTTGGCACGCCTCTTAAACAGCCCAATCATTGGCTGGATAGCTGCCGGGTCCCTCCCACCTGTGACATTATGCTGAATTTGTCAGCGCCTCTCTCCATACAATTTCACAGCAGAGCATGCCTGCTAATATGATCCTAGAGTGAGAGCTCAGCTCCTTCCTGCAACCAAGTTCTTGAGTCAGAAGTACCCAGTACATTCACACACCGCAGAGCTGCAGAGAGCATTCCGTTTCACATTTACACTATCTGCTGTGAAACCTGACAATGCCAGTTAGTGCCATCTGCCAGTGCAATCCAGTGTCACCAGTTGATGCCACCTGCCAGTGCCAACCATTGCCACCTGCCAGTGCCATCCAGGGCCACCTGCCAGTGCCAATTAGTGCCATCTGCCAGTGAAATCCAGTGTCACCAGTTAGTGCCACCTGCCAATGCCAACCATTGCCACCTGCCAGTGCCAATTAGTGCCATCCAGTGCCACTTACCAGTACAATCCAGTGCCACCTGCCAATGCCAGTTAGTGCCATCTGCCAGTGCCACCTGCCAGTGCCAATTAATGTCACCTGCCAGTGCAATCCAGTGTCACCTGTTAGTGCCACCTGCCAAAGCCAGTTAGTGCCAATAAGTGCCATCCAGTGCCATCTGCCAGTGCAGTCCAATACCATCTGCCAGTGCCACCCGTCAGTGCCCATCAGTTCCAACCTCAATGCCGCCCCATCAGTGCCACCTCATTAGTGCCCATTAGTGCAGCCTATCAGAGCACATCAGTGTAGGAGAAAAAAACTTATTTGCAAAATCTTTTTACAAACAAAACAAAAGTTGATTTTTTTTATTTTTTTAATTGTTCTTTTTTCGCTTGGCAACAGGCGTGAGCAATTCTTATTGCCCGATGCCCCAGACATGCAGTTCTGAGTGCTGGGCAAAGGATGTAAATAACTGTCTCCTAACTTTTTCAGCTGGATCCTAAGCAAATTTGTTAAGCCATGGTGTAGTATATTAAAGTTATTTATTTAAAACAATAAAAAAACGTATGTTTCACTCACATTTGTATGTGCCTTAGGCCGGCACTAAGCTTTTCCAGCCGTGTATATGGGATCCTCTCAGGTAAGCGCGCATTTCCTCTCTGCTCGCGTGATCCACGCAGCGCTCCCGTTCAAACCGAAAGTCACGTAACGAAACTCACAGCAGCCTCTACACGTTTCGCAAGCAATAGTTGCGTCATCAGGATGAGAGATAGAGATATATATATATATATATATATATATATATATATATATATATATATATATATATATATATATATATATATATATATATATATATATATATGTATGTATGTGCTTTTGTCCTCTGGGGATCTGTTGTGCTGTTTCACTCCTTTGCTGGCAATCTTGAGATTAAAATGTACTTATTTTCTTACACTTGGTCTCCATTCACCAAAAAAAATTGCAACTGGAGAAAGCTGGACATAATGCTTTATTCTTTTTAAACAACCGGTTTATTAAATACTAGGGTTTAAAAACACTCACATTTTCTTGGTGCTTAGCGTGCACCAAACTGTAAAAAGCATTTAGTTCTCAGTGTGGGCATTTGACAATCGGACAGTATTACCACAGAAAGCTCTTGATGTGTGCATCAACGTGACGACAGACCCTAGGGGAGGGGCCAGTCTGTCACGCTGAGGCACACATCCAGATTTATGGGGTTGTCTGCACAGAAAATGTAGCTCATAACTGTAAAGCCATTTTTTTTAAACTCTGGTTTTTGCATGTACGTTATACAGCGGAGGATCCTCAACTTTTGTAATTTTTCATTGATATCTGCTTATACAGTATACTGTAAACAGTTTTTTTTTTTTTTTTTAATCTTAATCAAAAGATTGAAAACACAAATCAACACATAGGACATTTGTCAAGCTTCCATGAGGCATTATCGAAGCATCCTGAACACATCAAAACATGTTGAAGCAGTAGGTGCTTTATTGTGCATTGAAGTCTAAGCAAGTGCCCTTAAAGAGGAGTTTTATTTCAATACCCAAACACACATCCTTCGTGGAGTTCCACCCAAAAATCCATACCAGACTTTTTATCCGAGAACGCAACCTGGCAGGCTGCAGGAAAAGAGGGGGGTAGGAGAGCGCCCCCCCCTCCTGAACCATACCAGGCCACATGCCCTCAACATTGGGAGGGTGCTTTCAAAGCACCATGTCCCCATGTTAATGGGGACAAGGGCCTCATCCCCCACAACCATGGCCGGTGGTTGTGGGGGCTTATCAGAATCTGGAAGCCCCCTTTAACAAGGGGACCCCCAAATCCCGACCCCCCCCCCCTGTTTGAAATGGTAAGGGGGTACAGTATTACCCCTACCATTTCACAAAAAGTGTAAAAAAAATTGTTAAACACACAGACACCGTTGGGAAAAGTCCTTTATTAAAAATAAAAGAAATAAGACTCCAGTGGTGGTAATCCACTCTTGCTATCCAGCGATGGGTGATCTCTTCTCCGGGGTCCAGCGGTGGATGATCTCTTCCGATGACGTCCAGTGCAGCGAATCCTGTCTCCACGGAGACACTGCGGGAATTCCGTCTTAGCTGAGGACGGGCCACCCGTCACCTGACCCCGCCTTCCCCTTACGCAAGGGGAAACCCAGGCTTCCCCAGTGACCTATGGGTGACCCCGCCCCCTCTGATGTAACGGAAACCTGCTTTACATCAGAGGGGGCGGGGTCACCCGTACATCACTGGGGAAGCCTCGCTTTTCCCTTTCGTCAGAGGGGGGCGGGTTCAGGTGACGGGTGGCCCTGTCCTCAGCTCAGATTCCTGCAGTGTCTCTGTGGAGACAGGATGCGCTGCGCTGGACGTCATCGGAAGAGATCAGCCATCGCTGGACCCCGGAGAAGAGATCACCCATCACTGGATAGCAAGAGTGGATTACCACCGCTGGAGTTTTTTTTTTTTTTTAAATAATGGACTTTTCCCAACGTTGTCTGTGTTTAACAATTTTTTTACACTTACTTTGTGAAATGGTAGGGGTTCTTTTGTACCCCCTTACCATTTCAAACAGGTGGGGGTGGCCGGGATCTGGGGGTCCCCTTGTTAAAGGGGGCTTCCAGATTCTGATGAGCCCCCCACAGACCCCCACAACCACCGGCCAGGGTTGTGGGGATGAGGCCCTTGTCCCCATCAACATGGTGCTTTGAGGGGTCACAGACCCCCAAAGCATTCTCCCAATGTTGAGGGCATGTGGCCTGGTACGGTTCGGGGGGCGCTCTCTCGTCCCCCCTCTTTTCCTGCGGCCTGAAAGGTTGCGTGCTCGGATAAAGGGTCTGGTATGGATTTTTGGGTTGAACTCCACGCCATTTATTTATTTTTTTAAATTTGGCATGGAGTTCCCCTTAAAATCCATACCAGACCTGAAGGGCCTGGTAATTGAATTTGGGGGGAACCCCACGCATTTTATTTATTTTTGTTCTCTGTATTACGGGAGCCGACAATTCATTATAGCCGCGAGTCCTTTTAAATGACTTTTTTTTCCTGCAAAAATGACACTTTGTGCAGGGACAGTTTTAAGCGCAGGAAACATGCGCCCCTTTACAGGCATACTATAGACACCCCCCAGGTACGAAATTTAAAAAAATATTACACTTTTATTGTTTCACTTTAAGCATTACTCAAATCACTGCTCCCGAAAAAAACGGCTGTTTTTAAAAGTTTTTTTTTGCATTGATACATGTCCCCTGGGGCAGGACCCAGGTCCCCAAACACTTTTTATGACAATAACTTGCATATAAGCCTTTAAAATTAGCACTTTTTATTTTGACCGTTCGAGTCCCATAGACTTTAATAGGGTTCTAAAGTTCACACGAACTTTAGGTCTGTTCGCAGGTTCTGGTGCGAACCGAACAGGGGGGTGTTCGGCTCATCCCTAGTCACAATAAACCTTTATATGTTCCTGCTTAATATTTGATCTTTTTTTTTATTTTTTTTAAATAATTTTGAGTTCCTTTTTTATGTGCAGAATTCATTCATTTTTTTTTTTTCTCCTTTCTTAAGGTTTTGAACAGATTGACGTTTGCATCAACTCTTTCGCACTTGCGGAGATTAAACTCCCCTATTGGCAGAGATGGAAAACTTGCCAAACCGAGACAGTTGCATAACACCTTATGGGGAATGGTATGCCCTGCAGAGACTCCTGAGGTAAAACCAATACTTATGCAAAGGCATTTGGTGCAAACAAAGGGGAGTCGTATGCTTTGTGGCTATGGAGAAATCTATTTAAGCTTTTTTTTTTTTTTTTTTTTCTTTTTGTTTGTTTTTTGTTAATGTCACTATTTAATCTTCTCCTTTTTACACTCTTTTTCAGATTTTCCGTCCTGCCAAAAAAATGAATGGGCAACCTGTGAATTTACGGTATTGCCCATTCACAGATGGTGGGGTCAGCGAAGAATGTAAACATTTATTTAAAAAAATGTATATGTGTGTGTGTAATAGATAGATATAGATCTATATAATCGCACACAGTGAGGGGAAAAAGTATTTGATCCCCTGCTGATTTTGTAAGTTTGCCCACTGACAAAGTGATCAGTCTATAATTTTAATGATAGGTTTATTTTAACAGTGAGAGGCAGAATAACAAAAATATGCAGAAAAGCGCATTTCTAAAAAGTTATAAATTGATATGAGTTTTAATGGGTGAAATAAGTATTTGACCCCGTTGCAAAACTTGACTTAGTACTTGGTGGCAAAACCCTTGTTGGCAATCAGAGGTCAGATGTTTCTTGTAGTTGGCCACCAGGGTTGCACACATCTCAGGAGGGATTTTGTCCCACTTTGCAATTCCCCCTCCAAGTCATTAAGGTTTCAAGGCTGACGTTTGGTAACTCGAACCTTCAGTTCCCTCCACATATTTTCTATGGAATTAAGGTCTGGAGACTGGCTAGGCCACTCCACGACCTTAATGTGCTTCTTCTTTAGCCACTCCTTTGTTGCCTTGGCCGTGTGCATTTGGGTCACTTTCATGCTGGAATACCCATCCACAACCTATTTTCAATGCCCTGGCTGATGGAAGGAGGTTCTCACCCAAGATTTGATGGTACATGGCCCTGTCCATTGTCCCTTTTGATCCAGTAAAGTTGTTCTGTCCCTTTATCAGAAAAATACCCCCAAAGCACCACCTCCATGTTTTCACCTCCATGTTTGACGGTGGGTTTTGACATGTTTCTTGGGGTCATAGGCAGCATTACTCCTCCAAACACGGCAAGTTGAGTTGATGCCAAAGAGCTTGATTGTAGTCTCATCTGACCACAACACTTTCACCCAGTTCTCCTCTGAATCATTCAGATGTTCATTAGCAAATGTCAGACGGGCCTGTACATGTGCTTTCTTGAGAAGGGGGACCTTGTGGGCACTGCAGGATTTCAGTCCTTCATGGCGTAGTGTTACCAATTGTTTTCTTGGCGACGATGGTCCCAGCTGCACTGAGATAATTGACAAGATTCTTCTGTGTAGTTCTGGGCTGATTCCTCACTGTTTTCATGATCTCAAACTCCACAAGGTAAGATCTTGCATTGAGCCCCAGACCGAGGGAGATTGACAGTTATTTTGTGTTTCTTCCATTTGTGAAATATTGGACCAACTGCTTTCACCCTCTCACCAAGCTTCTTGGCGCTGGTCTTTCAGCCCATTTCAGCCTTGTGTAGGTCTGCAGTCTTGTTCCTGACATCCTTGGACAGCATTTTTGGCTTCTCCTTGGTGGAGAGTAAAAATGCGCTCCGGTGTGTTCACACAGCCCAGGTGCAGAGCCCGCCAGCAAGTCGGCATTGCGCTATTCACAGGCAGTGAAACATTTTCCGATCTCTGCAGCTGGGCATCGGGACAATGTCTCGCTGCCTGTGATCAGCGCAGTGCCGACTTCCTGGCGGGCTCTGCACGTGGGTTTGTGCGAACACGCCGGAGCTCATCCTTACTGGAGAGATTTTAAATTTGATTGCTTCTTTTGAACAAGTGTCTACAGGTAATAACCTGAGAATAGGACCACTGCCTTTTGAGTGTTACCTGTATAGATGACATCTGGGAGCTAGAAATCTTACTGATTGGTAGGGGATCAAATACTTATTTCACAAAGCAAATCCATTTATAACTTTTTTGAAATGTATTTTCCCTCTTCGTCTTTCAGGACAGCCTACTTTGAGATGTAGTCTCCTCCCCTTCCTTCAGGAAACACTGCGCCAGCCCATAAATCTTTCTTTTCCCTGCCGGACTTCAGTTTTAGTGTTTCCTCCGGTGGGGAGACACTGTGCTAGGAACCTGGTCGCTTCAGTCAGAGGACTGTGACCTATGTTATTTTTTCACTACAGGGGAAGCAGGGGCTTCCTATGTGGAAGGTGCGGTACTCACCCACCATGGCTAGCCACCCCATCCCAGCCGAGCACGGTGGTGGTATGTGGGGGTCCTTTATCGTGTCCACCGGGACTCTGCTGTGAGACAGCTCCGCTCTCCCTGTGTTTGCATGGGCCACAATGTTTGGAACTCGCGGGCTGGGCGCCGTCACTTCCGGTAGAGGGCGGAGGTTGACACTTTGACCCGCGGCTTCCGGTTCCGGGTCGCGGAGCCGATAATAGGACCGGGCACAGGCTGGAGATGGGTCGTGGGCGCGCACAGGCAGCGCAAGACTCAAGGAACAACCACCTCAGGATGTCCGAAGCTGAGCCTCAAACGGACGTTCCCTCCAGCCTTCCAAAGGTAAGAGCGCCCTGGGGAAGGTAGCTCTATACCCAAGGACTGTCCCTCCTATACTTGGTTCCGGTTTTAGGGGGGGCAGACCCCCTGGGTGGTCAGGGGGTGGGGGAGGCACAGATTCCTGCACATAAAAGAGGGTCTAGGGCACTCCCTGGTGGTATCCTGCAAAAGCCTGTATGCTGATTTTTTGTCTGCCTTTTGTTTCCTTACTATGTTTCAGAAAGCAGGGTCGGGCATGGTTAGTACCTGGATGGGAGACAGCCTGGGAATACCAGGTGCCGTAGGCGAAAGGTCCTTTGCAAGAGCTGTATAGATTCCCTAGTCAGGGAAAGAGACTCTGAGCAGGAATCAGGTCTCGCAGCCTCAGTCAAGGAGCTTTCATCCACTTTCTCCTCATTCAAAACTTTGAAAGTTTCCAGCTCCCCACCAGTCTCCCTACTCAGGATACCACCCCGCCACAGGCTCAGGGTTCCACACCTGCTAGATCTGCCACTAAGATTAGAGCAGGGGAAGTTTCAGCCCCTTCCGAGGTGGAGCCCAGGCAGCCAGACAGTACCTCCTCCGATTCACAGGAGGGGTCTGAGGGGGAGGACCAGGACGGGAAGTCCAGAAAGCCCTCCAGATACAAATTGTCCCTGGATGAGGTAGATGACCTCTTGGGAGCAATACATACTACCCTCGGTATTCAGGCGGACAGAAAGCCCCTAACCCTACATGATCAGATGTACAAGGGCTTGGGGGAAACAAAGAAAAGTGTTTCCTGTGCACGAGGTGCTAATAGAAACAATCAAGAAGGAGTGGCAGGATCCGGAAAGAAAGCCCTTCTTCTCCAGATCTTTGAAGAGAAGGTTCCCTTTCTCGGAGGATCCTGATTCTATTTGGAATAAAAATCCCAAATTAGACGCTGCCTTCAGTCAAGTTTCCAGACACACAGATCTGGCATTTGATGACATGGGGGCCTTAGCAGACGTAATGGACAAGAGGATAGATTCCCTTCTTAAAAAGACTTGGGACTCTACAGTGGGTAATTTAAAACCCGAGATGGCCGTTACTGTGGTGGCCCGCAACCTCGAGCACTGGCTCTCCCAAATACAGGAGCACATTGAGGCGGGCACTGCTAAGGATACTATACTAGCCTCCTTTACCACCATTCTGCGAGGAGTCGCGTACATTGCAGACGCCTCGGCAGAGTCAGTTCGGATGTCGGCCAGGTCTGCAGCACTGGCCAACTCCGCCAGACAAGCTCTTTGGCTCAAAACTTGGCCTGGCGACAGCGCCTCCAAGGCCAAGTTATGCGGAATTCCCTTAACAGGGGACCTGCTTTTTGGCCCAGGTTTAGACACAGTCCTTGACCGCACGGCAGATGGGAAAAAGTCATTTCCAGTCAAACGTAAGGCTCCAGCTCAGGCTAAAGGTTTTCGCCCTCAAAAACGCAGGGAAAACCAAAAGCCAGAAGGTCAAAAGAAAACCTGGGGGCAGAAAGGCAAGGGCAGAGGAGGGGCGATTTTTCGCCCTCCTGAACAGCCCCGTAAGAGCCAATGACCCGCCAAGCTTGGTGGGAGGAAGACTGGGGGCCTTCCTCTCCCAGTGGGAGACAATCTCTCACAACCAATTTATTCTGGGGGTCATAAGAAGGGGGTATCACTTGGAATTCTCTTCTCTCCCCCCCAGAGGATTTCTGGTCACACACCTTCCCGGGTGCAGAGAAAAGGCCAATGCCCTAATAGGAGCCCTAAGCGATTTGGAACAGCAAAATGTAATTTGCAGAGTACCAAAGGCAGAGGAAGGGATGGGGGTCTACTCGCACATATTCATGGTGAGAAAACCCTCTGGGAAGTTCAGGCTAATTCTGAACTTAAAACCCCTGAACAAGGCAGTAACCTACAAAAAATTCCGTATGGAATCAATTTACTCCGTCAGATCCCTCCTGCCCCCAACTGCTTTATGGTCTCACTGGACCTCAGGGACGCTTATCTACACGTCCCCATTGCCGAGAACTCCCAAAAGTTCCTGCGGCTAGCAGTAGACTTAGGGGACCTAATAGTGCACCTACAGTTCCAGGCACTGCCCTTCGGGCTTTCCTCCTCGCCCCGCATTTTCACGAAGGTGTTGGCGGAGGCTATGGCCTTTCTTCGTCTCCAGGGAGTGGCTGTAATAGCCTACCTAGACGATCTGCTTCTTTTTGCAATGTCTCCAGATCAACTAGTAAAGGATCTCGGGGTAACAAAGAGTCTTGTTGAGCCTGGGGTGGCTGCTGAATTTGGAAAAGTCCAATTTGATCCCCTCTCAGCGCATCACATACCTAGGGTATTTGCTAGACTCAACACTATTAAGGGTTTTTCTTCCCCTAGAAAAGGTTCAGAAGCTGGAAAAGGCAGTGGCCTAACTTCAGTGCAGCCATCGGGTAATTAAAGGTACATGATGTCAACTCTGGGCTTACTAACCTCCACCCTCCCGGCTGTGCAGTGGGCAGCTCTGCACTTCAGGCCTCTTCAGTCCTTTATCCTAAAGGTATGGGACCACAGCCAGGAAGAGCTAGACAGACTGGTGTACGTCCCAGGCCAGGTAAAAAGATCCCTGTGGTGGTGGAGGAAGGTATCAAACCTGTCACAAGGTCGCCTGTGGATCATACCGACCTCGCAGGTGGTAACCACGGATGCAAGCGGCAGGGGCTGGGGAGCTCATCTAGGACCCCTGCTAGCCCAGGGCACCTGGAAGGACGACGAGGTAGGAAGATCGTCCAACTGGAAGGAATTGAGGGCAGTAGGGCTAGCCCTCAAGTCTTTTGAAAAAGAGCTTCAGGGCCACCACACTCGGGTGCGGTCGGACAATTCATGCACCATGGCCTACCTAAACAAACAGGGCGGCACAAGAAGCAGGGTCCTGTTAGCCCTAGCGTCAGAGATACTGAACTGGGCCGAGGCCAACACCCTCTCGTTATCGGCAGTATTCCTAAGAGGCGAGAAGAATACAATAGCAGATTTTCTCAGCCGAAGGAGACTGAGAGAAGGCGACTGGGTCCTCAACCAGGAGGCCTTCGATCTCATCTCAGGATTGGGGGTGGACGCCCTATCTCAAAGCTGGCACTTCAAGGTCTGTTATGTCTTTCCGCCTCCAGCCCTGTTGCCAGCTGTCCTGAGGAAATTTCAGATGGAGAACACAGATCTGATTTTAGTGGCACCACATTGGCCCAAGAGGGCTTGGTTCTCACTGCTAAAACAGCTAACAGTGGAACCTCCCCTCTTCCTTCCACCTTGAGAAGATCTTCTCTCCCAGGGCCCATTTCTTTGTCCACAGGTCAATCGGTGGAAGCTTGCGGCCTGGCTACTGAAGAGGGCATACTAAGATCCAAAGGATTTTCAGAGAAATTAGTCTCTATCCTCCTCGGTAGCAGGAAAAAGGAAACGCGCAGGATATACAGGAAGGTCTGGCTCTGCTTTAATGCATGGTGCTTAGAGTATTCCTTTTCAGCGCAGAATCCCACGGCCGTATTGGAATTCCTACAATGTGGGGCAGACAAGGGCCTGTCTATCAGCACCCTTAAGGGTCAGGTGTCAGCATTAAGCTCATACTTAGAAAAACCTCTGGCCTCCAACCCTTGGGTGGCCAGATTTTTCAGGGCTCTGTCCAGACAGAGACCAGTCAGAGGTCCACCTTTTCCTAAATGGGACCTGTCTTTGGTCTTGCAGACCCTGACGGGACCCCCCTTTGAACCTCTGGGAGAGTGTTCACTAAGGGAACTTACCCTAAAAACAGCTTTTTTGGTTGCAGTAACTACTGCTAGGAGGGTTAGTGAAATTGAGGCATTATCAATTAGACCCCCCTTTTTTGTTTTTCCAGATCGGATTGTCTTCAAAACCGATCCGGCTTTTTTACCTAAAGTGACTTCCAGTTTTCACAGGAGTCAAGAGATAGTTTTACCTTCTTTTTGTTCTAACCCCTCAGGTGAAAGGGAGTTAAAATTTAGTTTTTTGGACGTAAGGAGATGTATCCTTCACTATCTAGAACTGACCGAAACATTTAGAAGGTCAGATTCCCTTTTTGTTTTGTTTTCGGGAACCAGAAAAGGGCACCCTAGCGGGGAAAGAAATCCCTACAGGTATAAAGGCACACTCTACCAGGGCCATAGCAGCCTCTCAAGCAGAGAAGGCTGGAGCAACGCCTGAACAGATATGCAGGGCAGCAACATGGTCCAGCTACTCCACCTTCGTAAGGCATTACAGGGTGGATCTGGTGTCAGCAGGCGAGCAAGCCTTTGCTCGGAAGGTTTTGCAAGCTGTAGTCCCACCCTAACTGGTAAGTGCTCGTTTTTCATCTGAAAGTAGGCTGTCCTGAAAGACGAAGAGGGAAAATTAGAGTTACGTACCGGTAACATCCTTTTCCAGTAGTCTTTCAGGACAGCCCCAGTTACCCACCCGAATAATCATGGGATGGTCTTATACAAGACCAGGACGCAGCATGATAAATGTACTGTTAAGAATGTCCTTAACGTGTTCTTGTGTCTCCCCAGCTGGCCGGAGGTGATCTTATAATAACTGAAGTCCGGCAGGGGGAAGAAAGATTTATGGGCTGGCGCAGTGTTTCCTGAAGGAAGGGGAGGAGACTACATCTCAAAGTAGGCTGTCCTGAAAGACTACTGGAAAAGGATGTTACCGGTACGTAACTCTTAATTTTTCTGCATATTTTTGTTCTATCTCTCAATGTTGAACTAAACTGACCATTAAAATTAGACTGATCGTTTCAGTGGGCAAACGTACAAAATCAGCAGGGGAGAAAATACTTTTCCCCCTTCCTATATATACTGTATGTGTGTGTGTAGATAGAGAGAGCTATAAATGTGTGTGTGTGTGTGTGTGTGTGTATGTATTATATATATATATATATATATATATATATATATATATATATATATATATATATATATATATATATATATATATAAAAGATTTAATTTTTATGTTCAAACGCAAACTACTTGCATAAAGATTATAAAAACACAGCATGTAAAGCCGACAATCGTGTTCCTTAGGGCAGCAGCAGGTGACGTAATGCATAGCTCCTCCCCTGTACACATTACCTTCAATCAGAACTTCAATGTCAGCGGTCTCCTCCCCCCCTTCCCTTCGTTAGCAGACGGAGGCACTTGGGGAAGGGGGGAGTCTATGTCCGTGACGTCACCGGATCTCTCTCTCTCTTTTTTAATTATATATAGAGAGATATATCTCTATCGTATATACTCGAATATAAGCCGAGGCACCTAATTTTACCACAAAATACTGGGAAAACTTATTGACTCAAGTATAAGCCTAGGGTGAGAAATGCGCAGCTACTGTAAGTGGAAAAGAGGGTCAAAAATGCCCATTTGCAGCCTCACTGTGCCCATTTGCAGCCATAGGTCCCTCAAACTTCAAACTCAGTAGTTAAAGGTTACTAGATGCCCCCTAGCTGCAGGCAAATTTTGGGGTCTCTGGACCCAAAAGGTCCCTAAATGACATGCAGATTGACACAGTTGACCGACTTTGGGGCCCCATATCTCGGGGCCACTTGGTGCTAGGAACCCCATCTTTGGATCTGTTGTGCTTCCACTGGGTTTGCACACCTTATTTGGGGTTCCTAGCACTAAGTGGCCCCGAGATACACGGCCCCAAACACGTGTCGGAAAATGTCATTCTCTGCTGCAGAAAAGTGCTTGACTCGAGTATAAGCCGAGGGGGGCATTTTCAGCACAAAAAAAAGTGCTGACAAACTCTGCTTATACTCGAGTATATACGGTGTGTTGCATACACACACATTTTATTTATTTATTTATATATATATATATATAATATAATGTGTGTGTGTTATATCTATATCTATATCTATATAATATATATATATATATATATATATATATATATATATATATATATATATATATATATATATATATATATATATATATATATATATTATATATCATAGAGAGATAGCTAGATGGAGATAGATATCTGTTTTGTATCTAGATCTATCTATATATCTTTTGTGTATGTATGTATGTATTTATATTAGTGTTTGGCTGAAGCCATTTATTAATCAACTGTACTCTATTTAAATCATGGCAACAGAATCTACCCAAATGACCCTGATCAAACGTTTACTAACCTGGTGATTTTGGCCTGATAACATGCACACAAGTTGACACAAAGGGGTTTGAATGGCTATTAAAAGTAACCATGCTCACCTATGATCTGTTTGCTTGTAATTAGTGTGTGTGTATAAAAGGTCAATGAGTTTCTGGACTCCTGACAGACCCTTGCATCTTTCATCCAGTGCTGCACTGACGTTTCTGGATTCTAAGTCATGGGGAAAGCAAAAGAATTGTCAAAGGATCTGCGGGAAAAGTTAGTTGAACTGTATAAAACAGGAAAGGGATATAAAAAGATATCCAAGGAATTGAGAATGCCAATCAGCTGTGTTCAAACTCTAATCAAGAAGTAGAAAATGAGGGGTTCTGTTGGCATTATGTTTAGATTTGTGTGTTAGGTGTCCAGCTTTGAGATGCAAGTTATTATTTATGCACTAGGATCACCTTTATTACATGTTTTGGATAATTTTTTATATTGCATGGTTATACACCTAATTTCTATTGCTGCTGATTTAACAGTGTGAAAAGTGTAGCAATCGCTGAATGACTAGGGGCATCACAGAGTGATTGCTTTTAGCCTTGAGGTTACACCCAGTAACGTTCAATTGGTTTATGCACTGAAGTTACTTTGTATTTATTTTGATGGTTATCTATTAGGAGTGATTAACTAGGTTTACCTATCACAAGAGTTCACGTCATATATTGGTTGGATTGAGTTAACTGTCAGCGCCTCACTACTCTCTAACAATTTATTTATGAATAGTCAAGGATAAGCTATTTAAGTGACGACGGCAGGCTTGTTATACATTTTTTACCCCACACACAGAGTGGTAGCGCGAGAGTAACACATAACAAATATCTCTTGAAACCAAACCACGGTCAGGTAGACTAACTAAAATTTCAGCCACAACTGCCAGGAAAATTGTTCGGGATGCAAAGAAAAAGGACTTCAGGTGAAATACAGGACTCTGAAAACATGTGGTGTGGCCGTTTCAAGATGCACTATGAGACACTTGAAGAAAGATGGGCTGCATGGTCGAGTCGCCAGAAGAAAGCCATTACTACGCAAATGTCACAAAGTATCCCACTTATAATACGCCAAACAGCACAGAGACGAGCCTCAAACCTTCTGGCACAAAGTCATTTGGAGTGATGAGATCAAAATTGAGCTTTTTGGCCACAACCATAAACGCTACATTTGGAGTCAACAAGGCCTATGATGAAAGGTACACCATTCCTATTGTGAAACACATAGGTGACTCGGAAATGTGTGAGCTACAAAGGCACAGGAAATTTGGTCAAAATTGATGGCTAGATGAATGCAGTCTGTTATCAAAAAATACTGGAGGAACATTTGCATTCATCAGCCAGGAAGCTGCGCATGGGCCGTACTTGGACATGCTAACATGACAATGATCCAAAACACAAGGCCAAGTTGACTTGTCATTGGCTACAGCAGAATATAGTCAAGGTCCTGGAGTGGCCATCTGAGTCTCCTGACCTCAATATCATTGAGCCACTCTGGGGAGATCTCAAACATTGCAGTTCGTGTAAGACAGCCCAAGAATTTACAGGAACTGGAGGCTTTTTGTCAAGAGGAATGGGCAGCTTTACCATCTGAGAAGTTAAAGCCTCATCCACAAATACCACACAAGACTTCAAGCTGTCATTGATGTTAAAGGGGGCGATACACGGTATTAAGAACTTGGGGGTCAACTTTTGATCAGGGTCATTTGGGTAGTATCTGTTGCCATTATGATTTAAAAAAAGTAAACAGTTGATAATAAATGGCTTCAGCCAAACACTAACCATGGGTGAAAAAAGTTTATTCATATTCTCAGAAAAATGGTCAAACCATAAATTCTGCCATGTAAACTTATGAGCACAAGTGTGTGTGTGTATATGTGTGTGTGTATATATGTATATATATATATATATATATACACAAGTTTTGTGCTCATAAGTTTACTTACCCTGGCAGAATTTGATTTGAGTGTGTGTATACAGTGGGGACGGAAAGTCTTCATACCCCCTTAAATTTTTCACTTTGTTATATTGCAGCCATTTGCTAAAATCATTTAAGTTCATTTTTTTTTCCTCAATATACAACACACCATATTGACAGAAAAACACAGAATTGTTGCCATTTTTGCAGATTTATTAAAAAAGAAAAACTGAAATATCACATGGTCCTAAGTATTCGGACCCTTTAGGGTCCTTTCACACGGGGCGGATCAGTGCTGATCCGCCTCGTGGATATCCGGTTGCTCAGCGGGGATCGCCGGAGCGATCTCCCCTGAGCAGGAAGATGACAGGTCCGTCTCTGCACTCTGTGCAGGGACGGACCTGTCAGAGCGCCGCTCTCCCCTATGGGAGATCGGGTGACGACGGACCGTAGAGTCCGTTGTCATCCGATCCGATCCGCTCAGCAGACGGATGGAAAAATAGACTTGCATATTCGCCAGCACACCATGGATCGATAAAACTTCGTCCAAAAAAGGTTTTTAATGAAAAAAATTACATCACAAAAATATAAGGTGCAACGTTTCGGAGCCGCGCAGGACCCCTTCGTCAGGCATGTGATAATCATTAATTCCAGGACCCGACTGGTTATCGCTGCAGCACCCGCCATTTTGTTACGAGCCACAAATACCAGGAATGAGTGCGATAGGAATATCAATTTGGATGGAAAAATAGGGTTTTCCTCCATCTGCAGAAACGGACCATAGCGGACACGGACGAGATCGGGTGTCAGTGGATGCTCATGCGCTGACACCCGCTATCCCATAGGGATACATGTATGTCCGTTTTTCATCTGAAAACGGAAGGATGAAAAACGGACATACAGACCGTCCTTGTGAAAGAGCCCATACTGTGACACTCATATATTTAACTCAGGTGCTCTCCATTTCTTCTGATCATCCTTGAGATGGTTCTACACTTTCATTTGAGTCCAACTGTGTTTGATTATACTGATTGGACCGGATTAGGAAAGCCACACACCAGTCTATATAAGACCTTACAGCTCACAGTGCATGTCGGAGCAAATGAGAATCATGAGGTCAAAGGAACTGCCTGAAGAGCTCAGACAGGATTGTGGCAAGGCACAGATCTGGCCAAGGTCCCAAAAATATTTCTGCTGCATTTAAGGTTCCTAAGAGCACATTGGCCTTCATAATTCGTAAATGGAAGACGTTTGGGACGGCCCTTCCTAGAGCTGGCCTGCCTGCCAAACTGAGCTATCGGGGGAGAAGAGCCTTGGTGAGAGGTAACGAAAAACCCAAAGATCACTGGGGCTAAGCTCCAGAGATGCAGTCAGAAGATGGGAGAAAGTTGTAGAAAGTCAACCATCACTGCAGCCCTCCACCAGTCGGGGCTTTATGGCAGAGTGACCCGACGGAAGCCTCTCCTCAGTGCAAGACACATGAAAGCCTGCATGGAGTTTGCTAAAAAAAAACACCTGTTGGACTCCAAGATGGTGAGAAATAAGATTCTCTGGTCCGAGGAGACCAAGATAGAACTTTTTGGCCTTAATTCTAAGCGGTATGTGTGGAGAAAACAAGGCACTGCTCATCACCTGTCCGATACAGTCCCAACAGTGAAGCATGGTGGTGGCAGTATCATGCTGTCGGGGTGTTTTTTAGCTGCAGGGACAGGACGACTGGTTGCAATCAAGGGAAAGATGAATACGGCCAAGTAAGGGCTATCCTGGACGAAAACCTTCTCCAGAGTGCTCAGGATCTGACTGGGCCGAAGGTTTACCTTCCATCAAGACAATGACCCTAAGCACACAGCTAAAATAACGAAGGAGTGGCTTCACCACAACTCTGTGACTGTGCTTGAATGGCCCAGCCAGAGCCCTGACTTAAACCCAATTGAGGATCTCTTAAGAGACCTAAAAATGGCTGTCCACCAACGTTTACCATCCAACCTGACAGAACTGGAGAGGATCTGCCAGGAGGAATGGCAGAGGATCCTCAAATCCAGGTGTGAAAAACTTGTTGCATCTTTCCCAAAAGACTCATGGCTGTATTGGATCAAAAGGGTGCTTCTACTAATGACTGAGCAAAGGGTCTGAATACTTAAAACCATGTGATATTTCAGTTTTTCTTTTTTAATAAATCTGCAAAAATGTCAACAATTCTGTGTTTTTCTGGGGTGCTGTGTACATTAATGAGGAAAAAAAATGAACTCAAATGATTTTAGCAAATGACTGCAATGCAACAGTGAAATATTTTAACCACTTCCCGACCGCTCACTGTATATATATGTCATTTTTTTGAAGAGGGATATCTCGGTAACGGCAGCAGCAGCTGCCACAACCGAGGTATCCCTCTTTACAGTGAGCGGTCCCCTTTCCGATAATGGTGGTCATCTGGGCGGATTCGCCGCAAGATCACCGTTATCGGTGGCGGGAGAGGTGCCGGCGGAGGCGATCGGGTCCTTTCCCTGCCTGTGTATAGAGATGAGTGAAGCTAAGATGGCCCCCACTCATCGCTATACCATAGGAGGGCGGAAGCGACGTCAAAACGTCACTTCCGCCCATACGTCTTAAAGGTAAATTTACAAATGTCATTTTTTTAAATTACATTTTTTTTTTTTTTTTTTTTTTCATTGAAGCCCAAATATGAGATCTGAGGACTTTTTGACCCCAGATCTCATATTTAAGAGGACCTGTCATGCTTTTTTCTATTACAAGGGATGTTTACATTCCTTGTAATAGGAATAAAAGTGATCCATTTTATTATTTTTTTTTTAAAACAGTGCAAAAAATACAATTAAATTAAATAAAATAAATAAGAAAAAACAAAAAAAATTTTTTTAAAACGCCCCGTTCCGACGAGCTCGCACGCAGAAGCGAACGCATACGTGAGCAGCGCCCGCATATGAAAACGGTAGTCAAACCACACATGTGATATATCGCTGCGATCGGTAGAGCGAGAGCAATAATTCTAGCCATAGACCTCCTCTGTAACTCAAAAAATGCAACCTGTAGAATTTTTTAAATATCGCTTATGAAGATTTTTGAGGGTAAAAGTTTGACGCCATTCCACGAGCGTCCGCAATTTTGAAGCGTGACATGTTGGGTATCAATTTACTCAAAAATTGGGCTAGATTTACTGTTGTCTTATTTTTTATTCAAAAAAGTGACTTTTTTTCCAGAAAAAGTGCGCTTGTAAGACCGCTGCGCAAATACAGTGTGAAAAAAAGTATTGCAATGACCGCCATGTTATTCTCTAGGGTGTTTGAAAAAAAAACAATATGTAATGTTTGGGGGTTCCGAGTAATTTTCTAGCAAAAAAAAAATGTTTTAAACATGTAAACACCTAAAATCCAAAACGAGGCTGGTCTGGAAGTGGTTAAGAGGGGTCTGATAAAAAAAAAAAAAAAAAAAAATATATATATTTATATTTTCATTTTTATATATAATATATATATATAATTTCACACACACATGCGCTTCTGGGAGAATGGTCAAACATTCCCATAGCCCAGTGATGGCGAACCTTGGCACCCCAGATGTTTTGGAGCTACATTTCCTGTGATGCTCATGCACTCTGCAGTGTAGTTGAGCATCATGGGAAGTGTAGTTCCAAAACATCTGGGGTGTCAAGGTTCGCCATCACTCAATATTAAACTCTACAGACTAAGACTGGGATGCCATTAACCACTTTCAGACCGGACCATTTTGCTGGCTTAAGATCAGACCACTTTTTTTCGATTCAGCACTGCGTCGCTTTAACTGACAATTGCGAGGTCGTGCGACGTGGCTCCCAAACAAAATTGACGTCCTTTTGTTTCCCACAAATGGAGCTTTATTTTGGTGGTATTTGATCGCCCCTGCGGTTTTTATTTTTTGCGCTATAAAAACAAAAAAGAGCGACAATTTTGAAAAAAAAAACGCATTTTATTTTTTACTTTTTGCTATAATATCCCCTAAAAATATATACGAATCAGATTTGAATCAGAACCAAGATGACATAACTAAGACGAGTCGACTAGCCCCGGACCGATAGGAAATGTAACTGCCAAACTGAAGTGACCGATGGTGTGCATTTAAAGAAAAAATGGACCTACTGTGGCATGAAACGGTAACGTACGAATGAAACCAAAAGAACTGCTCGGTATTTGTACTCACGAGACTGAGTCATAAGTTTGTGGTTTGCACAAGGCTGAAACTAAGGCTACGTGCGGAGACTTGACGGGTGACTCGTAAGTTTCGTAGCAGGGTTTGGGTGGCACTGGATATCTAGCAAATGACGATGCATGAAATGAAGAAATTGCATACGAATCTTACCTGCGACAGTTGAGCAAGACACAATGTATGGAAACCACGAGAACCAAAAGCCTCTGTAATTTTCAGACACGCAACCCACGAATGCCAAATGCGTTGGAAGAGTCGGCCTAGTGACTTAACGTATCGCCCACAGGAACCGACAAAGACGATGGATGAGTGGGCTGCATAAATTTAGGCCACCATACTGGTGTGTGTGTGTATGTGTGTGTCCCCCGCCGATTGTGAGCCTGTGGGCGGCTTTCGAGTGGCCGTTAATGGCCAAAGGCGGCAGACATCCGGCTCCTTATCTCGGCGGCGCCATTTTTAAATGGCAAAGCTGAAAATGACAGACAAGGCTGCATTGATGGGCATTTAAATGTAAGTTTTTTTTTTTCCTTAAAATTCCCTCCTAAACTTGCGTGCGTGTTATACGCCGATAAATACGGTGTGTGTGTGTGTGTGTATATGTAATATATATGTGTGTGTGTATACAACTAAGAACGCTAGCTACATACTGGAGCTGATTAAAATCTGGAGTAATGGGGCTTTCCCATTTACAAGTCAGCCAGCTTGTTGGGGTGTCCGAGTGCTAGACTTCTGCTTTTACTTGATTTTAGTTTTTTTTTTTTCTTTCTTCTAAAAGGTCTCCTAGTTACTGTTTTAAAAGTAAAAAAAAAGTTTGGGTAAAAAACTTGGCTGCAGCTTCCCCCTCAACCCCCCCTTATACTTAACTGAGCCCATTCTCGATCCAGCGATGTGCATGAGAGCAGCGGCTCTCCTGGGTTTTTCTCTTATTGGCTCGCACAGCAGTTGAGCCATTGGCTTCTGCTGCTGTTAATCATAAAAGGCTTGCTTTGGGAACACTCAGCAGGGGGAAAGAGCCAAGATCACCAGTAGAAGGAACTGTTCATCCCAGAGAAGAGGGGTGTGCTGCCTAAAAATTAAGCAAAAAATTATTATTAAAACCGAAAAAACTTCATTCAGCTTTATTTCCTAATCAAGTGTCCCACTCCTAGTTTTGACCTTGTCTTTTTTTTTTTTATATACTTTTTCTTTAATTTAGTCAGAATGTCTTTCTCATTACTGTTTGTATATAATTTATCAGGTAACTATTATCTTGCACCAAAAATGATGTTCTTTATTTTGTCTGTAATTATTTTTTGTCTGAAGTAAAAAAATAAAGTGTAAAATACACCTAGTAGGTGTTACAAGGGTGGGTAGAGGGGGAGGAATTTTAAGCTTTGTGATTGCCTTTTGTGTGCTTTTTTTGAATTCATTAAAATGAAATCCTAATGTCACCAAAACAGGTCAACCTATATACTGTAGAGTTTTTAAACACCGTAGAATAAAGAGCATGCTTTTTTTTTTTTTTTTTTTTTTAAAGAATATTAACCGCCCCCGGAACATTCTGAGGCGGTCTAATTTTCATCCCCTTGATGCCCAATTCAGATTTTTTTTTTTTTTTTTTTTTTTTTTTTTAGGGTCATGCTGTGGGTCTTGTAAAGAATCTTGCTTTAATGGCTTATATATCTGTTGGCTCTCAGCCTTCACCAATATTGGAGTTCTTGGAAGAATGGAGTATGGAAAACCTTGAAGAAATCTCTCCTGCTGCCATTGCAGAGTGAGTGTAAATGCGTATTTAATACATTTTTTCATCCTGAAAGCAAAGTGTTGTTTTTATTTATATATATATATATATATATAAAAAAGCATTTTTATTAAAGATGGAACTCCTTGCATTGCCAAAAATGATATAGCAATACAAAACTCAATGTAAATATGCTTGACAGTGGAGTCCAATAACCAATTCAGATAAACAACATCAATGTAATAGCATCTTCATAAAATCCAGTCACATACCAAAACTGTCACCATGAAAGTGCCCTTATCTTCATGGAAATAAAAACTTCACCTGGCCTTGAGCCCGAGCAATCTGTCCATCGTCAGATCGACCGGAGCATGCCCCAGGACATCCAACAAATGAGCCTACAGTCTTATATGTAAGCGTGCATCCCTTGTGTTGGTGTAAATATAGTTCTCCATTTTCAACATATTACCTGCATATTTAACCCATTCCCCCTCCATAGGAGGGTCCTTGGACTTCCAATGTACCATAATCCATTTTCGTGCCTGGAATAAGATTCTAATTATGGCCTCTGGTGTAAGTTTCCCAGCCATATTACTCCAGTAAGCAAGCATTCGTGTCTAGGGGTATAGACACTTGGAATACTGAGTTAACTTTATGTCCACCCCCGCCCGGTAAAAGATTTAGTTTTGGACACCTTCACAAAAAGTGAATTAGGTCACCATGGACACGTTTACACCTTGAGCATATACGCTGCAGACCCATCATATGTAATCTTTAGGGAGTATAGTATACCCTTAATATGTACAATTGTCGGCCTTTGCGCAACATTCAGTGAGCACGTCACCACCGTCTAAAAGGGACTCATCCCGTTGCTCACCCGCGAGTTGACCAACATCTCCTTCCCAGCGCTCCATCACTCTTAAGGGATGCTATTTCAGATAGGACTGTAAGAGCATAGCATTAGAAGAATCTGCATCCCTGATGAGACTGAAAATCTGAGTCGGGTACAGATGCCATTGCGAAGATTTACTCTATGCTTAAACAGCATGATGCAGCTGCAAATAATAAGTGCATTGAAGATGGTAAGTTGTATTGTGCCTGAAGAGCTGCAAATGTCAGAAGCTTCCGATTTTATGGTAGATTTGTTTTAAGGATATATCTCTCTATTTTTCCACCTAGCACCTGACTGTATTTTGCCTATGGAAGCAAAGATTGTATGCCAATTTTCTATTCTATTTTGGGGTGCTTTATGAAATTGGTGAATGTGCAGTACAGTTAACAGGCCTGGAAAAAACTCTTGTATTTGAAGACCTATACAAAATAGGTGTCTTGTCTAGTTACCGCAAGGTCGAGTGAAAATAAAAAATACGACTTACAAAAGGCGTGAATAATACAAAATGTAGAAAGTGTATCTACTCAGTGGCTCAACTACTTTAGGGGGGGGGGGGGGATAAAAGCCAGTAATTGAAGGGATACTTGCACACTCAGAGTAATTTACTGGCCCATGTAGCCCTGCAAGAAGGGGAAACTGTTTTACATGCATCATTTGTTTTTAAGCTGTGGAGTATCTAGAAGCAGAGCTTGTGTGTGTAAGTCATTACGAATTGGGTTGAAGGTAGCCATCCAGTGGCAAAAAAGGCTTTAGGGCCATCACCCTATATAACCACTCCCAGCTAGCCTCAGTTTTGTAGCGAGCAGGAGGAAAATCATCAGAAGGGGTCCTGGTACTGGTAGGTCAAAAATCCTGTTTCTGTAAATGCACAGGACACAGGCAAATATACCAACGGTTATAGAACCATACCGTCAGGTGATTGAACACTGCTGAGTGTTGCACAAAAGTTTTATATTTTAGAGATTTAATATATCTCGGATATGATTTGGGTTAATAAGAGGCGTTCTTTGACCATGAATGAAAGCTTTAGCCCAACAGAAATTTATTGGTGAATAGCATGAAGGTCTAAACTAACACACAGCAATCTATTGTACAGAAAAAGGGGACACAAATCATGGAATAAATGAAGGAATTATAACATACCCACATAGCAAGACTGACAACACATAAGACAATCCATGTATACATATAAGTGCTAGGGGATGTCCTAATATTTACCAGTGGTGTAGCATGGAGGCCCCTGTAGTGTTTGGTTTCTTTCCTCTCTCTCCAAGACTTAACCTGATATAGACCTATTTTTCATAGACTTGCATGGGGCCATCCCGATTGGTGGAACTATCTCACCCCTCTCCTCAATCTGAGCGTATCTCATCCAGGATTGGACAATTTCCCCATCCCCTATACTTGGCATAACTCGGCCCCTCACTAGCACCTCCCCTCGAGGAGAAAATGAATTATGCCAAGCCATAACCGTCTCTTGAATTGGGCTTAGGTATCCAAGGTCATATCTTGGGCAAATTGTCCTTAACAGATGGCCATCCTCTCTACATATCTAGAGAGGGTCTTTTCAAGTGGCTAATGGAGGGCCTGGTCTAGATACTTTGGCCCCCAGTAGTCTGAGATAAGGTACTTAACCACTTCAGCCCCAGAAGATTTTACCCCCTTCCTGACCAGAGCACTTTTTAAAATTTTTGGCACTGCGTCGCTTTAACTGCTTCCCGACCGCCCACTGCATATATACGTCAGCAGAATGGCATGGGCAGGCAAAATCACGTATATACACGTGATTGTGCATTTGCCTGCCTGTGGGTTGCGCTCGCGCCGCCAGCGGCGTGCTCGCAACCCGGTCGGGAGCTCCGTGACCCCGGCCGCGGGACCAGCGGACACGATCGCCGCTGGTGTCCCGCGATCGGGTTACGGAGCTGAAGAACGGGGAGAGGTCTGTCATTGATTGGCTGTTCACAGTCATCGGGAAAGCCGATCAATGACGTCAGCCCCGCCCCCTAATGTAAAAAAAACACACACGTCACAGCCCATAACCCCTCCCCTCCCCCTAGTGGTTAACCCCTTCACTACAACTGTCATTTATACAGGAATCAATGCATTCAAATAGCATTGATTGCTGTATAAATGACAACGGTCCCAAAAATGTGTCAAAAATGTCCGATGTGTCCGCCATAATGTCGCAGTCACAATAAAAATCGCTGATCACCGCCATTACTAGTAAAAAAAAAAAAATTAATAAAAATGCTATAAAACTATCCCCTATTTTGTAAACGCTATAACTTTTGCGCAAACCAATCAATAATCGCTAATTGCGATTTTCTCTCTTCGCCTTTCAGGACAGCACCTTGGAGAGAGCGCAGCTCCGCCTTTACCCAGGAAACACTGCGTGACAACGCCCCTTTTTAAGATCAGCTGCTTCCACCATGCCTTCAGTTTTAGTGTTTCCTCCGCCATGGTGGAACACTGCTGGGGAACCAGGGGTGCTGCGCTCTCTTTAAAGGAAAAACGAGGGTTTTGGCAGTACCTTATGCTTACGTTCGCAAAGACCAGCCCAGCACCTTCCCGAACGATGGGGTTGGTGTTCCGGTGTTCCCTTCCTTCGTCGGCTCACAGGAGTAATGGACTGCCGGAGGTTGATCGCCCGTGCGTTCGGGGGGCCGCGGTTGTGCTCAGAAACGAGCGTTCCATGCCAGGCCTCAGCATGGCGGCGCCGAATCCCGGACGGCGGGGGACGCCAGTTCCGGTGGGTGGAGACCTCCGGCAGGGCGTAGCAGCAATTGGTTCCAGCTGCTGGAACGCAGGAGGAAGGGGCAGGTCCTCTGGCCGGGACTTCCGTTTGTTTGGCACGGTCGGAAAGCCATTTAAAGCGTGCGGACGGCGGCTGCTACGATCGAAATGGAGGACGGATCTTCAGCAGCTATGGCGGATGCAGGCGCCCAGGTTCCCGGCCAGTCCCAGGTAGGAGAGGTACAGAGGGACCTCTTTCCTTTACATCACTGGGTGTTTTTTGTTTGGTTTATGTATTAAGTTAACCTGCAGCTGTCTGCTTTGGTGTAAAGGTCCATTAGCAGTTCAGCAGGGATTGAGACTCTGGGCACTTAGGGTGTTTGTCTTTGGGGGGTCTACCTGTTGTACTCTTTAGTGGCTGCAGTTAAAGAGGACCTGTGGGTTCTTTTATTTCTGTCGTTTCAGAAAGTTACTGCTAAGTCAGAGAGAACTTCAAGAAAATGCCCCTCATGCAAAAATCCTTTAAGGGACTCTTGGCCCAAACCCCTGTGCAGATCCTGCATTGCGGATTTAGTGAAGGAGGAGTCTTCACAGGAGTGCAAGGAACTCCTGTCTTCAGTGAGAAAAGAACTAGCAGAGGCCCTAGGGACAGTACGCTCCCTTGTGAAAAAGCGTGGTCAGAGTTCCAGCCAAGAACAGGGTTCTCAATCCAGTCTCCCTCCGTCCACTTCTGTGCAAATTGAAAGTGAGTCTGAGGAAGAAAGGGAAAGCATTCCTCCCTCAACGGTTGATTCTGATGATGAGGAAGAGGAAGAAGAAGCCAAGGCTTCTAGATATAAACTGTCACTTGAGGAAGTTGATGATTTACTCAAGGCAATTTATACTACACTGGAGATCCAGGAAGAAAAAATTCAGCTGTCAGTACATGACAAAATGTACCAGGGGCTGGAGGAGGTTAAACATAGAGTCTTTCCGGTACACAAGGTGTTAACAGACTCCATTAGAAAGGAATGGAAGGATCCAGAGAAAGGACAATTTTTTTCTAAAGCCCTTAAAAGGAGGTTCCCTTTTGAGGAGAGTGAGGAGTGTGTTTGGAATAAGAAGCCAAAGATAGATGCGGCCTTCTCTCAAGTATCCAGAAAAACGGACTTAGCCTTTGAGGATATGGGAATTCTTAAAGACGCTATGGACAAAAAAAGCGGATGGGCTACTGAAGAAAGCATGGGACTCTTCATTAGCCAATCTGAAACCTGCAATGGCAGCCACAGTTGTGGCCAGAAATTTGGAATGCTGGTTAGACCAACTCAAAAATCATGTGGTGGCAGGTACCTCCAGGAAAGATTTATTAGAGTCCTTCCCTACTCTGTTAAAAGCCGTCCGATATATGGCTGATGCCTCGGCAGAATCCATCAAAATGTCTGCCAGGTCATCAGCTTTGGTTAATTCCGCAAGAAGAGCCCTCTGGCTTAAAACTTGGTCAGGGGATTCAGCCTCTAAAGGGAAATTGTGTGGGATTCCCTTTTCAGGGGACTTGTTGTTTGGTCCGGAATTAGAGACTGTACTTGATAGGACAGCAGACAAAAAGAAAGCTTTTCCTCAGAAAAAGAAAGTGGTACAGCAGAGGAAGAATTTTCGTCCTTTTCGACAAACCGATAAGGAAAAGGACCAAACAAAGAAAAGACCTTGGAACCCCCAGAGAGGAAGAGGCAGGGGTGGGGTATTGTTCAGAAACCCTGAGCAATCCCCTAAAAAACAGTGACCAGCTTCCAGTAGGAGGGAGGCTTCAGGACTTCTTGCTCAGTTGGGTAAAAACAACAAGAAGTCCATTTGTCCTAGGGATAATCCAGCAGGGTTACCATCTGGAGTTTTTACAAAACCCCCCAAGTCGGTTCTACGTAACAAACTTACCGAAGGATCAGGAGAAGGCTCTGGCTATGAAGTCTCTTCTTCAAGAGCTGATGCAACAGAATGTCATCTCAAGTCCCAGAGGGACAAAAAGGAAAAGGGTTTTATTCCCATATATTCTTGGTCAGGAAACCATCGGGAAAGTTCCGTCTGATCCTCAACTTGAAGCTGTTGAATCGATCCATAAAATACAAAAGATTCAGGATGGACACGATTTTTTCAGTAAAGAACTTGCTGACCCCCAGGTGTCACATGGCCTCCATCGATTTGAGGGATGCATACCTCCATATCCCAATAGCACCCCAGTCCCAGAAATTTCTACGTCTGGCAGTCAATTTGGGGAGGGGGGAGGTTTGGCATCTCCAGTTCAGAGCCCTGCCATTCGGCCTCTCCTCCTCACCCAGAGTTTTCACGAAAGTGATGGCAGAAGCATTGGAACCCCTGAGACTGAAAGGGATCCCAATAGTGCCCTACTTGGACGACCTGCTACTTTTCGCCGACTCAAAAAGTCAGGTGGAAGTCAACCTTCAAGTGACTCAAGCACATCTAAGAGGTCTGGGTTGGCTTCTCAACATTCAGAAGTCCAACCTAATACCAGCTCAAAGAGCAAAGTTCCTGGGGTACGAAATAGACTCAGTAGAACAGAAAATATTTCTGCCCCAAGAAAAGATAGAAAAGATGCAGTCGGCTCTGAAGGTACTTCAGTCCAATTCAAGGTTCTCAGTAAGACAAGCCATGTCAGCCCTGGGTCTGCTGACAGCAGCAATCCCGGCAGTACAGTGGGCCAGACTGCATGCTCGTCCGCTGCAGGCAGACATTTTGACAAATTGGTCCTACCAGGAATCGCTGGAGAAAAAGTTTGTCATAGGGGTAAGAGCAAAAAGATCACTCTGGTGGTGGAGGAACCAGAGAAACATCTCAAAAGGTCTTCACTGGTCATTCCCAGTAACCCAAAGACTGACCACAGATGCCAGCGCATGGGGGTGGGGAGCCCACCTGGAAGAACAAACTATTCAGGGGGTTTGGTCCAAGCCAGAAGCGAGAAGGTCATCGAACTGGAGAGAGTTGAAGGCTATTCATCTGAGTCTTCTGTCCTTCCAGGAACTTCTAAAGAATCAGCATGTCCAAGTCTTGACGGACAATATGACGGCAGTGTTATACATAACAAAGCAAGGGGGCACAAAAAGCAGAACTCTGTTGGGTTTAGCCTGCCAGATACTGAGATGGGCAGAGAACAACTTGGCCTCCCTATCGGCAGTACACTTAAAAGGGACGGAAAACACCTTGGCAGATCTCCTCAGCAGGAGGGAAGTAAGAGAAGCAGAGTGGTCTCTGAATCAGGATCTATTCAAGACAATAGCCAAGAGTTGGGGTGTTCCTCAGGTGGACCTATTCGCAAGTCAGGAAAACGCGAAGGTACCAGTTTTCTTCTCCCTTCAGAGACAGGATCAAGCTCTGGGGTTAGATGCTCTGGCTCACAGATGGGACTTCCAGCTGTCCTACGCTTTTCCCCCATTTCCACTAATTCCAAGGGTACTAGCAAAATTCAGACTGGAATCCACGGAACTAATTCTGATAGCTCCTTATTGGCCAAAAAGGCCGTGGTTTGCAACCCTTATGAACCTCTCAGTAAAACCTCCTTGGAAGTTACCAAACAGGTCAGATCTACTGAGTCAGGGCAAGTTTCTTCATCCAGATCCAGCGTTTCTCAACCTAGCAGCTTGGTTTCTGAAGAACAAATCCTAAGACAAAAGGGACTATCAGAAAAACTCATTACTACCCTTCTTGCAAGTAGGAAGAAGGTGACAAGAGACATTTATTTTAAGGTCTGGAAAGTTTATAATACATGGTGTTCCAGAAAAGACTTTAGTTTGTCTAGTACAATTTCAGTTCTAGAGTTTCTTCAAGACGGATTGGAGAAAGGCCTAGCAGCAAGTACGCTCAAAACACAAGTAGCGGCCTTATCAGTTTTTTTGGAAAGAACCCTGTCAGGGGAGCCTTTAATAATTCGTTTTTTCAGAGCTATGGCTAAAGTAAAGCCTAAGCCTGTGATCATTTTTCCTAAATGGGATTTATCTTTGGTTCTTCAAGGGCTAACAAAGCTTCCGTTCGAGCCAATAGAAGGATCCTCACTTAAGTTTTTAACGTTTAAAACTGTGTTGTTGGTGGCAGTAACATCAGCTCGTAGAGTCAGTGAGTTACAAGCTCTATCAATCAAAGAGCCATTCATGAGGTGCCTACCAGACAGGATAGTTCTAAAGACAGACCCAGCCTTCCTACCAAAAGTAAGCTCTGCTTTTCATCGGGCACAGGAGATCATTCTCCCTACATTTTGCCCCTCACCTTCGGGGCCAGGAGAAGAAGCCTTCCATACTCTGGATGTCAGGAGATGTCTTCTTAGGTATCTGGAAATAACAAAGGACTTTAGAAAATCATCCTCATTGTTTGTTTTAATGGAGGGCGCTCACAAGGGATGTAAAGCTTCCAAAAACACCCTTGGAAGATGGTTAAAGCAAGCCATTAAAGAAGCATACACCTCTCTAGGTTTGGAGCCTCCAGAAGGAATCTTGCCTCATTCAACCAGAGCAGTAGCGGCATCATGGGCAGAAAAGGCCGGAGCATCGCCTGAACAAATTTGTAAGGCTGCCATATGGTCCAGTTTTTCAACTTTCATAAAACACTACCGCTTGGATCTGCTTTCAGCCTCAGACCAATCCTTCGGGAGAAAGGTTTTGCAGGCAGTGGTCCCACCCTGAAGTAAGTTTCTTGGTTATCCTCTCCAAGGTGCTGTCCTGAAAGGCGAAGAGAGAAAACCTTAGTTAGACTTACCGGTGACGGTATTTCTACGAGCCTTTCAGGACAGCAGCCTACTTCCCTCCCTAGGTTATGATGTATAATGTATAATTATAGGGCATGGTAACTGTCTGCTTATATTTTCCAGCATGTCGGAGGATTTCTCGATAACAACTGAAGGCATGGTGGAAGCAGCTGATCTTAAAAAGGGGCGTTGTCACGCAGTGTTTCCTGGGTAAAGGCGGAGCTGCGCTCTCTCCAAGGTGCTGTCCTGAAAGGCTCGTAGAAATACCGTCACCGGTAAGTCTAACTAAGGTTTTTTTTTTTTACCAAAAATATGTAGAATACGTATCGGCCTAAACTGAGGAAAAAAAAAGGACGCCAATTTTGTTTTGGAGCCACGTCGGAAAACTCCAATAAAAAACCCCCTTGCTTCTGGTATCTCTCTCAATGTGCCCAGTGGGGACACGGACATAGAAAAAATGAAAATACCAAGAAGGGGAGATCATAGATAAAACCCGCTTGGGAGGTTTATTACATAAAAAGTATTAAAAAAGGCACTCCAATGTGCATACATAAAGATGTGGATATAAAGTAAAAAATGCGGCCGGCCGGCTGCAACACTGAGCGTCCGTACTTCGTACGGGAACGCTCCACTCGCGGTGACGTCAGCACGTCGCTCCTCCGACGTTTCGTCACGATGCGGACGTAATCATGGGGATGATTACGTCCGCATCGTGACGAAACGTCGGAGGCGCGACGTGCTGACGTCACCGCGAGTGGAGCGTTCCCGTACGAAGTACGGACGCTCAGTGTTGCAGCCGGCCGGCCGCATTTTTTACTTTATATCCACATCTTTATGTATGCACATTGGAGTGCCTTTTTTAATACTTTTTATGTAATAAACCTCCCAAGCGTGTTTTATCTATGATCTCCCCTTCTTGGTATTTTCATTTTTTCTATGTCCGAGTCCCCACTGGGCACATTGAGAGAGATACCGGAAGCAAGGGGGTTTTTTATTGGAGTTTTCCGACCGGAGTTCCCTATACAGTAGTGGATGTTTCCATCGGTATAGCAGACGAACTGAGAGGAAAAGGCCCTGGCTGGGTATTAGCCATCTGTCTTCACCATTCTGCGAGCGCTGGTAAGCGAGCATTCTTAGCGGTGGTGGAAAAAGAAATTCCCTTGAAACTACACAGTCACTTTATTTGCTTGTCACCTTTATGGACTGCACCAAATTTACATATTGGATTTCCACTGAACAACTTCAGAATCATCTTTGGTTGAACGTTTTTTTTTTTCTTTTTTACAGGTTCTTTTGGACAAACAATAGATGCAATTTACATTCACATTGCACCTTTTACTTATGTGGTGATGTTTTGGTAGCATGTATTTGTATTTTTTGTGTATTTACAGCATATTTTTTTCACGTTTATTCCAATAGCATCGTTCAATGTCACAATAGTACGATTAATTCATGTAATTCTTTAAGCGCAACTTTTTACATATTTTTCCTTATATTCTACATGTTTTTGGTAAAAAAAATTGCAATAAGCGTATATTGATTGGTTCGCGCAAAAGTTAGTGTCTACAAACTATGGGAAAGCTTTATGGCTTTTTTTTTTTTTTTTTTTTTTTACTAGTAATGGCGGGGATCTGCGACTTTTAGCGGTATTGCGAAGGACAGATCGGAGACTTTTGACACTTTTAAGATCATTGGCATTTATACAGTGATCAGTGCTATAAAAATGCACTGATTACTGTGTAAATGTCAGTGGCAGGGAAGGGGTTAACACTAGGGGGTGATCAAGGGGTTAATTGTGTCTTCCCTCAGTGTGTTCTAACACTATGGGGATAGGATTGGCTAGGAGAGGAGACGTATATCGTTTTTCCTACTTAATAGGAACAAACAATATGGCTCCTGTTCCCTGACAGCACAGGGATTTGTGTGTTTATGCACACAAATCCCTGTGCTGGCGCTTGTGCACGCAATCGCGCATGGCCGGCGGCAATTGTGCCCACCTGCCACACGCATCAGGTCCCCTGCCGTGCTGCACGCCCTCTGGTGGCTGCTAAAGGCAAGGACGTACCCTATGGGATTTCGCCCAGGGGAACCATTTTGCTGCAGTATGTCTGCGTGACCCGGTCGGTTAATTTAGATGTTGTCCTTTCTCACATATATGTTTACGACTGGTAAATAACAGAGCATTCTCTGGAGCAAACATGTTTTAGTCCATCCTAACATTCCTGCACTACAAAAGAAACCTGGTAAATCAATTACTCACACTAAAACCTAAAGCCTTGTTCCCAGGGATGTGCAAAATATACTTGTATAGAACCATTAAACTATATCTCATACCACTTGTTATTTAAAAATATATATACAAATATCTATTTACTGTTGCTAATGGAGATTACACATAAACTCCTCATAAGGCAACAGTGCGACTAGGCCACACTCGTGAGTAACTGTCTAATTTCCATTAGTAATCTAAGTTTCTCCCTCTGCCATCTTAGAAGTTGGCTAAGATATATCACCATGCCCATCATAAAGAAAAGTAACCCACACTGTAATAAGACATTTTATACTCATTTCCACCAAGGTCCTGGCGACTAAGCTGAAATCCCCATTATGTAACAGTTCTTTCAACTATTTCCCTGTCTTCACCATATTACTAATTTGTATTCTATATGTATCCTTCCTTGTATGTAGTTTGTGAAGGTTTACTGACAGGGTATCAATTTTAACCTCCAAAATGGGGTATGTATGGTGTAGCATCTGGGGTACTTAAAATTATGTATTCTTCTGTTGGCACTGGTATGAGGGTTACTACAGTTTCCCCAATAGTGTACAAAGCAAATGCTTTCCATTTCCCTTGAACTTGAATGAGCATTTCGGGGAGGAGCAACTTTGTACACGCCGTTTTCGAGGTACTCGGAGTGTGCGGAAGCCATCCTGTGACCCCCCCCCCCCCTATGTGGGTGTTATGTCACTATCCCTAAATTGCGAATTGTGGAGACTGGCAAAGGTTTGTGCTTTTCTCCAGAATGTATATCCCTTCCACCACTAATATTGTGAGTAAAATACCATTGGGTAAGATCTTTTAATATATCAGGTATTTTACTGTGGATGTCTCAGATAACGTTGGTGAGCTTCGCTAAAACAAAATTCCCATATGCAGTGCATATTTCTTTGCCCATATTGTTCTCCCTAGCTTTCTGATTGTTTACTGTTATGATTTTTGTTACTTTTCTCCTGTGTCTTTTTTTAAACAACTTGGGGATGTCTTTCATGTGATAAACAGTAAAACGTTCCTCCTCTGCAAGCCCCTCAACACCCTGCAGAACTGGTTTCAGCACTTGCCGACTCTGTTCAAATTTACTGATATGCCTGCGAATCTATGCCAAATCGACCTAGGTTCCAAATCCATATGCCAGATCCGAAAAGGTCTGGGGTGGACCCAAGTATACTGTCCAAACCCTTTTCACTTAATAGATCTGAAAATGCCCCTCTGGGCAGGGAGATTTGGTTCTGCAAATGGATCCTGAGTTCGGGTTGCATGGGAGGCAATCAAATGTACCGGCAAGGAAGAGTAAAACACAATTTTTTTTTTCAGACACATGAACTGGATTCGGCCATGTTCCACTGGGACAAATTAAGGGGTTGTAAAGGCAGTGCTCACAATCACTGCCAGCCCCTCTGCTAGGATAACGTGTGTTGTTTTTTCTTTTTTTTTTTTTTTTTTATTCTAAATACCTTTATTTTTTTATTTTTTTGGCCTCGCCGATTTGCAGTCCCATGACCTCCCGACAGTCTTTCTCCGATTTATGCACTAAAGAGGGAGGGGCCAATATCTGTCTGTCTCTGTCTGCCGTGCAGTCACATGACTGGTGAGGTTAAATAAGGTATTTAGAAGAAGAATTTAAACATACTCTATGGTACATTTTATCATAGCAGAGGGGCTGGCAGTGATTGTGAGAAGTTATATTACTACTGCTCGGAACAGTGATGGGAAGGGAAATGCAGCTCACACACAGAAGCTGATAGGGAGAGAGGAAGGTGGAGAGAGGAGTGCTGCGGATGACAGAGGCTTGTAAACTGACCATGGTAATTGGCTCAGCAGCCCTGATTACCAGGGTCAGGACACATGGGGACACAGGGACTGGCAGGGTCAACCAGGTTTTGTACAGTTTAGAAAAGAAGAAATTACACCAAACAAACACTATGTGGTTTATCATGCTTTGAAGGAACAGGATATTTTTTTTTTTTTTTTTAGGGTTGCAATCACTTTAAGTACGACAGGTATGTGAAGGAACTTAGAGTTGAACCGTATTCCAGTGATTGATGTTGCTGTTAGGCCACTAGGTGGTCCTTCTTGCAGTGATGGGCATTCCAATGGTGTGCATTCTGATAAATGGAGAATTGCAGCTGTACTCTTGGCCAAGTTTGTAGGAGCAGGGGTATTGGTCTTTGGGGAGACATACAAGGTAGTGTTTTTTCCTGGGACGTACTGAAGAGTGGATACTTGTGTGTTGCTGGACAAGGGGACTGAAGTAATCAAGGAATATTTCCACTCTCCAGCATCACTAACCCATGTCTTGTACCAACAAGGAACAGTTATGAAAACCCATTACTCTATCCCTGTAGTCCGTGACATTCCCAGCAACGCTATTGACCCAGACTAGGTGATTATCATTGGGACTCTACCAATACACTTGTTTCCCCACAGTCCCTGTAATTGCCACAGGCAGTAAGACTGATTCCTCCTCTTGGCAGTAGATCGGATTCTTGTCACCACTTATGCTGATTAGTGATCCAGTCTCCTTTTTTTTTTTTTAACAAAAACGGTTTTTATTTTCAAAATGAGGAGAAAATACAAAGAAATACAACGGTACAGTGTATCATTTTCAATTGCAACTAATGTTCTACATGTGCAGGGTATATATACAATCATTGGTGTGGAACACAGGTTATCAGGTGTAAATGGTGTTCTCATAGGGAAGGGAAATGGGATACAGATTTTGTTACGGGGGGAGAAAGGGGGGAAAACAACCCGGATTAACATTGGTCATAATACACTCTTCCCAGTTCCTTACGTAGTCCTAGTGGGTGTGGTGAACTGCCACACTCCAGCCCTCCCATCAACATTCCCAGTCTCCTCTCTTGGCATGTCCGATCATATGGAGCAGGATTATAACCCATATCGACTTCATGGCTCTAAAAGGTAACAAAACAGCAAATTTTTGTTGATTTCCTTGGCTCCATTGAACAGTTTTCGGTTTGTTTGCATGAACCCATTGATGTCTTTTTCCCCCGCCTCTATTCTGATCTTGTATACAGAGGGAATGTCATGGGGAAATGGGCCTCCATCTTTTGCTTAGACTGTTATCCAGGGAACGTAGTTCTAAGAACAGGACTCTGTCCCCTATAGTCCAATTCTCGAACCCCTTTGTCAAAGTACGCCTTTGTTCATTTGAATTTGACTTATTTGTGCTACTGCAAAATACCACTTTTTGGAGGTATTTGTCCATTGAGATTCTTTCTGTAGTAGGGATATGCATTTCTAGCCAAAGATCTTTTGGATGTCTCATCTGCCTACCTGTCAACACTTCAAAGAGTGTCAACCGGGTAGCATATGAGGGAGTCGCTCAGTTGGCCGTGGATTATCCCAGTTTTTACCATTTGATGTTGACAAATTTCTGTAGTATTGTCTTAATCTGCCGATTGGCTCTTTCAATCTGACCTGAAGATTCTGGGTGATGTGGAATGTGATATTTTTGCTCAACCCCTAACATCTCCTAGGCAAGCTTTCATCCCCCCTGATCTGACTCTATTGATGGGAACTCTTGTGCCACCAAAATCTTAGCAGTATTCTGTGCAGTGTTTTTGGTTGGGAAGATCCATTTGCAAGGCATTCCACGGCTCTTCTTTCAATCGTATTCTTAGTGGCATTGATCTTCCTCTGTGCGAGGTTAAACTGTGCACAAACAAAACAATTGTCACAATACTGTTTCACATCTGTTCTCATAGGTCACCATCCTATGTTCTTGAGCCTCTCAACTGTTTTCTCTGACCCTTGTTGACCACCAGTAGGCAAGTCATGCACAAAGTAAATTATTTCATTTCGGTCATTTTCAGGAACCACACAAGTTTTCATCTCCATTATGCAACAATACCTTCTGATCTTCTGATGGTGTGAGGTGTTTTATGTACTTTGCCAAAGTATTCCCCTCAGATAGTTCTGAGTCTCATTTGTCAGTTTCTGCATTATTTCTTTAATGTTGTCATCCTGCCTTTTGTAAAATATTTATTTGAGCAAGTGACTGGTGGCAAATAGGTCTATCGCTTCTCGCATATGAAAATAGCAAATTTGTGAGGCCTAGTGTGCATTAACACGGCCTGTACCCCAGAGAGAAGCTTGAACAGATAGACAGACATAAAGAGTATATGCATGTGAAGAAAATATATTTTTTATTTAGGGCAACATGCCCAAGGGTAAATCAATGGGTAGGTAAATAGGGATACGTTGTTACAAGACAGTATACATACATGGAATCATATATGACCATAAACATGTACAGAAACTGCAAAAATTGCGCATAAACTTGCAATGTTATCAAGATCTATTCAGGAAAATGCCGACATGTTTCGGACGGGCGTCCTTTTTCAAGGCAATAACGGTTCCTGTGTTTGCTCAATAGTACTGTATAGAACAGAGTAAGTACATTAGTATACAACATATTATAGTAATAAATGTGAAAACCTGTAAATAAACCACTTCATGGTAATGGTACTCACTTGCAAAGAGTTGAAGATAGCGGCTTTAGTTGCCTGGTAAACTTGGGGTACAGAGACCATATCTCTGTACCCCAAGTTTACCAGGCAACTAAAGCCGCTATCTTCAACTCTTTGCAAGTGAGTACCATTACCATGAAGTGGTTTATTTACAGGTTTTCACATTTATTACTATAATATGTTGTATACTAATGTACTTACTCTGTTCTATACAGTACTATTGAGCAAACACAGGAACCGTTATTGCCTTGAAAAAGGACGCCCGTCCGAAACATGTCGGCATTTTCCTGAATAGATCTTGATAACATTGCAAGTTTATGCGCAATTTTTGCAGTTTCTGTACATGTTTATGGTCATATATGATTCCATGTATGTATACTGTCTTGTAACAACGTATCCCTATTTACCTACCCATTGATTTACCCTTGGGCATGTTGCCCTAAATAAAAAATATATTTTCTTCACATGCATATACTCTTTATGTCTATCTGTTCAAGCTTCTCTCTGGGGTACAGGCCGTGTTAATGCACACTAGGCCTCACAAATTTGCTAGCTCCTGCCTTTTGTATGTCAGAAATATCAGGAACTTCTTCTATGGAGGATTTTGTGAGGGCAAAAACACTGGGGCACAAGCCTGGGTCAGGTGAATTAGAGGGAATTTCCAGATCTCCCCTCCGCCAAGCAATCTGCCACCTAATTTGTTCCCAGTACAGAGGAGTAACTGTCTATCTTTTTAATTGCAAACTCATGGCTTGACTGGCACCTTTTACATCATCACATTGGTGCATCCCAAAAGGGATGCATGTTTAAGTAGAGATCCATTTGAGGACATGTACTGGTGGGTGTTCCAAAAGGGCAGACATTCTGTAAGTGCATTACAGACCCAAGCAGAATCTGAGTATAAGACCGTGTCTTGGTCCCCTTTCATCAATTCTAAGGCATGAGCGATTGCAGCCATCTCAGCAAATTGTGCTGATTTGACTTGACATGACCAAGAGCTTGATGTTTGGTCTTTGCTTGTGGATTGATGATATATATTCCAGATCCTGCGTGTGGGAAACCCTCCACGTAAAAACATGATCCATCTGTGAAATTTGGACTACATTTCCAGGAATTTTACTTTGCTGACAAAGGTCTAATGAATTGTTTGGCAGATGGATTGTGGGGGGCGATTATCGCATTCATGAGGTACTCCCTGGTAAAGAATATAGTTGGTAAGAATAGAGCGGCGCTAAATCAAACACCAAACAATAAATGAAGGCATATATGAACATTCAAAGAATATATGAACACATCTGATAAAGAAATAAAAATGGTGAATGTAAAAATGTCCAGTGCAAAAATATAATGAACACAAATTTCTTATTAGTGAGATAAGTGCTTCACAAAAATCAATGTCCGTGATCACAATCCAGTGCTAGATCCAGAGACAGATACTCCACCATGTGCAATGGCCGCTCACCTCCAGTCCAAAGAGAATAGGCAACTGCCGGAGCGATCGCCACAAGGCATAATCCGTCAGATGATTGCACATGAAATAAGGAAAATACCTCCTCATGGTGTAGTATTAGGATGCATTTATTAAGAATGTGCAGACTTGTAGTTAAAATAGTTGCTTAACGAGTGGTGGTCGGGACCAAGGGGTCACACATCAGCTGAACGCTGAGGAGTCATTTTCCTTATTTCATGTGCAATGATCTGTGACGGATTACAGTTTATGAAGATCACTCCAGCAGTTTGCCTATTTATCTTTGGACTGGAGGTGAGCAGCCATTGTACATGGTGGTGGAGTGTATTTGTGTCTCTGGCTCTAGCGCTGGATTGTGATTGCTGACACTGGGATTTCTTTGTGAAGCACTTATTGTCTCACTTATAACTTTATTTGTGTTCACCATTATTTTTACACTGAACTTTTTATTACAAATTTACTGTTTTTATTCATCAGATGTGTTCATATATTCTTTGAATGTTTATATATGCCTTCATTTATTAAGTTTGCTATAGCACTGCTCTATTCTTACTAATTATATTCTTTTGGTGGTGCAGCACTCTAGGAGTTGGCAGCTTTTTTAGTTGCATCTATACACTTTTTTTTTTTTTTTTTTTTTTTTTTTTTTTTTAATTCACACACTCAGTAGCACACAAGTCTCTCAGCATATTTTCTTCCTGGTAAAGAAGGCCATGGGCCCTAGTGGATGGTCTGTTTGTATGTTTCACTGTGATGCCTCAATCTTGGAGCAACAGAGCCCAATGGGCTAATCTGGCATTGAATACATTGCCATCCTTCACTCTGAGTAAAAACTTAGTTGGAGTTGTGTGCAAGACTGGATTGAGTCCTATGATGTATGACGTTTTTTCACTGCCCAAAATATAACCAGGAGGCGTTTTTCAGAGTACTTAATTTTCACTGGAAATCATTTAGAGGTATATATGGAAATAAAGGTAAAAAAACTGCGCTAATCAAAATTAATAGACCTCAAATACAGCAGCAATAATAGTGAGATAAACACAAACAAATGATAAAAATAAAAAATCACGCTAATAAAGTCCAAAATAGAAATATTCCCAATATGGTGAACAAAGTCAATTTCAACGGGAATAAATTCTTCTGCATAAAATAACCTCCAAACGTTGCTTTATATACTTATGGAGAATATGCTTACCAGAAGTAAGCCATAAACCAGCGTATGGCTTTAACCCAGCCCGGGTTGATGATCCGTTTGCTGTAAAATTGTGATGAAGCGATGCAGTATGCTTTCTGTTCCTTCTCGGATATACTCATGGAGCACAATTAGCGATCACCGAAAAAACAAAAAATTGTACCATAGCATAATACTGCTACACTATATACAGCAATTTGCCAGAAACCAGTGAGTGGAAATTTAATAAGTGAAGATGGTGTCCAATTAGAAGTAAAAAGACACCCGTGATCACAATACATATAAGTGACCAAAAAACATGTATAAGTGCACTGCCACCACATGAAAGGCCTCCTTACCAAATGCCAAAAAAACGAGGAGGCCTTTCATGTGGTGGTGGTGCACTTATACATGTTTTTTGGTCACTTATATGTATTGTGATCACGGGTGTCTTTTTACTTCTAATTGGACACCATCTTCACTTATTAAATTTCCACTCACTGGTTTCTGGCAAATTGCTGTATATAGTGTAGCAGTATTATGCTATGGTACAATTTTTAGTTTTTTCGGTGATCGCTAATTGTGCTCCCATGAGTATATCTGAGAAGGAACAGAAAGCATACTGCATCGCTTCATCACAATTTTACAGCAAACGGATCATCAACCCGGGCTGGGTTAAAGCCATATGCTGGTTTATGGCTTACTTCTGGTAAGCATATTCTCCATAAGTATATAAAGCAACGTTTGGAGGTTATTTTATGCAGAAGAATTTATTCCCGTTGAAATTGACTTTCAGTTCACCATATTGGGAATATTTCTATTTTGGACTTTATTAGCGCGATTTTTTATTTTTATCAGAGGTATATATGGGTCTCTGTTGCCCATGGATTTCCTGTGACAGGGCTGTCTCTGATATGGCAGTCTTTATGTAAACTGGCAGTCAGTAATCTGGATTGGCTAAAGCTGGCACTTGAGCTAAGGTGCTTAATCTCCTGCACTGCATTGGTGTGTTGCTCCGTCCAGTGCCCATGGGTATCCTTTTTCAAAAGATCATACAGTGGTGCGGACTTTTGGGAAAAATCTGGAACGCAAGTCTTGAATTCACCAATCCTAGAAAAAAATCTGTGGGAATGCTCACAGGAAGAGGTAACTAGAATGTTTTTTTTTACCTTAGTTGCTATCTTATGACTGCTGTCACACTAATCCCCAGAAAAGACAGCTTCCTTAAACAATTATGCCTTAATGGGATTACATTTCAGTCCCGCCTTTTCTAATATCCGCAGATGTTCCTCCAATAGATGTAAATGTTTTTTATTTGTCGCTTGGGGCTAGCACAACAAATTGTCAATCAACATAAAGCTATGGAACGTTTTCTGGGAAAACATTGGTCCATATTACACCAAGACCCTCAGTTAAAATCTATCGTCACACCTAAACCCAAATTCACATATAGAAAAACAAGAAACATCAAAAACCTGGTAGCACCCAGCAAACTCTCATGCCAACTGGGATCCACAATCGCACCTTCATGTCTTATTACCCTAGTTGGCATGCATCAGTGCCGCAAGAAACTATGCTTGACGTGTAAGCACGTGAAGCATGGTCAAAAAGAATTTGTAAATAATGGCAAAACGTTCCAGATTAACAACTTTTTTAACTGTTGTACAGAATTTGTAGTCTACTGCCTAGTCTGCCCATGTGGGTTGCACTATGTGGGAAGAACTATACGCACTTTGAGGAAGAGGTTTGAGGAGCACCGTCATCTAGTAGAGGCAGGAGACGACACGCATAGTATTCCTCTCCACTTCCTCAAAAAACATGATTATTCCTCGTCAGGTCTCAGGGTTTGGATCATTGAGTCCATTTCCGGTACATTCCCGCTGGCAGAGCGTTTTAAACGTCTGTCAGAGGGAAACTTATTGGATTTACATTTTAGACTCCCTTGCCCCTGGGGGCTTGAACGAGGCGATAGAGGTGAGCAGTCTAATGTGACTGTGAAGTTCTACCATCTCTAAAGGTTTTTAGTTCCATTTGGGCCTTTTTTATATATGTGTGTGTGTGTGTGTGTGTGTTTGTTTTTGTTTGTGTGTGTGTGTGTTTTTTTTTTTTCTCCCCCTTGACCGACATCTGTCCATGTATGACAGTATTGTGTTGTGTATTTGTGTTTTCCCTTATCCCAAGTCTCACATCCCAGTTCATCAATAGTAAATTTACAATTAGTAAAAACATCATCACTAGTACAAACATCATCATTAGTAAATATATTATCATTTGTACAAACATAGTTTTAAAAAACGAATCGGAACAATTTTCTTTCCCTTTTTTTTTTTTCTTCTATTTTCATTTTTCTTTTTTATTTCTATTTATCTATTTTTTCTTAATTTTTTTTTTCATTATTTTTCACCTCTTATTTTTCACATCTTTTCATATATTTTTCATATATCTTTCATTTATTTGTATTTTCATTCCTTCCCCTCTTCACTCAGGTATTCATTAAATTAATCTCCTCTGTGTGTGTATATAAACAAATGGCATGAGACAGTTCATTTTAAAAAATGTTAACCATTTTTTTAATTTAAAACATGCAACTAGTGATTTCACGTTACAAGTTAGATTTTTTTATGTCTACAATTTTGATTCACAATTATTTGTATGGAATTACGTTATTACAGCATATCCCCCATGTTTGTTATTATGTACGTCCGTGGCGTCAACCAATCAGCCGCTTGTTCTCCTGACCTATGGGAACAGCTTCCTGTCATACAAGTTTGCCCCTATCACAGTCCACGTTAGGCCTGAGGATGGAGCGTAGCACCGCAAACGCGTCGCCTATTCTCATTCGTTCCCATTCCCGGAAGTGACCTCATCACCCTGGTTGTCGGTCGTGGCCTGCGTTCCACCTGCAGGAAGTGTCGGTACACTTCGGATCCAGCCTGCCACACAGTCACCGCTGCCATCCAGGATATGAAACCGATCACTCTTATGGACACCTGGCATTATATGCCTCTATGCTGATTACATCTGTACCTTTGTGAGTACCCTGTTAGCTCTTTATTAAAATCCAGAATATACTGCACAGAGTGGTGCTTTTTGCTTTAGCCACAACAAATTGTCAATGTACTGCAAGAGGTTCTTTTGGAGAAGAAAAATTGGTTAAAATATCTTGCATGGTTGCATGAAATAAAGGAGTTATGAAATCCCCTTCAGAGAAGCCTATATGGTCCCCACCTAACAACTGTACTTTTACTTTCTCCATCAGATCATCCCCCACAGCTATTAACTTTTTGTATCACTTGACCCTCTCTCCTAGATTGTAAGCTCTAACGATCAGTGCCCTCTGATTCCTCCTGTATTGAATTGTATTGTAACTGTACTGTCTGCCCTCATGTTGTAAAGCACTGTGCAAACTGTTGGCGCTTTATAAATCCTGTATAATAATAGAGGGTGAAGGTGTATTGTTTTTCCAAAAATGAAAATTTGTATTGACATGCTCCTGACAAGTTATGCAGCACCATGAAATGACTGATTAGGATTCAACATGCTCAGGACATTCAGGCTAGATTAAACTGTGGGGGCGCAATTGTTTGTAACGCTGTACAATTTGCAGTAATTGATTTGTTAATCTCAACAAACTGTCAGAACTTTTGCAAAACGGCCATATTGGTGCATTTGTTGATGCACATGGCCTGATGACACTTTGGTCAAGCAGTGACTCTATGGTCTTCTAAATGTAACTATTAGCTTCCTGTGGAAAGGGGTATTGCTTTTGCAGACTTGGATCTGGCCCACTGATGTGCATTACTGTGTCTCCCTTTCCACAGTCATGTTTGTGTTGCAAATGCTCCCTGATGTCTTTTCTATCACAGGCTGCAGAAGTTTATGTTCTGGGTGATCTTTTATGATCTGCAGTATGTCATATTTGGAATCCCCACACTTGATAGCTGCAATTGTGTGTAAATCAGGGTATCACTATGGTGCTAGCATGATCAGTTGGAACCCCTTGCCATAGTAAAAGGTTGGTCAGATCTAACATATAGTATATCAATTGGGAATTAGGAAGTCTGAACCCAGGCGGCTGGTTTCATTTGGCAAATACATTAACGCCAATGGCTGTTTTACTGATCACCAATTTGGATCGTCAGTGGCTTGGACAAGGCGGACTCCACATTACTTCCAGCAAAGCTCTAAAGATTCAATGGCTTTCCTGAAGAAACGGTTGGATTTAAGGGATCTTTTGTCCTGCAGAATTGAAATGGCAGCCCCTGTATCTAAAACCATAGTACATTGACAGCCCCTAATCAATGCTGACACTAGAGGGCACCCACACCAAACCAGAAAAATAGGTGCAACATTTTGCGGCCTTGTAATTGTCAACAGTGGAGACGTTTAGCCTCTGTCTGGGGAGCTACCTGTACTTTCCTGGGCTTACTTGCAATGCCTGTAATTGTTGCCTTTTTTTTTTTTTATATATTTCTTTTGAAAACATTTTTTTTTTTAGAAATTAAATGCTACGGTACAAAACAACAATTGGGGCATACCCCGGCTAACAATTGCACATAACTATGTGCATAACCGAGTATAACTCCCATCTTAACCTATAACCCTAAACACACATTGCTCAGATCTACATTAGTCAGGAGTATTGCAAGGATTGGTATTGGAAGAATCATTCTCCTTCCTGTACACCAAAACATGCTGCCATAAGGACATGGGTTTTCATTTACTGTCTCACTAGAACCAAAACGAGTATTGCAGCAAATGTCGAGTATAAACCTCAGCTCGAAAATAAATCAAAGTAGATATTCATGAAGCTGGAGTAGTCTAGCCCACAGGTTCATGATCATCCACCGTGGATTCTTAGTCCGTCCACAGGTGTGCCAAACCTTTTCATTCTTTTTGGGGTATCCCCGGGATAAGTTGCCTTTTTAGAGGGGCACCACAGAATTGACCAGTTGCTTCCAAAAGGACAAAGTGGGGGGCCGATCCGACTTCCATTTGAGTACTTTTGCTTTCCTAGCATAGAATAAGAGAACATCTAATAAAGTAAGTGTTGCTCTAGCAAAAGCTAGCGAGTCTACCAGCCCTAGGAGACAAATACTGTCAAAGGGATAGGTATGGTAGCAAATTTATAGAGTCCCCTCCCGTCATTCTTGAATCTGTGGGCACTCCCAAGAGATGTGCAAAGCCTGCAGGGTCACTAGAGCACAGTGGCAGCTAGTGCTCAATTTTCTTTTTGGGGGGGGGCGCGCAAACAAACTGAAAAATACTGGAAAAAACAAATTGCAGCCTCTTGTGTCCCATCAAATGCCGCCACTGTAACGTCCACTGTCTGCCCGGGACTTACCCCATCTTAATGACGTGTCAGGCAGCGGGTGACGGCGGTGAGCTGTGGGACGGCTCCTGTTTCCTCCCTGCTCCCCCCTCCTCTGTACTTTCGTTCTAGTCCAATAGGGACGCCTGTGCCTTCAGCCAATCAGGTGACAGCTATTAGACCCACACTTCCTGATTGGCGGAGAGGCGGTTCAGTGTTAGAAAAGCAAATATTCATGTGCTTTTCTAACACACTTGGGTGGAATTAATACTCTGCGCTCCGAGTCCACCTTTTTTAAAGCTGATTAGAGCCTATGGCTCTAATCGGGTACTTCAAAATAACACCCCCGCCGCTGTAATTTAGGCGTTTTTTTTTCGAAAAAAGGTCGGACGCCTGAATAGGGGGTGGCAGCGGCGGCCATGGATAGATTTATGTAATGCATGAATCTATCCTAAGTCATATAGGGGGGTGGCGCCCCTTAATGGAGGGGCCGCCCCTGCTAGAGCATCTCCAAAAGCAGGCCATAGAGGTAGGATATATACGGTGCAACCGCTGTGGCGTCTAATAGAGCCCATGCAATATTTTGAATTGGATCAATTTTGTCGCAATTAACTGGAATGGGTAATCCCACGTCTTCGCTGTCCAGTTTCTGCTCCTCCACCTGCCACAAATCGTCATCGACATCATCCAGGCCAATTTGCAATAATGCCTCATTTAACATGTATAATGGTTTGGAGAGATCCTCCTTAGGGAGAGCCTCCAGGTCATCTTGCTTTAGTCTAAATGAAAGGGATTTAAATATCAAAAGCATGGCAGAGTTGCAGGAATCTGAAAGAATTAGGCAGTTGAAATTTCTTTTTCAGCCTGTCAATATAGAACACTTCAGATCCGTCACAAATATCAGTCAGACTTGATGCTTTTACTAACCCACAGACTAAGAGTCAGGCAAGGATTGAAACTGGCAGATTTGAATTGATCCAAAGTGGTGTATTCAGGGACAAATGGGCTTTCATGAGATTGGGCTTAATCAGTGATGTACCAAACTTTAATAACTTTCATGGCCATAGTTGAGGAGGGATATGAGACTTTTGTTCCTCCTATAAAGGGTATTACAAATGGCCTCAAAGGATCACAAGTATGCTGCTTCTAGGACTACTGACGCATTGGGATCATCCGAGAAGAGCCAATTATGGGCATGGGTGAGTATAGCCACTAAATAGTATGTATAAAAGTCTGGGCAGGCCAGTCCCCCTTGTCCAAGGTCTACCCAGGGTTTTGACGAGGTGAGACCAAGCCTTTAACTTTTGCCTGCACCACTGTCGTGGTGGGGACAGATTAGGTTTTCTGAAATCATGGATGGGAGAGGAGATGTTAACCCCTAGATATCTAATGGTGCGTGCTCATTGTAATGGTGAGTTGAGATCTATCATTGTCCTTGCCCCTGGATTTATCGATAACAGAATCTGCAATGCTGTTAAAAAGTGAGGGGCTGGGGTCCCGTAAAAATCAAATCGGCATAGAGTGCTAGTCTTTCTACAATGGAACTCTCATGGACCACAGACACCCCACCTGATCTCAGTAATGCCTCAGGCAGTGGCTCCATTACTAAATCGAACAACACAGGGGAGAGAGGGCACCCCTGCCTCGTCCCCTTTTGACTGGAAAGGGGGATGAATTTTAACCATTCTGCATGATATAGACCATAGGAGCCTTGTAGAACAAGCCAATCCATTTCTTAATTACAGGGCCAAAACAAAAAAGCTTCCATACCTGCATCGTATTATTCCAAAGGACTGTGTCAAAAGCTTTCTCTATATCGGGGGCTACAAGGACTCTCAAGGCAGTCTCGTCACGTGGGAGTTGGAGGTGTGTAAAAACCCACCTGATATTAAAGTTGTGACAGACCTAGCCTGGACAGAGGCTGTTGGAGGGGACGTAATGCAAGCCTCTTGCCTTGCGATTATGGGCCCTGGCATTTGGGGGAACCTTCCTCTTTATGAGCTGGTTTTACTTGGATTCAGGTTCATGCTGGCCCCCCCAAGACACATAGACTCTGGATATGTATATGCTGTATATATTTGTGTGACATCTCAAATAAAATTGATTCCTGATGTACTCCAAGACTGGTGGTGTCTAGTTCTTTGGGGTTCCTATAACCAGATCCATTGGACTCATGTTCCAGGACTTGGGAAGCATTTACGGCGGACACCTTGAGTACAGGATTTGTCACAAACGTCTCTTGATTTGCCCAGCATAAAGCCAGTTTGATCGATATTCATAAGGGACAGTAATACCTTAATTGTGTTGGCTAGTACATTGGTAAGTATCTTGAGATCATAATTCAGTAAAGATATGGGTCTGTATGAGGAACAGGTCAAATCCTTTCCCGGTTTGGGTAAAAGTACAATGTCTGGCTGCTACATACTATCAGGCAACCTCCTAGCTTCCAAACAATGGGTAAATAACTGGTGCAGATTAGAAACTAGTAGGGCAGCATAAGTCTTCTACCATTCCCCCGGTAAGCCATCAGGTCCTGGGGATTTGTTAGGGAAGCAATAAATTGCATCCTCAATCTCCAAGGGTGTAAGAGGTCTATCCAAGTCCTCCCCATCACTCTCTGAGAGAAGAGGCAAACTGATTCCCCCCCCAGCTCATCCAACAAGGGCCCATCCAGATCAGGAGAGGAATCATCATATAGCGAGCTAAAAAAAACAAGTGGAATTTTCTTAAGATACACTCGGCCTGTGATGTGACCTGTAGAGGACTGAATCTTTGGAATATAGTTTGGTAAGTAGGTTCTGCGACCACGTTTGCTAACAGTTTGCCATTTTTGTCTCTTGCTTCAAAATTAGTTGCCAACCTTTGGGCATCTGACTGTACTAGAGGAGTATAGAGAAGCTTCAGCTCTCTTCTGACTTGGGCCAGGTCGGAATCATTTTGCGATGTAGAGTCCACCGCAAAGATTGCCTCGGCCTCGCTGTGTTCCAATTGAGTGGTGTGTGAGGCAAATGTAGAACGCACTGCCTTAATAGAGGAGACCTATTGCTCCCGAGCATTGATTTTGCCTCCCACACCACATCAAGGGAAGTCAAGTCTTCATTACGCGTCCAGTATTCGGATAGCTTAGGGGATTACCATCTCCTGAACCTTAGGGTTGCCTCTCCAATGCAATGCCAGTCTCCAGCATCCCGGCTCACGGGTGGTACCCAGGGTCATACTTGGCTCGAGAGAGGAATAATCTGAGAGACCTACCGGGAGGTAGGAGACTGCACAAATATCGGAAAGGACAGAGGCCGGGTGGGTGGCTGAGACATGTGAAAATGTTTTGTCCTCTGGGTACTTCCACCTCCAAATCTCGAAGTCTAAAAGTGTCTGCCCATATAGCCAAGTCTGGAGGATAATTTCTAAGAAGGTTAGACATGTCCAGGTTACGATCCAGAATGACATTCAATCCCTTCCCAGTATAATCTTGTGAACTTGGAGAGGGGCTAGTTTGGTAAAAAGATTATACAGGATGGTGGAATCAGTAGGGAGTAGGGATGTACACTTTGACCATCGCCCGACGCTGAACATATATTTCAAGAACCAAAATGACTTGTCTTCGCCCAGGGTCAGTAATAACTTGTTTCACAGAGTAAGGAAGTGATTTGTTCATCGGAATGGCCACCGCTCTTGCATAGGAGGAATACGTAGCATGAAAGCCTTGCCTGACCCATGCCCTCTTAAGGGATAACATTTTAGCTACCCATCAAATGGGTCTCTTGCAAGAATGAGGCTTATGAGAATGTAGAAGTTTGAATAACCATGTCCTTTTTACTAAATTGTTCAAACCTGATATTCCAAGAGAGCAACTTTAAGTCTCTTCTACCCATTGCAAAAAAAAATAGGGTTTGCATAGAAGCTGAGCGGAGCCATGCCGAGGAGTACAATGACAGATGACTGCATACAGTTGGAGTCCATGCAGCATGTTCGGCAGTGGTGTCCTGGAGGCTAAACATGGTCCAAAATGCACTGAAGGGTGTTCAAGGAGTCAGTGTGCTGTGCAGTAATGTCCTCCAGTGGTGGAAATCCTAGTTTCTGTCTGAGAGCCTGCCACTGATCTTGTCTAGATCTGCTCTAAGATTACACTCCTCAGCTAGATGGTCTATGCGGACCAGCAGTAAGGTCTTGCTCTGTTTAATTGCTGAGTAGAACAGCTTTATCACTTGCCTATGAAAGGGTGGAAGACGGCTGAGGCACAGCAAGATCTGCCGACATCTCCATCTCTGCGCGCAGAGTCTGACCAAGATGGTGCTGCAGTTTAGCGCTTAGACTGCATGCCAGGGTATTCCCGAGGGATCAGAGAGATCACCTGCTGGATTGCAAGGCAAAAGCGGATCTTGGAGTGCAGAATAAGCCGCAAGGATATTGCAGGGACCCGAGCGCTCTCTAGGCAAATGTCCGGCCCACTCTACATCCAGCTACACCCCCCTTGCCTTCTGATGGGTGGCTATGAGGGCTTCCTCTGCCTCTATAAGACTATTTCCCCCCCTAAATCCCCTCCCCTGGAAAACTTTGTTCCAGTTAGGGTTGTATGGAGGATTAGATTCCCCTGGGGCATGGGGGCCTTCTATGGTGGTAGTCCTGAATTGTAATGTAGCCACCTTCCTGAACAACTTCTCTTCTTTTTTTCCCTGAAGTCTGTGCTGTTTATATGATTGGATGGCCTAAAATGATCTGATATTATCTGCCTTATGTATTAATCCAATCACTTCCTCATAGCTGTGTTTTCTTGGCTCTATAAAGCGCTCACATTTTACTCGAACAGCTGGATGGGCATTGTAAATCAATAGGTTCTTATACTCTATATCCTCCCAAGTGCCTCTCCCATTGTTTGTACTATATGCGCCCCACAATCTATTACCATAAAGTAAAGGGTTTGCCTCTTTATTTTGTTTGGTCACCATCAAACCTATAGCTGAGGCTTTTTTTTTTTTGTTTAATCGGAATAAAGCTTATTAACTTTTAACCGTACAATAAACAATGTGCATTCCGAAGTATTACATTTATACAATACCTTCACAGAATACAAAGTGTAATAATGTTCTTTTACAACCTGACATGTCATTAGTCGTTGTATCTATATCTCAGTGTATTCATCCCTAGATATGGTTTACGTACGCTCTGTGAGCGTCTGATATGGTGGGTAAATGAATAGACTGTAAATAACTTAATGGGGCTTCTGGGGTATAGGAGATCTTAAATTCTTAGAGATCCGAGTAGAATTTCACTAGTTCTGCCTTAACAGTTTACGGGGAATTGGCATAGCCCCCTTTAGGAAGCTTTAGGGCACCAATCACCAGAGCCGCTGGGTGTACATTAACTATTTTTGCAAGCAGACTACCAGTCTGTTCCCCCTCTTCATAAAAGGTTACCGCGTTTAGCCACGTTCGGCGTTTGAAATGCCTCTAAACACAGCTTCTGAACACCACCTTTTTTTGAGTTCCAAAAAAAGCCTCTAAACGCAACTGCCTAGAAACGACTATAAACCTGTGCACAGGTACTAATACGTTAACATAGAGGAGAGTTCAGGAGCAGTTGAAAAAAATGCCCAACTCCTCCTAAACATCAGTTTAGCAGCAGCAGTGTACATGAGGCCTTAAGCTTTTTATTCTTTTTGGTTGTTTACTTCAGGGCTTGACAAATTTTCTTGGAATCTAGGAGCCAGCTAAAAAAGTTAAGAGACAGTTAGTTTTTTTTTTTTTTTTTTTTTTTTTTAATGAACAGTTTTATTTAAAACAATAAAAATAACCAATCTTAAATTTAGAGAAAATTAATGTTTTGAAAGGAGTGTAGCAACGGTGTCCTAAAACAGATAAGGCACCTCATCCCAGAAATTTGGGCATGAAAGGGTGAATGGGACGAGGGATTATCACAGTGCCAAGTATAGATCACAAAAAAATGTCTATTATAAAACAGAATTAGTTTTTATGAAAAGGTATTAATAAATAGCAATAAAAAAAAAAAACTGTAATGTGTTTGTGGGGGGAGGGGTGTGTAAATGGAACTGAAGCTGTTCCAACTAGCTGCCCCACAATCCCTGTTCACTCATCGTTATGGCCACCAGATCAAGCCCGCAGCTCCTTCAATCAGTTGTCAGGCAGAGAGAGCAGGCAGGGGGAGCCCTCATCGCAGTCAGTGACTGCTTGTAGCAGCCCCGGCCACCAGTAGAGGGTGCCAGTTCCCCTGCAGTGTGAGCAATGTAAGGGCAATGCCCTCAGTCAACAGAGCGAGCGGTGCACCTCGCTCCAGCAGGCCTCAAAGCCGCTGCCTCATCCGTGGCATGTGCGCATCCGTGGGGGGGGGGGGGGCGCAGGACGGGGCTCATGGGGACAAGACACCTGCCGCAGTCTAGCCCAGGAGCCAGGCCGATAATTCGCCTGGGGTTTGTCGGGCCCTGGTTTACTTGTTGTTCAAACAACTCCTTGATATAGGCCCAAGGAGATTCTTTAAATGTACCATCACAAGCAAATTCATTGTGCTTATGTTTGATTATAAGATGCTACAAAACATTTTAACTGGACATGGCAGCCATTACCAACGGTTAGTCTGTACACTTTGTAAACCATATTCAATGTGGAGACACTTAGATTATAATCAGAATTGCATCTAGCCTACCTAGTCTCAGTATACACCCGAAACACAATAGACCGAGGAGACAATGGACCATAGTGCTGAGATACTGTGTGTACAGTAAGCACACCAGGAACAATAGAGTAGGTAAACCTACACCCAATTCAGTTTACAAAAAAAAAAAATGTACAACAAATTCAGTTCATAAAATTATTGGTGGGGTTTATCCTAAAATATATATTAATTCAAGGTAGAAGCCCCCGTTCACACTGGAGCAACTTATTGTGCAATTTGACTTGTCATGCGATTTGTCATGTGACTTGCATAGACATCTGTGCATGAAGCCACACAGATATGTTCCAAGTCGCACTGACATGCAGCTTTGAAATTGTGTGATTTATTTTTTTTTTTTTTAAAGCTGCATTTAATGTGAACGAGGGGTAATCTAGTATGCTAAATGCATCTTCTTACACACTAAAATTATTCGTTATCAGATTCAGTAACCAGACTTCCACAGTTTGGTACCTTAACCACTTGCCGCCCGCCCTATTGTAAAAAGACGTCAGCAAAGTGGTTGTAAAATCCTGACTGGACGTCCTATGACGTCCTTCAGGATCACTGCTATTGCGCGCCCCCCACGATCGGGGATGGCGCTTGTCCCTCGGACACAGCGCGTCCCCGATCAGGGTTAACAGCCAATGAAATTGGCTGTTTACCCACGTGATCGGCTGTATCCAATCACAGCCGGTCACAAGTATAAACATTGTGGCGGTTTCCGGAGATCTCTCCTGGTCTCTCCTCACACCGATTGCGAGGAGAGAGGAGAGATCTGATCAGTGAGTGAAAGTTTTTTTTCTTGCATACATTTACTGTCTGCACAACACAAACCCCCCTTCCCAATAGAGAGGACCCGTCTGGATCTGTCACAGCCCGCCATCAGCACCGCCATCAGCATAGCCACCACCATCAGTACCGCTATCAGTACAGCCATCGGTACCATCTGGATCTGACAGCCCATCTGTCACACAGGTCCGACATCACTACCGCCGCACAATCCCACCATAAGTACAATCACACAGGCCATCAGTAACCTGTCAGTCCCATCACACCACCAGTTCCGTCACACAGGCCTGCCAAAAGTGCCACCATCATGTCCCAAAAAGTTTACTCAGCTGAGGAGGCATATAACATCCTTACCATGTCTGATGAGAGCAGCGGGGAGCTCTCATTATCCGATTCTGGTTCGGAATACGAGCCAGTGGAGGGTAGTGGATCGGAGTCGGTCAGCGGAGGAAACCCCCCCCTCCTTAAACAGTAAGGCGATCAGGACCAAGATCTGAACACCTGCCTACCGCCAGCAGCGCCAGACCCCAAGAAGAGGAGCCCAGTACAAGTACTGGAATTGCACATCCAGCCCAAAGAATCCGGGCCCAGTCCTACCTTCCCGATGCTCTGGCAAACCCCTTATGGTTGCCTGCCAACTCGGGATCCGCTACAATCCCCCCTTTCACTGCACAGCCAGGTGTGCAGCCCAACACTGACAATTTTTGAGATTTGGACTATTTTTTTTGTTTTTCCACCAAAGATTTTTTGCAGTACATGGTGGACCAAACAAATCTTTATGCAGAGCAATTTATTGCTACCAACCCCAGTTCGTCCTACACCCGTATGTTCCATTGGCGACATCTCCCACTAGACACATTCTAAATGTTTTTGGGCCTTACTTTTAATATGGGGCTTACAAAGAAAAACGAACAGCATGGCTACTGGTCCACCCACCCCATCCACCACATGCCCTTATATTCTTCTGTTATGTCCAGGACACGCTACGATATGATTACGCGTTTCCTACATTTCAATGACAACTCAGTGCCCTCCCCAAGATCATCCCAAATACGACAAATTATATAAGCTTTGCCCCCTAATAAATTCTTTTAACAAACGATTTTCTGAAGTCTTTATCCCCGACCAAAATATTTGTGTAGACGAATCCCTTATCCACTTTACTGGCCGGCTGCATATGAAGCAGTATATCCCAAGTAAGGGAGCTAGGTACGGTGTGAAATTGAATAAATAATGTGACCGAGCCACGGGATACGTGTACTCATTTTGTATTTATGAGGGCAAAGACTCCCAGCTCCAGCCCCCTGAGTGCCCCACATATATAGGAACCAGTGGAAAAATTGTGTGGGACCTTGCATACCCCCTGTTCAAAAAAGGTTACCACTTATATGTAGATAATTACTACAGCAGCTTGCCCCTTTTCTGTCACCTGTATCATGAAAAGACCCTGGCCTGCGGTACCTTCCGAAAAAATAGAAAGGGCTTCCCACAAAATTTACTGTCAAAACGGCTACAAATGAGGGAAGCCGCATTCATGAGGAATGAGGAGGTGTTGGCCATGAAGTGGCGGGACAAGGATGTTCATATGACGAGTACCATTCACAATGACACCTTGGAGCTTCAGAGAAGACATGGCCCCGTAGTAAAGCCTGACTGTGTCCATGACTACAATCTTTATATGGGGGGGGGGGGGGGGGGTGGATTTAAATGATCAGATGCTGCAACCATATTTGTCAACCCGCAAGTCCTATTATTGGTATAAAAAAGTTGCGATTCATCTGTTTCATATGGCCCTGTTCAATTCATTTGTCTGCTATCCACAATCACCCGAAAACCAACCCATCACCTACCTCAAATATCTTGAAAACATCACTGCCCTTATTTACCAGCAAGAACCCGCCCCAGGAAGCATTCACTCTGATAGTGTGAGTCGACCTTCATGAGCAACATTTTCCCTTTTAGCCTTCCCCCCCCGCAGAATCCGGAAGAAGACGCCAAAAGAAATGTCGTGTATGCTCAAGTAGAGGAGTTAGAAGAGATACAAGATATTATTGTTCCGATTGTCCCTCACAACCTGGCCTATGTATCGGTGATTGCTTGAAACCGTATCACACATCCATCAGATATTAGTTCCCCTTATTAGTAATAGACTGCAATTTCCCCATTTCAATTATCTGTGCATCATTTGCCTGTCACCATGTTTCTACCTTCCATGTTAACTGACCCTGGCCTGTTTACCGACATTGTCTTTGCCTGCCATTTTAACCACGTTCCTGACTTCCACGTGCACCAACCTCAGCCTGTTTACCGACGATGCCTTTGCCTGCCGTTTTAACCACAATTCTGACTTAGACGTGCACCGACCTCGGCCTGTTAAATCGACCATGTTTTTGCCTGCCACTCTTTTGCCCTTCTACTTCAGTACACAGGGGTCTCACATATGTGAGGGGCTTCAGAATGGCGGTCTGAGTAGAGAAAATCAGTTTTTGTTTTTCTGTGTTCCCAGAACAGGGTCTGGTTGCCCAGAGGCTTCAAAGAGATTTGGGTGGGAGAAGCCTCTACCCCTTTCCCCCTGGCCCTAAGCTTAACGGCCCTTCCTGCTGCCTGGACCAATACTTTGGCTGTGCTGACCATATCGCTGCCTGTAATGACCTAGGACTTTATGGACTGTTTCTTTCTGCTGCCTGGACCAATAATTTGGCTGTGACCATATCTCGGCTTGCTGCCTCTGACTATAGACAGTATTTCTGCCTGGACATCTCTGCCTGCTACCTGGACCAATGCTTTGGCTGTGCTGACAGTATCTCTGCCTGAACTAACTATGGACAGTATTCCTACCTGCTGCCTGGACGATTGCTTTTTCTGTCGCTGACCACATCCCTGCCTGCTGCCTGGGCCGATGCTCTCTTCTGTGGACCACTACACTACTAAAACCACAGGTAATCTTTTATTATTTGGTATGTACATGTTATGTGTTAGAAATATGAAGGGCCTTCAAAAATGTGATCAGTAGTAATGTGTAATTTATGCTCCTAGAACGACTGGAGGTGCTATTTGGATGTTAGGCCTCTGTATGTAAAAAAAATATGCGTTTTTATTTTTTTCCCACGTTTTCCGAAAACTTCTGGAAAAAAATGAACCGTTCAAAAGACTCATTATACCTCATAGATTATACGTTGGGGTGTTAGCTTTCCAAAATGGGGTCATTTTGTGGGCGTTCCCGTTGTCCTGGTGCTCCAGGGCCTTCAAAATTGAGCTAGGTCATGATGAAATTTTATGTGTAATTTTGCTCCTAGAATGCCTGGAGGTGCTACTTGGATGTTAGGCCTCTGTATGTGGCCAGGCTATGTAAAAGTCTCACACATGTGGTATCGCCATACTCAGGAGTAGCAGAATGTATTTTTGGGTGTTGTTGCAAATATGCACATGCTGTGTTCAAGAAATAACCTGTCAATACAATAAGTTTGTGTTAAAAAAATAAATAAATAAAAAGTCTGCATTTTCCGAAGAATTGTGGGAAAAAATTACAACTTCAAAAAACTCACCATGCCTCTTACTAACTACCTTGGAATGGCTACTTTCCAAAAAGGGGTCATTTGGGGGATATTTGTACTTTCCTTGCTTGTTAATGGCTCAAGAAATGAGATAGGCCTTCAGTAAATCAGGTGTGATCAGATGTGATAAATTTTCAGTGATTTGCACCCTTACTTGTAGACTCTATAACTTTCACACAGACTAAAAAATATCTACTATTTGGGTTATTTTTACCAAAGATATGTAGCAGTATAAATTTTGGCCCAAATTTTTATGAAGAAAAATTACTTATTTGCAAAATTTTACAATAGAAACTAAAGTGTTTTTTTTTTTTTTTTTTTTTCAAAATTTTTGCTTTTGAGTACTGAAAGCTGAAAATTGGTCTGGGCGGGAAGGTGTTTAAGTGCCCTGTATTGAAGTGGTTAAAGGAGTTGTAAAGTGTCCAAGGTTTTTCACTTTAATGCATTCTATGCATTAAGGTGAAAAACCTTCTGTGCTGCAGCTGCCCCCCAGAGTCCTCCCTTTTTTCTTACTTGAACCTGTTCGTTCCAGCAATGAGTACAATCCCAGCCACTGTCTCTGTCCTCAGCCATTGGCTCCCACTGTCAATCAAATCCAGTGACACGAGAGTGGGGCTAAATCCTGCTGTCTGTGTCAATGGATGCAGCAGCGGGACTCGTGAGCGCACCGGCACAGGTGCCTCCATGGAAAGCGGTTATTCGTGGGGGCACCTGATGAAGAGGGGCTAGGAGAGCCGTCAGGGCCCAGAAGAGAGGGATCGAGGCTACTCTGTGCAAAACCCTTGCACAGGACAGGCAAGTTTAAATTTTTAACTACTTCAGCCACGGAAGATTTGGCCACTTAATGACCAGGCCATTTTTTGCGGTACTGCACTGCGTTGTTTTAACTGACAATTGCGCAGTTGTGCGACATTGTACAAAAACAAAATTTACTTTTTTTCCCCACAAATGGAGCTTTCTTTTGGTGGTATTTGATCACCTCTGCGATTTTTTTATATATAAGCGTATATTGATTGGTTTACGCAAAAGTTATAGCATCTACAAAATGGGGGATATATTAATGACATTTTTTTTAACTAGTAATGGCGGTGATCTAGGTTTTTTATCAGGACTGCGACATTGCGGCGAACAGATCATACACTTTTGACACTTTTTTTGGGATCATTGAAATTTATACAGCGATCGGAGCCAAAAAAAGTCACTGATTACTCTGCAAGTGTCACTGGCAGTGAAAGGGTTAACACTAGGGGCGAGCAAGGGGTTAACTGTTCCCTAGATGTGTTTTAACTGGGGGGGGGGGGGATGTGGCTGACTAGAGAAGACAGATCACTATTCCTACTTTGTAGGAACACACGATCTGTCTCCTCTCCCCCCCCCCCAGATCCCGGTTCTCATTCTGTCACACGAGACTGCGGGTGCCTAGCTGTCATCGCACGCATCGGCTCCGGGCACAGGCTCCGGGCACAGGCTATGGGCGTGCCTGCTAGAGTAATTCAAAGAGCCGACGTACAGCTGCGACAGCTAACTCTGGAGCCATCCTGCTGCAGTATAACTGGGGCGGCTGGTCAGGAAGCGGTTAAAAAAAATACCTTTTTCACTTTAAAGTAGTTTTAACCCACATCACAGACCAGACCACACAAAATTTCTGGTCTATCTGCAAGATCGGTTTCACTCTTGGCAACAATTAGATTACTCCTGGTACATTTTTACAAAAATAAAAACAAAATTCACCAACCAAAAAACAAACTCTCTTGTAGCCTAGTTTTAATGTCCTACAAAAATACCATGCCTTTAGTGGATACAAAATCTAAATGCAAACCAGAACCTGTTAAACCTTTTCAACAGAGAATAAAAAAGAAACTAATTAAAACAGAACATAATATCCTTCCCATTAAAGTGACTGTTTAAATGTTCGTCTAATATACGTCTCGGCTACAATTGCGGGATATTAAATGTTTTACCAGCCCCCTTTCTTTCCTGAAAGAATGCAGTCAGCGATCATTCCCAATCTTCCAGCAATGCCAAATCATGTTTCGTGTCTAACATGGAACATGATTTGTCATTGCTGGAAGATTGGCCAAAGCAGTGGAGACTGCAGTTCAATGTTTCTAAATGTAAAATAATGCACCCAGGGAAGAATTCCATGAGCGAGTACAACATTCGGGGTACAGTGTTAGACAGCACTACAGAAGAAAAAGATTTGGGGGTACTTATTTCAGATGGTTGCAAAATGAGCAAACTGTGGCCATGCAGTGGGAAAAGTGAATAGAATTCTTGGATGCGGGGGCGTGGCCTGGCACCAGATCGTGATGGCAGCCTAAGTGGTGAGCTCCGACACCTAGGGCTTGAATTCAGCTTACCATTAGTGGGAGAGCGCGCTCTTTGGGCACCCGATCCCAAATGGACACTGGCACACAGTTAAGCTGGAATATTCCAGCTCTATTCCGCACCCAGCAAACTGACTCCCAGACCTCATCTCAGGTCTCGAATCGTGGTGTGGGGAGCCACACTGTCTCATCGGATAACACAAAAGCAGCAGGGGCTGACACTCTGGGCTTGCAGCCCTCACCACTTCCCAGCTTAGTTAACTTGCAGCTAGTGGCACTGGACATTAAAAAAACGCTGTCAGCAGCGATCTTGGATCTTAAAACAGATCTGAGAGCGGTGGCTTCTAGCTTGGAGCACGTTGAGTCTGCAGTCCTAACTCGTGGCACGGCTATCCAGCAGGTACAGAGAACCACTAGTGTTTATGCCCAGCACCTAATTGATATGAACCGGCACCCGTGGAGATTAAAAGGTGTCACAGGGCACTCGGACCTAGAGGGCAAGACACTGACCCTCCCAAGGACACTGTAATACTGCTTCGTCAGCTTTACACTCAAAAGATAAACTATGCCTAGCATGTACTCATGGGCAACTGAATTATGATGGGGTACTCGTACAAATCTTTCAAGATCTGTCCACCATTACTCTCCAGCATAGGAGGGATCTACATCCTCCTCTCACTGTCCTGCGTGACAGGCATATTGTGTATCGTTGGAAATTCCCCTTCTGTTTAACAGCCACGGTGGGGAAACTTTTGGCTTTCTTGCGAAAACTGGCAGACCTTCAGGCCTTCTGTGACACCCTAGGAATCCTGAGGGTGGCCTGTCAGATTGGTACAGTTCCTTCCTGCAACCAGAACCCTGGATCAACACCCATTCTGAGGGAAAGTGCCAGCGGTATGGGTTGCATCGCTGCTGTAGGATCTGTAGGTGGGGCTTCAAGGCCTTCTGTTTCATGAGTTGGGAAATGTGTTGGAAGACTTGGTACCTGTGGCTTGGAAGACCAGAGAGTCTTTAGAGCGAGATGCCTGCATTAGTTGTTCCTTTGATGCGGAAGAAGTGAAGTTTTACCACTTGTCATATGGGGGGGCCTCTTCAGGACATGGGGCTAGGGAAAAGTGGATCCTATCCATCTCCAGCTTCTCTATTGGGATCGGGGACCAGTTCTTGGAAGAGAGCTGTTATGGTGGACACTAGGGGCACTATTGTCTCAGGTATCCCCCGAATGCGGATGTTGGCGTGCCTTGCCCTGTTTTCAAAATCCTCCAATCGGGCTTGGAGGGTCAGGTTTTCCTCACGGAGGATCTCAAGCTACTCTGCATGGTTGCCTGTATGTAAGCACTTCAAGTTCATCCTGTTTTTTGTTCCAATGTTGGCCTACCTCACAAATCTTGTGGGTTAATTTATCTGTAATGGTGTCCTGAGATTCTCTGAAGGGCTTTAGTAAGCATATGTTCAAATTGAGCAGGCAGGTAGGGACCTTCTTATTTTTTTCAGAAGTGCACTGCAAAGAACCGAGAAGATTGAGGCACCACCATCTTAGATGCGGCCTTAGAACGTCCCAGATCGTTTTAGGCTTATTTTTGGTCTTGGAGCCACCGTAAACCATCGTCTATGCCTGCAGGGCTCTGCCATGTGTGGAGCTGACTGACAGCTGTGGGTGGATGTGCCCAAGTTCGCCGATGCGAGGAAGTCAGATGTGGAGCACTAAGCGAACATGTCCTGCTTGGAAGGCTTCATGCATTCCTCCCCACTTAAGAGCTTTTTAAACTGTTTACCGGCACATATTCATTTTGCGTTAACTGCATAATCGTGTTTTTTTTTTTTTTTTTTTTCTTTTTGTAAATTGGACTTTTGTAAATTGGACTATTTACTGCATGCAATAATTTATGCAAATGAGTCACGTGACTCATCATATGAGGTAAACGTTCGTGATTTGACCTCCTAAGCAATTTATCAAAGTTCTCCTCCCTTTCCCATGGAGTGATAAAGGGGTACCTATTTAGGCATCACCCTTACCCCTAAAATTAAAAATATGGCAGGCTTTAACCTAGACTCCCTTTTTATTAAATTGTTACAGGGACGTACTCTAAATTTGAATTGTTCTGGTCAGGTAGACTAGCGCCTTTCAAAATGCTAATTTTCCCTCAGATTTTTAAAATATATTTAAAACATTACCAATACTCTTGGCCTAAAGGCCGTCATCTCGGTACTTTGAGACCAGCCCGGCATTGTAAGCTGAGCTGAAAATGCACAGCTCCATTTACTATCCCGAAGGAGATGACGAGCAGGCAGGTAGGGACCTTTTTATTTTTTGCAGAAGACAGTGCATTGCATGTCTTTTCTGCAATAGAAACTTGCCTGTTTTGTACCGTGTTTCCCCAAAAATAAGCCCGGGTATTATATTAATTTTGGCAACAAAAGACCCAGTAGGGCTTCTTTTTGGTGTAGGGCTTGACATGTGCTGTCTTCTGTCCCCATCTGCCTTCCTCCCTGCCTGTCAGGAATCCCCAGTGGCCAGTGGAACTGAATAAAAGTGGGTGTAAAATCCTAAAATGCACTGTTTTTATATAATGTAAACTGTGCAGTTCTCTGTAATCGATTTGTGAATAAATACCTTGTTATAGCGGCGTTTCCGTGACCCGCCGATCCTCTCTTACCGCACTGACCTTAATTTTCTGGTGCAGTCCAGGGCAGACTCCGAGCATTGTAGAGGGAGGGGGGCCCAATATCCCTCATGGACAGCTGGCAGAAGAGGAGAGCAGCGGGGGGGGGGGTGAGCTGAGCTTTAAGCAGCGCTGTACAGAATATGCATTTTAGGATTTAATCACCACTTTAAACTAGGGCTTATTTTCCAGGGAGAGCTGCTTATATCGCAGCCCTCCCCGAAAATCACAGTAGGGCTTATTTTTGGGGTAGGCCTTAATTTTGGGAAAACACTGTAGTTTACAGTAGGACCTCTGTTCCGCTTAAAGTTAACGGTTTCCCAAAACTGCTATGATCAAAGTATTCCATTAATTATATCTTTTACAGTTACTAGTCTGTTTGTTAACTCAAGCCATCAAATGGCTGATGTTAAAGCTGTTCACATGTGCAGCACCATGACGACTGTAGATCAGAGGCTGTAAAGGCTGGGGGGGTCCATTTCTTCCTTAAAAAAATAGTTATACTATTTATAGTTTTATACTTTGTCAACCAATGAACCTAACTTTTTTTTTTTTTTTTTAACCATCTGATGTCTTTTGGGTCATTAAATTTGTGATCCTACCTCTTCATGATATGATGGGGAAATTACATATTTCATACCTTTTTTATTTTTCTGTTCGGTTGTTTAACAAGTTCCGCCCACTTTACATTTACTGCGGCCTGGTCTGGGGCGCGCGACCCGCTCCCGCTGTGAAACAACCAAGCGGGTCCGGTGGCCACCTGCGATCATTCGGGGGAATTGGAGAAAGGCGGCCTGTCTCGCTCGCTCTCTCGCTCTCTCTCTCGCTCTCTCGCTCTTGCGCTCGCTCTCTCTCGCGCTCTCTCTCTCTCGCGCTCTCTCTCGTAAGCACCCCCCACAGTCAAAAAAACACACTTGAAAACACATTTAACTCTTTGCCCCTGATGTTAACCCCTTCCCTGCCAGTGTCAGTGCATTTTTTCTTTTTAGCACTGATCACTGTATTGGTGTTACTGGTCCCTAAAAAGTGTCACTTGGTGTCCAATTTGTCTGCCGCAATGTCCCAGCCCCGCTAAATATCACTCATCGCCGCCATTACTAGTAAAAAAAAAAGTCCCTAAATCTATCCCATAGTTTGTAGACGTAATCACTTTTGTGCAAAATCAATTTGATTTTTTACACATTTTTATTGGATATGTTTTATAGCCGAAAGTAAAAAATATTAGGGCTGTTAAAATTTTCGTGTTCGATTGATCGACTAATTTCGATTATAACGCACATACAGATCCAACTCTGCATTAGTCAGTGGTAAATGTGGTATACACTATATACAATCATCTGACACTAGTTAGTTTAGACAATCCATGACTTAACTTCACAGTTCACACAAATACGCTTTTAAATTCAAACTGTAGCTCTGACGTAAGTAATTTTTGTTTTTTTATAGCCGAAAGTAAAAAATATTAGGGCTGTTAAAATTTTCGTGTTCGATTGATCGACTAATTTCGATTATAACGCACATACAGATCCAACTACTTTTAGCTGATCTCCTTGCATTGCAACTCTGCATTAGTCAGTGGTAAATGTGGTATACACTATATACAATCATCTGACACTAGTTAGTTTAGACAATCCATGACTTAACTTCACAGTTCACACAAATACGCTTTTAAATTCAAACTGTAGCTCTGACGTAAGTAATTTTTGTTTTCCACAGTAGTGACAATCCCTCCACCTCCGGTCTAATCACTCTCACCTTATGGCATGGACCCCTGTGCAAACAGGTGGTCATGCAAGCGGGTATCAGAAGGGTTAACACGGACCATAAACTTCTCTCACGTCTCCTTAGATCTCAGCAAGGACGCCAGGTCATGGGTAGAAAAAACATCTAAGTGCTCACCACTTAAGTATAAGATTTAATTTTTGTGTTCAAACACAAACTACTCCCATAAAGATGATAAAAATACAGCATGTAAAGCCGACAATCGTGTTAGTTCCGTAGGGCAGCATCGGGTGATGTCATGTGTAGCTCCTCCCCGTACGAGTTGCGTTCAATCAGAAGTTCAACGTCACCGGACTCCCCCCCCCCCCCCTTCCCTTCGTTAGCAGACGGAGGCACTTGGGGAAGGGGGGAGGGGTGATTCCGGTGACGTCGATGTCTGTGACGTCACCGGATCTCCGTCGGAATTCCCTGAAGCCGGCCGAGAGGCCAGTACCGGTCAAAATAACTTTGATCGATCCAAAAAATTAATGATTATTTAATCGAGGAATTAATCTTTTTGTGTGTGTATATATGTGTGTGTATGTATGTGTATATGTATATGTGTATATATATATATATATATATATATATATATATATATATATATATATATATATATATATATATATATATATATATATATATATATATATAATTTTTTATTATTTTATTGTAGCACTTTTTTTTGTTTATAGCGCAAAAAAAAAAAACGCAGAGGTGATCAAGTACCACCAACAGAAGGCTCTATTTGTGGGAAAAAAGGACATCAATTTTGTTTGGGTACAATGGCCGCGCAATTGTCAGTTAAAGTAACGCAGTGCTGTTTCGCCAAAAATGGCCTGGTCATTAAGGGGGTAAATCTTTCCAGGGCCGAAGTGGTTAAAGGGTCAGTACAATGTAGGGGATATTTTATAGGGTTGCTCATTTACAGTTTATACACCTTTTAGATTTAAGGATCTTTTTCTTTTTTTTTTTTTTTTTTTTTTTATCGTCTGTGCCTGGGTCTCTGCTCAGAAGATTTTGAGTGTGCCCATTTTCCTTCAGGTATTCTGTTCTGCTAAATATAATTTTGTATGCTGAAACATACCCATGATATCCATCTTTGTTTCTGTGTTGATTCGGCTATGAAAAACCATGGGCCATGTTTTCAAAAAATTGTTTTGTCCTTGGTTTTGGGCATATCCAGTTTGTCCAAAAAGAATAACCTAAGGAGCAACATTTTAGGATCTGCTACTGTTGAGGGGGGCGGGTAGAATTATTGTTAGGTTTGGTGAGGTTTATGCTTTTCTTCATAAATTACCGTACATTCCTCTTTCTTTTCTTTGTAGTGCTACAAAGATATTTGTGAACGGATGCTGGGTTGGAATACACAAGGATCCAGAACAACTGATGAATACACTTCGAAAGCTGCGTCGTCAAATGGACATCATTGTGTCAGAGGTAAATTCTGCTAGCCATAGTATTTAAATTTTCTTCTGTATGTTTTGGACATGCACAAAAAAATATAAATAAAAATTGTGTGTGTAACACGGTAAGAATAGAGATTAAGGTGTTTTTAAAGGATGACTCCTCAGTAGGAAGTTCTGAAAAATCATAAACACCATATTAAAGTACATATTTTATTGCAAAACTTTTACAAGCATACACTTAGTGGGGATCAGGCCGCTGACAGGGGAGGACCACCGATCCTCTTGTAGGGGGCCCGAGCGCACAGAGGGGCCCACAAACTGAGGGGGGATTAGTGACAGACAATTGTGCCTCTCTTCCTCCAGCAGATCAAAGCTGGGCTCCCCCTCTTCCTACTGCCAGCTTTTATCTACAACCGTCTCTCACTTATACCTCTCCCTGTGTGCGCCCCCCCCCCCCCCCCAGCGCTGGCTCTGTTATTTCTGCTAGGTGAGTTTATCTCTGTAACTTTGTTTCTCTCCCTGCGGTTCTTCCTATACTACTTGTCCCAGCCTGTATATATATTTTTTCCTGCTCTCTCCCCTGTTGCTCTGTCTCCCTTACAGTCACAGCTGATCAGCTGTATTTCCATGAGGTGAAGAATTTACTGTTATCCAGGATTCCATAGCTGCCCGTTATCTTGTCCCGGTGCAGTTTAGTGTGCTTTATGTAGCTGGGCATTGCTCTCCTCTTCCCTAGACTGCTTCCTGTGCAACTTTGCTTCTTCTCCCCTACACTGTCGGTTCCAACTACAAATCCATGTATCAACTCCTTCTATTTAACCATTTACTAACTGATCTGCCAGTAGTAAACACCATTTTTTATCTTGTATCTACAGGTAAGCCTATAATAGGGCTTACATGTGGTACAGTGAATATCTCCTAAACGTAGCAGCCGGTGATGACACCGACACATGTGGACAGCGCTCTCAATGGACGGCATACCATCCATTGAGAGATCTATGCTGTGACCATGACTCGCACTCGCACGAGAACGGGAGTTTCATTGCAGCTCAGACAAATGACTGGAGCCCAAGAACCCAGAGAGAGGACCCGATGAAGCTGGAATCTTTCTCAGTAGTGACAGCATACCGCTGGAGAGATCAGTTTTTTAGGCAAGTCTGTCCTAATATTTCACCCTCTTCCCAACAGGGTTGCTGAAAAAACAAAAAATTGTTAGAAAAATATAATTAAGGGCTCATTCACACAGGTACTTTGGCTGTGTAAAGGAGGGGGTTGTGGCTGGAGCCGCCTGTCATTTTATGGGGATGCAGCACCTATACGAATACAGCCGCCCTAATTTGACAGGTGTGCAGATGAGTGGCCCCCAAATGCACACTGTGTTCAAGCTGTACACCTGCATCTCCACGCCTGTCAAATTATTACCTGCAGCTGTGTTTGTACAGCTCCAGGTGGCTTGAGCCACATAAATGAGCCACTGATTCACCCTGCACCCATGTGAATGAGCCCCAAGACGTTATCCACAAAGAGCTTTACTTATTAGCTCAGTTTAATCTTTTAGAATTTACAGGAATTCTGTGAGTTGTGTTGTATTTGTGTCTGCTAATAATGGTTTTATTGTATTTTTTATTGAAATATAGTTTTAATCTTTTCGGGGGTGGGGGGGGGGGGGGTTGTCAGGTAGTCTGTACAGGGCCCTGTGATTGGTATTGGCAGCCCTGGTCGGGATACCAACCCCCTATGGTATTTGTACACAAACAAAACATAACCATAAAGGTAATAGCCAAAGAAATGGAAGTGTTTTTTTCACGTTTCACAGTTGCCTATGCTTCCTCAGGGCTCCAAGCTTTTTTTTTTAATTTGACCCAATGCCTAATATCAATAATTTATAAATATAGATATAGAGATATATAGATAGATATGTTAAATACATGGGAAATCCTTATGGTCCCATATATCACTATCCTGTGGGACATAGGGAGCAATACACAGAACAAGTGCACCAATGAATAAGGAGTGTAAAATAAGCCTCAAACACACCCACCAACACATACCGGATGGAATAGTTATGCCTGTCTAGGCTGTGATGAGGGGAAAATGGAACCACAGGCAGGAATAATGTCCAAAGAGAAAGGAGGGAGGGAGGAAATGCAGGGTGTCCAGAATCCTCAAAATGGCTCTAAAAAAATATATGCTATGAGATAATAGATTAAGAACATAAAGCAGTGTTTCTCAACCTTCTTTAATTCAAGGCACCCTTTTAAAATTTTGCACAATGTCAAGGCAACCTATTCTAAAATGCGAAAAACTATACTACCGGTAATAGTTTTACAACCACACATGTAGGGCACCCAATGTTAAAGGTGATTTATTCTTCCAAAGCAAAACACACATTTGCACACAGGTACTGACTAGTATTCCAATGTTTCTCTTCCTAACTCAGGTGATGTGACCTCAGTGCTGACAGGGGGCAGACAGGGGAGGGGCAAACAAGGATGCTATGCAAGCGCCTGACGTCCTCCTTATCAACCGAAAATTTTATTGGTTGTTGGGAAGCCAGCGAATAGAAGTTGTAATGGTGCACAATGAATACCTGCGGCTTTCTGTAACTAAAAGGCAGGCTTGATCCACCCTTTTGGTTTGTATACAATTTTTAGCAAGTTTGCCAAGGCACCCTGGTTGAAAAAGGCTGAAATTAAATCAACAGCCTCATTCTTAGGCAAACAACCATCTAGCCACACATAATCCAATACATATGTTGCCACTAGCTATCCCAGCTATACTAACCTGCAAGCATGTGGATATGGTGAGTAGATGTTAACAGCTCCAAAATACATTCCACATGTGGATTTCACAGTGAAAATCTAGTGACGTTCACAGTCTTATCTGGAACTGAAATAAAACAACAAAAAGGACAGCAAATGATTGGCGATTTTTAATTTTGTTTTTGATCGGGAAACGGATACAACAGCCCCTCCAATTAGAGAAAAGAAAAACATCAGAAAAAAAATTAAAGAAATAATGAATAGATATCAATTAATAGATATATGGAGAATTGAACACCCCCTGGAAAGGGATTATACGTTCCTTTCAAAAGTACATGGAACTTACCATCGACTTGACTATTTCCTAATAAACCAACTAGGAATGGCCGAGATCTCTTCCCCCGAAATAGGAAGCGCAATATGGTCAGACCACGCATCCATTTACATAACATTAATGATAGATAAAGCAAGGAAAGCTAGAGGATCTTGGAGACTTAATGATAATTTACTATTTGACGAAATATGCGTAACAGAAATTAGGTTAGCAATAACCAATTTCCTTGCAGATCATATAGAAGATACTACATCCCTCCCTAATCAATGGGAAACCTTAAAATGTATCATACGCGGATTGTTTATAAAACATGGGGCGAGACTAAAAAAGATAAAGGGAAACCGAATAACTCAATTATCAAACAATATAAAAAAATTAGAAAAGCAACATAAATCAAACCCCATACATGAAATACTAAGGGAATTAAATATAAAAAAACTGGAACTTAGGACACTACTAGATGAACAAACCCTACAAATTGGAGATAAACTACGATCTCTACTCTACCATCAAGGAAATAAACCTGGTAAACTATTGGCAAATACATTACGCCAACGCACAAACTCCACACCAATTATTAAAATAAAAACTGATTCAGGTACCTATGCCTATGATCCAAAAAATATCGTGGAAACCTTTCGGAGCTTCTATTCCAGGTTATATAACATTCCTAATGAATTGGCAGAAAAGTCCCAAAACTTTTTGACAAAGTACAGAAATATATAAAAGAGACACCAATACAGACTCTAACAGATATATAGACAAAGAACAACTGGAAGAGGAATTTTCAGAACAGGAAATTAAAGGAGTTAGACTCATTGGTAGTGGGGAAAAGTCCAGGTCCGGACGGTTTTACCCCCCGGTTCTATAAGCAGTTCAAAGAACTATGAATTCCAATTATGAAACGTTTGTTTAATAGGGTATCAATTTGGCAACCCTTTTTCCCGCAAGGAATGCAGGCATTTATCTCCCTGATACCCAAGCCGGAGAAGGATCATACCATATGTGGAAATTACCGCCCTATTTCTTTGACAAATCTGGACCTTAGAAAATACTCGAAAGTCATAGCAAACAGACTTACCCCCATACTTCCCGTTTATATCCATCTAGACCAAACGGGATTTGTAAAAAGGTAGAGAGGCCAGAGACAATACTCTAAAGACAGTAACACTCATAGAATATGCTCAGAGACACACCATCCCATCCTGTCTTCTGGCCGTGGATGCTGAAAAAGCGTTTGACAGGGTGGGATGGTGTTTTCGCGAAGAGACGTTAAAACAATGGGGGTGTGGGCCCATTTTTATTAGAAAAAATCATGGTGTTGTATCGAAGACCTGTCGCTAGAATAAGAACGGCTGGAGAAATATCCGAGCCTGTAAGTATAACTAATGGAACTAGACAAGGATGCCCCTTGTCTCCCTTACTGTACGTGCTGGTCATGGAGCATCTGACGATAGCTATTCGAAACAATCAAAACATACAAGGATTGAAAACACAACAGCAAGAATTTAAGATATCTATTTATGCGGACGACCTATTAGTCTATATAACTAATCCTATAATGACACTCCCTAACTTAATACAAGAGTTTGAGAGGTTTTAAGGGGTAAGCTATTTCAAAGTAAATTACAATAAATCAGAGATGATGGATATATCTCTTCCTCCAGATAAAGTGGAATTAATTACGACTAATTTCCCCTTTAAATGGCAATCAACAGCAATTAAATACCTTGGAATATATATTCCTAAGGAATTGGATAAATTATGTGAACTTAATTATCTCCCAATCACAGCTAAAATAACAAAGACCTTACAACAATACACAAAAGGGATGCATTCATGGATAGGAAGAATAAACATAATAAAAATGGACATACTACCTAAAATACTATATATATTCCAGGCCATCCCACTTTTCCCTGTAAAGAATATTTTAAATCAATTACGAAAGGCGATCGGAAGCTTTATTTGGGCAGGAAAAAACGCTAGAATAAATAGGTCAATACTAACCCGTACAAAAGGAGGATTGGCACTTCAGATATCATGATTTACTTAAAAGCGGCCCTAATAACAAGAATAGTGGACTGGTTTCAAAATGAGGATTCTAAACAATGGGTCAGATTGGAGGATGAGATCACGGCCATTAGATTAAAATCACTACCATGGGTTAAAAAAGAACGCCCTCCGGATAGCGAAATCCCGCTCTTTGTGGTTATGACAATGAAGGTATGGGACGGGTTGGTAAGATGGGGTCAAGGGTTCTCATATATAGGCCCAATGATTACAATATTTGATAACCCGGGATTCCCACCAGCAATGAAATCAGGAACCTTTTTGAAGTGGAACAGAAAACAAGATACTAGATTATGGGAGATAACTGAGCAAAATAGGTTAATATCTCTAGACGCCATAGGTATAGAATATAAAAATAACTGGATACAATATTGGCAACTACACAAATATATTTCCTATATAGCGAAAGGAGGAGTACTTAATAGACCCCTGACCAATTTTGAGACAATACTGATAGAGAAACAAAAACCAACCCATAACTTGTCTAATATATATAAATATTTATTGAAAATTAATAATAGGCAAGAGATGATAATTATAAAAAAATGGGAACAAGATTTAGGAATAAATATCCCCAAAGAAAAATGGAAGGAAGCATTTAAAATAATACACAAATTATCAAAATCTAGCAAACATCAGGAAAGGAATTCTAAACTTATAGCTAGATGGCATAGATGCCCAACAGACATGAACAAAATAAACTTAGAGAATAAAGACACATGCTGGAGATGTCAAAAAAATATTGGAACAATGTCGCATATTTGGTATTATTGCCCTGGAGTTTATGGTTTTTGGGAGAAATAATACAAAATATACACAGTAATGACAGGAATAGAAATCCAACATGACATCCTGATGTCGGTATTGTCGATGAATATGGGGTCGGTAAAAAAGGTTAGGAAAGGCACTTTGAAATATTTTCTTACAGCTGCACGTACCATAATAGCTAGAAAATGGAAAAATAGTGTAAGCCCTGATATTAAGGAATGGGAGATGGAAATGAACGAGATGTGTGCACTGGAAAGAAGAATGGAAATTGAGAGAGTTTAAAGAAGAGACAAGGTCTGCATGGCAGACTTGGATCAAATTCAATATTTTACAACCTAGATGGAGAGAACATTTGGAATAAACTAAAATGAGGAGAGGGAGAGAGGGGTGGGGGACATAAATGTTTTTTTCCCTTCTTCTGGTTGGATGTATGTTAGATGAATGAATGGAAATCAAGGGTAGGAAAGAATGTAACAGGAGCTTTAGTAAACCTAAGACAATTTGAGGGAGCATTTATGCAAGTTATAACGAAATAGGGCAACAAAACATCCCAAGATTTAAAGCAAATGTAACCATTACGATTGTTAGAATGTGTTTTGTATGTAAGTGTAATGTAAATTGTTGTAAAAGAAAATTTTGATAAAATAAAGATATTAAAAAAAAAAAAAAGACAGCAAATGTTAAAGGCAATCCAGAGAACAGAGGAATAATATTCCTCATGACCTTTCATCACTCAAACATATGTAGCACCCGCTACCTAGTGTAGGTGCTTGAGTGAGATTTTTCTGTAGTGCAAGTAAATTTAAAGTGGTTGTAAACCCTCAAGTTACAATTTGGCTCATTGCAATCTACATTGAGAAGGCTACTGATCAGTGCCTGTGAAACTTCACTCACTTTTACAGTCTTCTCACATTCCGTCCTGCAATGTTTGACGTCACCGGTGCATGCGCAGTCCGTCGTTTAATTCACGGCCTGCTATATATGCCGATTCTGTATTAGCATGACTGCTCATTTATTTTCCCTATAAACGGCATAGCATGGAAGCCTCGCGATAGTGTGCCTTCCTCCTCAGCTTCCTGGTTCTTCCCTTGTGACTGTGTGAGACGTCACACAGGGGGAGGGAACCAGGGCATCACAGAGACGTCCATACCTCTAATGAAGTTATTGGCCGCTATGAACGGCGTAGCTCGGTTGCCGTAGTAACGGCGATCAAGAAGGAGGCTTGGATTACACGCGTTCCCATGTGCCAGATTTCTGCAGGGGAACAAAGGAATGGCGGAAATGACGTCCACACAAGACACAGAAAACACTAGTAAAGATGGAGCTGACGATTCCCGGAAGAAATTATTCTTTATCAAAGTAAAAAAAGGTCATTGCGGAGCAGTTTTTAATTACGTTTTAATGTGCAAGGCAGATAACTACATAGTTCTATAATAATATTTAAAGAAAAACAGAAAAAAAAAACGAGTTTACTTCCTCTTTAAGCAGGCCTAGTCAAAAGCTAGGCCTGTTTTGATCTGTGGGCTGTGAGTGGCCTTGAGTAGGCTGGTGAGTCACAGCTAGTTTCATCTTTGGGTTATCGCCCTTCTGCTTCTAGAGGCTTTTAGAAGGAAGGTGAGGCAGAAGGGTGGAGCTGTCTGGGGTGTTTTAGGGAGCCCTGACCATTCCCCAACCTGGATTGGCAGGGGGCAGGCCTCTTTAAATACCTAGACGGAGTATTTGTCTGTCTTGGCCCTTGAGGAAGCCCCCTACTCTGGGGGGGGGGGGGGGTGACCTTGGGCCAGGGGGCTTGGAGCTAAACAGGAACCCCACACAACCCAATGGGTGTCCTGAACAGGAGAGGACTGTGGAGAATACTGCCTGGCAAGTCTCCAGGAGTGATCCCATCAGGTGTCGGTGAGTGAGAGGCATGCTGGAGCGGACTGGGAATGTGCAGTCTGAGATGGATGTAGAGCCAGTGGGAGACTGATGTTACTGGCAGTGAAGTCGGGGTCGTTGCAGTCGGGAGGTCTGCAAAGGGCTGACTGGGATCCGTAGTCCACCAAAGAGGGCAGCTAGCACCAGAACTTTCTTTGCTATACCATAGGGGTCAGCGGTCCCTGCTGTAATGAGGTACTTTTGCTAAAGGCCTGGCTGAAACTAGTGTCAGGCCTGACCATGTGCTAGCTGCACCTGAAGAATTGTGCTGGAGGGAGAAAGTCTGCAGCAAGTGTTGTGCAGGAGAAGAGTATCTAAATTGTCCCAAACCATGCAAAAATCTTTGTTTCCTGGGCATCCCATGATTTCCCTAACCCCATCCAAGTTGAATCGCTCAAAATACAAAAACAAAGCTGATGGACTTTTTCATAGTCTTGGAGTGTCTGGAAGTGAATGCTGGGCTGGGCAGGATGACAGGTGGGCCACAATCACTCAGCAGCCCCTAAGGGGGTACTACTACACATAAAACCAGACCTCACCACATTGATCAAGAGTTCAAATGTAATGGCACCAGCCGTCCTGTCTCCATCGATATCCTCCTTATATAAGCTGGGCTCACCGCGCCAAATAGTCCCCTTGCCTTCCGAGGACGCCCCTCCAGTAAATCTCCCCATACAGAACCAGTTGCCAATAAAGGACAGGGGCGGTTCTATAGGGGACTGGGGGGGGGGGGGTTCTCTCATAGGTGCAAAGCATCAGTCTCAGGCGTTGCCCAGATAAGGGGAACGCTGCTAGGAGACTGCTGGGTGACGTCCTGGGCTGTCAACTGGTCCAGAACTCCCATATGTGCAGGTCCGGAGGTGGCGTGACCTCCATGCCGGAAATGATGCAAGAATGCCATATTGATCCAGAATGCACTGAGTTGGAATGCACTTGGGACCCGAAAACCAGAAATTAGTTATTGCCTGGGGTGGCCATCACACCCTTGCACCTGCGTTCCATGCTAGTGCTCACAGGAGACCCAGATTCTGGCATTTTAAAGGGGTTACCATGCTGCAATGTAAAGAGACAAATGCCACACCACAATAGCAGGAGAGAAAAGGGACTGCACCAAGGCAACACGCCCAAATATACCACCTCAAACTGGGAAAGCGTCGGCAAGAAAAAAAACAAAATCACCAGTGAAGACATAGCCCAGAGGGAACACAGAGAAACAACCCAGGTCACACATCATACACACTAGACACAAAAAACAAAAAAAAGTGGGGAAGGGCCCATAAAGCAAACCCCTTTAAATTGTGGCACTTAGGTGGTAAATGTCACCTTGTCCCGTCAGGCGTACTCTGGAATAATAAATATATGCTATAGTTCACAAACCTTACCCAACATAAAAGGGTTATATACATGTGAAGGCAAAAGGTTTTTTTAAATGGAACATTTAATGTGTGCCACGCTACTCCATCAGAAAAGGGGCGTAACTGATAGTCATTAAGACCTGATGGGTGGGTGGCCTTCAAATTGAAGATCCAGGTATATCCAGGTGTGGATATTCAGGTGTAACCTGTCCAAAGCCATAAATTGTAATGAATCCAGTTACTTTGTGTGTTGAATACAAGTTTTGTATGTACCTGTTCTTAGGTTTCCCAAATATAGTGCGCTGCTTTCACTTTAAGGCTCCATTCACATGTGTGCGACTTGTCATGTGACTTTGGGGTCCAAAGTTGCATGACAAGTCGCATCTCATGTTTCCTAATAACCATTCATATCTGTGCGACTTTGCAGCGACTTTTAATTAGTTCCTGCACTGCCTTGGTCCAACTTTCATGCGACTTGAGGACCATAGACTTCAATATAAACCCTCAAAAGTCAGTCGCACCTGCATGATCTGCATGCAAATTGTGTGACATATGAAAAGAAAGCTGGCAATGAAAAATAAATGAAAAAATTGTCGGGTTTCTTTGGCCTGGTATAAAATGCGTTTGAAATAAAGAACCCAAACTGAATTAAAGAAAATGTTTCCGTTGTTCACATGTCTAGCGACTTTGTAGAGCACAAACAAAGCGGTCACATCGAACAAAGTCACTCTCATCCAAAGTTACACTTTAAAGTTTCAATGGAAATCACACAATTTTTCAGTCTCACAAGCGTGAATGGAGCCTAACCTGGTGAGTTCCACCATCAGTCTTGAGTTATCTGCAAGAATCACACACCTCAAGCACAAGCCATGGTTTACCAAGTGAGATCCCCAGCAACAACAGAAAATGGTCTCTGTCCAGTAAGATTCTACCTCCAGCACAGATACATTGGTCTTCTCCAGTGAGTTCTTGCCCCCAGCATACAGATTTCTTCCCCCACGACCAGCGCAGTTTTTTTGTTTGCACACATTGGTCTTTCACAAGTGATCTCACCTCTAGCACACAATTGCTAGAGAGATCACTCCTCACCTCAGAGTTCAGCATCCCCCCCCCCCCCCCTTTGTTTTGTTCTCTAAAAAAAAAAAAAAATACTTGTTGCCTTTGAGTGGAGATCTTTTGTGCATGCAGATTAGTCTTTCTGCAGTGGGATGCACTACTCCCCAGAACATTCTCGCACTCGTATACACAGACAGTACAGCTCGGCCACGTCCTCTGCTCTCTCAGGATTGGACTGACTTTGAACAGCTCTTTTTTAGCAGAGAACTGCCCCCCAAACAAAACTTTTTTTCCTTGTTTTGTTACATAGTTGGTAAAGTTGTAAAAAGACACAAGTCCATCCAGTTAAACCTATGATGTGTGTGTATGTGGTTATGTCATCGTATATCCCTGTATATTGTGGTTGTTAGGTGCCCATCTAATAGTTTTTTTTTGTTTTTTTTTGTAACTATCGATGCTCCCTGCTGATACCACGGTTTGTGGAAGAGAATTCCACATCCTTACCGCTCTGATCGTAAAGAACCCTCTACGCAGTTTAAGGTTAAACAGATTCTTTTCCAATTTTAGTGAATAGCCACGTGTCTTTTTAAATACCCTTTCAAACGTTTTTTTTTTTTTCCTATGCTAGGGTCGCCAGTATGGTATTTGTACATTGATATCATATCCCCTCTCATGCGTCTCCTCTCCAGAGAGAATAAGTTTAATGCTTATAGTCTTTCCCCATAGCTGAGGTCCTCTAGTCCCTTTATTAGCTTTGTTGCCCTTCTCTGTGCCTAATGGCCCATTCCAGCAGGTTGATCAGTGTTCACAATTGGATTTAAAGGTGAGTATTTTTATTTTTTTTTGCCTTTAAATCCTGTTGGGTCCATGATTCTGCTATGGTTTTGGGCTTTTGCCATTGCCTTCTTTGCTAGGTTTTCCTTATTTTTATAACCTTTTTAAGTGCTGTTGGCTACACCTGAGTAAATAAAAATTGTATACTTGCCTCCTCTTCTGGAGTCCCCCGCTGGCGCTCTCCACTCCAGAGCTGGGCTGTGTGCTTTTTTTTTGACACGCACAGTGTGGCTCAGCCATGCTTCCCGCTTTCTCCTCACTGGATTTGACTGACAGCAGCAGTAGCTTATGTCTCCCGCTGCTGCCGGAGTCCCTCCTTAAAGTGGTTATTAACCCACTTTGACTACTTCATATAATTCTCTGTCCTAATCACAGGTGCTCCTGTCTGTGTTTTTATAATACAAAAATGCTTTTACTGTATTTTAGAGCATCTCCCGGCGATCACGTGACTGGCTGGCTCTCGCCTCTTGCCATCTGACAAGCAGGGGATGGGGCCAAGATTCCCCTGCTGACGGCAGTCTGGAGGAGAGTAGAGAGCTGGTTAAACACGTGATCGCTGGGAGACGCTCTGAAATATGGTAAAGAAGGCATTTTTTTTCTTTTTAGAAAACGCAAAAGCACCTGTCATTAAAACACATGATCATAGAGGACAATAAAAGTAATTTGAGCAGCATGAGGTGAGGAGACAGGAACTGTCACAGGAGCAGATGGGTGGGGGGGGGGGGGTGGAGGAGAGCACAGACGTGAGACCTGCACCCGGGACAGTGCTGGATTCCTGACAGGATTAAGGTGAGCATTTAAGGAAAGGAAGGGGTAGGATGAACAGTTACTGGGTTTGTTTTTTTTGTTTTTTTATCTTTTAATGCAGGGAGAAAATGAGGGTAAAAAAAAACTGTTTAGACTTTAGAACCACTTTTTAACTGTTAAGGGTTTTAAAGAGCACTCAAACCCTTTTGGGTTTTATTTTCTGCTTGTAAGCTCATATATTTGTAAACTCCTGAAAACACCTGTAGTGCGCATGGACACATTGACTAACATGGAGGAGTTTCCAGGCAGAAAAAAAATAAAGCTCAAACGCCTGTAAGAGCATTTTCTTTGAGCTTCTTTGAGCTTGACCATCTCAAGTTCTGTGTGTTCCCCTCTGACACACACCCCATCCTTGATTAGCTCTAGTTAGCAACTTTTTTCTTTCATTATTCTTTGGTGAGCAGTCTCTTCTCCCTCCTCTCTAATTCTGCTATGTTTAACCATTGTCCTGTTTGCTTTTTCCAGTGATCTATGATCTTTCTCTCTGACTTCTATGCTGCTTAGCCACATAGTTTTACGATCTGTCCCCAATAAGTATGCAATAATAATGTCTGATTGGACATTAATACATGCCTGTGTGTGGTGAATTGTTTGGCCAAAACATTTTAGTTTAAAGAATATTGGGCCATTTTAGAAGTGGCACACATTGCTAGTTTTTAGATGGTCAAACTTTTGTATACCATAAGCTTATTTCCTGGATTCCATGTCTTGAAGTATAAGCTAATATACAATGCAAATGAAGGTTTGAGCCAGACAAAGGTATAAAATTAATCCTCATTGTGGCAACATCCGATTCAAGTACATAAGAAACCACAACATAACCCCTGTGAGAGGGAGGACCACATCATACAAAGGAGGCAGGGAACCTCAACAACCACATGGGAAAGGACTTTAATTGTGCCAACAAATGAGGAAGAATAGAATCTTCAATAGTATAAAAACATAGTTTTATTGTATCACATTAAAAAGATGAAGTGCCATCAAATGTAAAAATATATCATGTAAAACTAATAGTGTTGGGCAGTCAGTCTCAGAGAATATCAGCGTATGGAATCAACGTGTTTCGTTAATAGCTCCTTTAGGACTCATGCTGTTTGTCTCACCTTGTTTGGCGAGACAAACGGTGGTGTTTGGATGCCTTAAGAATAGTGTCGAAGGTGTTGAGTCACCTTATATTGTTGTACACCCCTCTTATTCCTCTGCATCCAATGCTGGGATAATCCCCCTCAGTTTACAAGAGCATGTCTTTTTGATCCAGGCAAGCTAAGATTCATATTTTTTGTGACAATTTATATTACCTTTTACTCCAAGTTCAAGTTAAAGTTTAATTTATAGGATTGCGTGTCTCTTTGGATAAAATGGGATGGGCTCTAAAGTAACAATGCCCAGGTCTCCCTGAATATTAGTTATAGGTCTAACCTCTGTGGTGTCCATCCTTGAGCATGAATCCTGAAGAAGCTATTAACAGCGAAACTTATTGATTCCATACGCTTACAATCTCTGATTGACTGTCTAACCCTGTATTGATTTTATGATATCATTTTACTTTTGATGGCACTTCATCTTTTTAATGTGATACAATAAAATGTTTCCCTTAACCTCTTTCAGGAAAGCACCTGAGAGAGTGGCTCCACCCACTAGGAAACTGGAAACGCCAACTCCACCAAACTTTTAAAGGAGGCTCCCCACAGCTCATCAATTATTGTTTCGTCCGACAAGCGAACACCAAGTGGTAGTCGGGGTCCTTGAGGTGCTGTCCTGAGAAGCCAGACTGTCTACCCCACCATAACTTTTTTTCCTCCAGAGAGTCCGCCCTCCCACGCCGCACCAAGGGTGGCTGTAAGTAAGTGAGCTTCTTCCCCTTCAGCTCAGAGAGAGCTTGACATTCGGCAGCCGTTTGTGGGACTCCCAGCTGTCTGGCGCTACAGGCCACGCCATCTTTTTGGTGGCAGAGTAGAGACTTGGGCAGCCCGAAGTGAGGTTTCTGGCAAGGGCGCGGCACCGTGTAGCAGGCATGCAGCATCATTTCCGCCGGAAATTGCGCTGGAGAGAAGAGGTTCTGGAGCGCCACTGATGGACTCATCAGTGCAGCACAACGATGGATTCTATGGCAATGCCAAGTGGGACAGGCACCCCCACGGCCCGGGGGGGGGGGGGGGGGTCTTCCCTGTATACTGTGGTGCCTCTCTTTCTATTTTTTTTCTCCCCTGGTGGCTGGGGCCTGTCTGGGCACATGGAGTTTGCTGTTGTACTACCTGCGGTGAGCCCGTTAAAAGGCAGGTTTCACTCACTGGGATGCTTTTGTGTTTTTTTTTGTCTTTTGGCAGGCTAAGAGCTCTGATCCAACGATCAAAAAAAAATGTCCCTCATGTAAAGCGAAGATACCTGAGGGTTGGAAGAAGACTGTCAAATTTTGCATTGACTCTTTAGTTAAGGAAGAAGCTTTTTTTCTGCATGCAGTGGTTTTAATCGCCTCAGTTAAAGAGCTAGATGCTGCCATCCAATCTTTTTGCTCTTCTGTTACAACACCATCCCTGAGTCAGCCATCTACCTCAGGATCCTCTCGGGGCTCACAATTAATCCCAACGGTGGAGGCTGAAGCTGGTCCTCCTACCCAAGTGGAGCATTCCCCCTCTCACTCCAGGGAAGAGGAGGAGGAGGAAGGGGCAGAAGATGCAAACTGTCCTTGGAAAAAGTAGACAGTCTGTAAAAAGCAGTTTATGCAACAATGGGTTTAGGTAAAGAGGAGAAAGAATTATCACTGCATGACCAAATGTACGCAGGGCTTAGTAAAACTGTAATGTTAATGCAGAATTACTGTGACCCTTAACCCCTTTCTCCTGATGCATGCTGGGCGAGGGGCTGTACCAGGAAGTCAGTCACAGTGTGTGTGGGACTTGAAGCAGCAGCATGATACTTAGATGGAGATCTGTTGTATGACTCCTCCATGTAAGAATGTACATCACTTTCTGAGTGAGTAATAAACCCTTCCCTGGTTAAGTGCATCCAGCCTGTGTGTAACTTGCTGAGCAGATACTGGCAGCATTGCTAGCAACACCCTGAGACCCTGTGTCGAAGGGACATAACATTGGCGATGAGGATTCTGGATTTTAGCACACATGGCTTTCATGGGGTTTATTAAACCATTTGATCCTGCTGCTGAATCATGGAGCTCCTGGTTGGAGAGGCTGGAGCAGTATATGGAAGCAAATAGTGTGGCTGTAGAAATGAAAGTTGCAGTTTTCCTCACAGCTTTGGGTCAAGCTGCATATGGCACTCTGAGACTTAATTTCTCCAGACAAGCCTGCCTCTAAGCCCCTGCCTGAGTTAATTCAGAGGCTACATGAGCACTACAACCCAAAGCCGTTAGAAATCGCAGAGCGGTTTAAATTCTACAGTAGGAGGCAGCATGCTGGGGAGGATATAAAGACTTGTATCATTGCTTAAGTAAACTAGCTGCCACTTCTCAGTTTGGAGACTACCTGCATGCGGCTCTCTGCGACATGTTTGTCATGGGACTGCGAGCCAGCCATACTGAAACGTTTACTCACAGAACCTGACTTGACTCTGACGAAAGCCACGGACCTTGCTACGGTCATGGAGTTGGCTACACGGGATGCCACCCTACTGAAGGCGCCACCTGAACCTCCTGCAAGCCAGGGAGAGGAAATATTCCACACTATCTTCCGACACCCACGACGGCTGTTGCCCAATCAACCTAAACCTCGCCACCCTAATTCTTCTGTCTCTAGGATACCAACTTGCTCCCGTTGTGGTAACACTTTTCAGTGCACCTGCTTGTAAGTTCAAGGGTGTCATTTGTTTTCTGTGTGGAAAGACTGGCCATATTAGGCGTGTTTGCCGCAGCTCACACTCCCCGAACACTAACACAAAAGGTAGACGTAAACAGACATTTCATGTGGATACTGACAATAACGGCTCCAGCTCTGATGAGACCTGTGTCCAGCATGTTGGACTGTTTCGGGTAGCTGGGAACACTCCTGCGATAAGTGGATGTCACACTCAATGGCTGTCCTGTCTCCATGGATGTTGATACAGGGGCGGCTGTGTCCGTCATTTCATTAACTGATTTAAAGGCATCGGGTCTGTCCCTACCGCTCCAACCTACAAATCTCACACTACAAACCTACAGCAAGGAACTGCTACAGCCCTTAGGTTATGTGAAACCCATTGTGACATTAGGCAAGCGCAGTGAAACTCAACACCTTTATGTTGCAAGTAAGACGTCTGCTGTATGGTAGGGACTGGATCAAAGCCCTGGGCATGTCCCCTCTTGCCATTGCCCAATGTACATTGCTTTCTGAGGTAGACCATTGGGTGAAATCCCTGAAGTCACGCTTTTAAGGAGGTTTTTGAGGACTCTTTGGGCTCGGTAAAAGGAAAAATTGCCCACCTTATCTTAAAGCCTGGTGCTACACCTCGTTTTTGTAAGGCAAGATCAGTGCCCTTTGCCTTGCGGAAGAAAGTGGAAGCCGAGCTGGACCATCTATTGGCTGAAAAGATCATAACTAAAGTCTATGGAAGTGAATGGGCATCGCCAATTGTGCCTGTCAAGAAAAAGAATGGAGACATTAAAATTTGTGGGGATTTCAGGGTTGCCCTGAACAACCAACTTCTTGTGGATCAATACCCATTGCCTAGACTTGAAGATCTATTTGGCTCACTGGCTGGGGGGCAAAAGTTTATAAAAATAGACTTAAAGCAAGCTGACCTGCAACTGCAAGTACACCCAGATTCACGCCATCTGTTGACCATTAACATCCATAAAGGATTATTCCAATTTAACCGCATGGTTTTTGGCATAGCTCCAGCCATCTGGCAGCGGATCATGAGGTCCTGGCAGGCATACCTTTCACCCAATGTCTACTAGATGACATGCTCATTACTGGTCCCACTGATGAAAAACACAGAATGTTGAAGCTGTGCTAGAGAGACTCCAACGGTATGGTTTACGTGTCAATCTTTCAAAAATCGAATTTCTCAAGTCCTGACTGGAATTTCGTGCCCACACTGTGGACCGACATGGGTTACACACTACTGAAGAAAAGGTTAAAGCCCTTACCCATACCCCTACTCCCTAGAATGTCACCCAGCTCAGGTCCTACCTTGGCCTCCTAAATTATTACCACAGTTTCTTGCTGAACCTAGCACACCAGCTCTACCCGTTGCATCGCTTATTAGATGCAAGAGCTAAATTGATATGGACAGACAAATGTAAAGATGCTTTCCGGCTTTCTAAAGAGCTCATTCTGTCCTCTCAGGTTCTGGTCCACTACGATTTAAAGAAACACGTCACCTTATGGACTGGGTGCCATGCTTTCCCATGTCATGCCAGATGGCACGGAGCGCCCCATTTCTTTTGCCTCCAGGTCTTTAACCTCAGCAGAACTAAACTACTCCCAGATAGACGAGGAAGCTTTGGCCATTGTATGGGCCACAAAAAAATTTCACACGTTCATCTATGGACGGGAGTTCACACTTATCACTGACCACAAACCTCTGTTGTCCATACTGAATCCTCAGAAAGGAATTTCTACAACAACCGCATCTCGCTTGCAAAGGTATGCTTTATTCTTGGGAGCTTATACTTATTCTATAAGGTACCGCTCCCACGAGGCCCATGGCAATGCAGATGCATCCACCTCCCTAATTGCCATATATACAGCCACAGATCCCTTCATGTCTCAGATATTCTCGTATGTTCAGGCTGGATGGCCAGAGAAAGTCCCAGGTGAATTTTGTCTGTACTTTACCAGAAAATGTGAGCTTGTGACTAATACTGGTTGCCTACAGTGGGGCAATAGTGATTATACCTCAGTATTTGCAACCATCCATGCTAAGGATACTGCATGAGGGCCATCCTGGCATGGTGCGCATGAAGCAGCGAATCCGGAGCTATGTTTGGTGGTCACAAATGGATAAAGCAAGAAGATTATGTGGCTCAATGTCCCGGGTGCTGTCAAGCTCAGCGACCCCAAAAGAAAGGAACCCTGCTACCTTGGCCATGGCCGACAGACCCGTGGTCAAGACTTCATCTTGATTTTGCTGGCCCAATCCAGGGTAAAATGTATTTGATCGTGGTAGATGCACATTCAAAATGGCCGGAGGTATTTCAAATGCCTTCTACCTCAGCTGCTACCCCTCTAGTCTTTAGGAATCTCTTTGCTCAGTATGGCTTGCCAACAGCCATAGTCTCGGACAATGGAACTCAATTTACATTGCATGAGTGTCAATCCTTAGTGAATTGAGCATCCAACACTAAAAACAGCTCCTTATCACCCAGCCTCAAATGGGCTGGCAGAACGGTTTGTGCAGACGTTTAAGAAGCACTTACTGTTCACTATGGCCCCGATCGGACTGTCGGAGGAGAAGCTGCTGGACTTCTTGACCTTGTACCGAAACACAAAACATGCTACTACTGGGCTGTCTCCTGCTTTTCTTATGTTTGGCAGGCATCTCCGCACCAAACTGGATTTAGTCCGTTCACAGGAACAGTCACCAACACCTCCTCCACCAGGCTGTCCTGGATTCCGTGCTGGTGATCTTGTATGGTTTCGGAATTAGAGTTTTGCCTCATTTGGTTTCCTGGCATAATTGATGGACCTCTTGGAAGAAGAATGTACCTTGTTCGCCTGGAGAATGGAGTTTATGTTCGACACCTTTCACAATTGAAGTGCATTTGCCGACCACTAGAGACAAACCCGACCCCTCTTTCTAACCAACCACCAGAGTCTACTCGGGGCTCTACTGGTGACATATGGTGGCATGGTGTCTTGCATGATCCCACAAGTTTACAACAAACCCCTGTAAAGATTGGTGACCATATTCATGACCATTCCAGACAAGTGACGAGTCGCAGAGACTGATTGGTCTGTTGGACACCCACTGACATCTCCAGAACACTTGACTGACTCTATCCCGTCCAGTGCTGTGCCATAAGTCTGCCCGCCAAAGACATCAAACTCCTCTTTGGCAAAGCACTGAAATCTTACGGGACAGGAAACTGAGAAAAATGGCTCCTGAAGTGCTGCGGAAGCCACACAACTGAGTTGGAGATACTACTTGCGTATACAACAGATCTCCCTCTAAGTATCATGCTGCTGCTTCCAGTCCCACACACACTGACTTCCTGGTAAGTCCCTCCCCCAGCATGCATCAGGAGAAAGGGGTTAAGGGTCACAGTGATTCTGCATAAACATTACACCTCTTTTTCGAAGAAAAAAATAAAACAAAATATATATATATTTTGTTTTATTTTTTTCTTCGAAAAAGAGGTGTAATATTTATGCAGAATCACTGTGACCCTTAACCCCTGTCTCCTGATGCATGCTGGGGGAGGGACTTACCAGGAAGTCAGTGTGTGTGGGACTGGAAGCAGTAGCATGATACTTAAAGGGAGATCTGTTGTATACGACTCCTCCATGTAAGAATGTACATCACTTTCTGAGTGAGTAATAAACCCTTCTCTGGTTAAGAAGTGCATCCAGCCTGTGTGTAACTTGCTGAGCAGATACTGGCAGCATTGCTAGCAACACCCTGAGAGACCCTGAGGGACATAAACAAAAAGTTGCACTTTCCCCCGTGCATTCAGAAATCTCTGAAGCCATCCAGAAGAAATGGGTGGATCCAGAGAAATTTTTTTTCCCAAGAGCGCATGAAATAAGTTTCCTGTTTTTGACAAAGACCCAGCGGCGCTTTGGAACAAAGTTCCTAAATTGGACAAACTTGGCATTTGAAGACATAAGAATATTAGAAGAGCCCATGGACAAAAGGTATGAATCGGCTTAAAAGGGCTTGGCAATCCATCATGGCCAATCTGAAACCGGCTATGGCTACTACCTGTACTTATAGAAATAAGGATTACTAGCTAATCCAGCTAAAAGCCCACATAGCAGATTCACCCAAGCAAGAGATACTTTATGCTCTCTCAACCCTAGCAGCAGCTGTGGCTTACATTGCTGATGCGTCTGCAGAATCAATCAGGATGTCAGCAAGATCAACGGCCTTAACTAATTCAGCCAGGAGAACCCTATGGCTGAAGACCAGGCCAGGAGACGCAGCATCCAAAAGTAAATTGTGTGGGATCCCATTTATTGGAGATCTTTTATTCGGTCCTGATCTAGATTCAGTGCTAGATAGGACAGCTGATAAAAAAAAAAAGTGGCCAGTTAAGCGTCTTTTTCGACCTCAAATTCAGGAACAAGGCAATAAGCCACAAAAGAAGAGGAATTGGTTGGCACAAAGGGGCAGAGGGAATGTGTTTTTCCTTCCTCCTGCACTAACCAATAAATTGCAATGATTTGTCATTGCCAGTGGGAAGGCGGCTTCAGAAATTCCTTCCATTCTGGGCAAGCATGACTGAAAACCCATATATTCTAGACATGCTGGCCCAGGGATACAAAATAGTTTTCAGATCTTCCTCCAGAAAGATACTTTGTAACAAACCTGCCAAGGGACACAACAAAGGCCCTAGCCATGAAGAACCTGTTAGATCTTGTGATTCAGTTTTCTCCAGAGGAATATCATCTGGGTTTCTATTCCCATATTTTCATGGTAAAGAAACCGTTGGGAGCCTTTCGTCTCATTCTCAACTTAAAACCTTAAACAAGTGAGTCTGATACAGGAGATTCCGCATGGACTCCATCTTTACGGTCTGAAATCGATCAATCGATTTTTAGAGATGCCCACCTGCATGTGCCTATAGCCTCTGTCTCAAAAGTTCCTCAGGCTGGCGATTTAAATATGGGGAAGGAGGTGCTGCATCAACAATTCAAAGCCCTCCCTTTTTTAGTCTTTCATGCGTCCCACACAATTTGACAAAAATATTGGCGGAACTCCTCGCCCCTCTCCCTCTTCAGGGGATTGAGGTAATCTCTTATCTGGACGACCTCCTCTTCTTTGCCCCTTCCAGAGAAAAATTACAGGAAGACCTGGCCATGGCCCGCAGTCATTTGGAAGCCTTGGGCTGGATTGTGAACCTTCAAAAATCAAACTTTAATCCAGCTCAGCAAGTTCAGTTTCTAGGTTATCAAATAGTTACTGGAGAACAAAGAATCTTTCTTCAAGAAGAAATAAAAACAGTCATAAAGTGTAGCAGCCAGGAGGTATCAATCGGGTTTTGTCAGCCCTGGGAACTTTAACTTCGGCAATGCCGGACATTCAATGGGCAAGGCTCCATTTCAGACCCCTCAAGAGTTTTCTCTTCAAGGTTTGGGATCACAACCCAGAAATCTTAGATGCAAAAGTGAAGCTCCCCACCAAGGTCAAGAGGACGCTTTGGTGGTGAAGACAGTTATGTCAAAAGGCTTACTATGGTCCTGCCCGATCTAAAGAGTCACAACAGATGCCAACAGTTTCGGATGGGTGGCCCACTGGGATCAAAATAACACACAGGGAATCTGGTCCTGAACCAAAGCGGGGAAGTCCTCAAACTGGAGAGAGTTAAAGGAAGTCTTGGCATTGGCTGCCTTCTCTCCAAACCTCCAGGGGTCCCATGTACAGATTCTATCAGCCAATGCCACTGTTGTTGCATATCTGAACAAAAGGGGGCACAAAGGGCAAAGCTTCTGTTGCGGTCAACAGGAATCCTGGAGTGGGCAGAAAATCATTTACTCTCCCCTGACAGCGGTGCATCTCAAAGGCACAATAAATGAAGTAGCAGATTTCTTGAGCAGACAAAGAATTGAGGAAGAATAGAGCTTGAATCCAGAAATATTTTCATTGATTACCAGGATCTGCAGTCATCCACAGGTGGACCTGTTTGCAACAAAAGAAAATGCAGTCGTGCGTCGTGGCTCCAAAACAAATTTACATCCTCTTTTTCCCACAAATAGAGCTTTCTTTTGGTGGTATTTGATCACCCCTGCGGGTTTTTATTTTTTGCGCTATAAACAAAAAAAGAGCAAAATTTTGAAGAAAACACATTTTTTACTTTTTGCTATAATAAATATCCCCAAAAAATATATACGTTTTTTTTCCTCAGTTTAGGCCGATACGTATTCTACATATTTTTGGTAAAAAAAAGTTTGCACAAAAGTTATACCGTTTACAAAATAGGGGATAGTTTTATAGCATTTTTATATATTTTTTCTTTTACTAGTAATGGCAGCGATCAGCGTTTTTTTTTTTTTTTTGTGACTGCGTCATTATGACACGTTTTTGGGACCATTGTCACTTATACAGCGATCAGTGCTATTTAAATGAACTTTTTTCTGTGTAAATGATTCCTGTGTAAATGACACTGGCAGCAAAGGGGTTAACCAGGGGGTGGCAGTGTAGGGGCTAAGTGTTCCTAGGGGCGTGTTACTGTGGGGGCATGGCTGTGTGTTAGTGAACACTGGTCTCTGCTCCAATCACAGGGAGCAGAGATCAGTGTCACTTGTTGCTAGGCAGAACTAGCAGTGCTATCTACTTCCGCATCTCCCCGTTCAGCCTTCGCGTGAGACGATCGCGGGTATGCCCGCGCCGATCGAGTCCGCGGGACCCGTAACCGGACTCACGGGGGTCCCGATCGGCACGCGGCATTCTTCAAGGGATTCTTAAAGGGACGTACCTGTACGCCCTTATGCCTGTCCGTGCCCAGTTAAAATGCTGGTGGCTGCCCTGGGATTATACCTAAAAAGACCAATTTCTTCTGTTCCTTTGCTTACAAGATTCTTTTAAGGGACTTATGAAGTCCAGACCAGCTCCTACTAAACATTTTCCTAAATGGGACCTGTCAGTAGTTTTGAACAATTAGACAATTTAGTTAAGGAATTTAACTCTCAAAACGGTATTCTTAATTGCGGTTACGTCCGCAAGAAGAATCAGTGAACTACACGCTCTATCAGTAAAGGAGCCTTTTTTGTTAATTTACCCAGACAGGATTATACTAAAAACAGATCCGGGGTTTTTGCGTCGGTTCATAACAGGTCGCAGGAAATCATCCTGCTGACTTTTTTTGTTCAAATCCTTCTGGGGGAAAAAAGGAGTATTTATTCCATAACTTGGATGTGAGAAGAATTTTGTTACATTACCTGGAAATAACAAGGGACTTTAGGTCTTCAGACTCTTATTTTTTATTTTTTTTTATGGCAACAAAGGGCGGCCAAGCATCAAAGGGGTCAATTTCTAGATGGCTAAGAATCAGCTATTTAGGAAGCTTATTCCCAGATGGGTTTGTCTCCCCTGCCGGGAATACGAGCACACTCTACTAGAGCTCTGGTCACTACATGGCAGAAAAAGCTGGTGCCACCCCAGATCAAATTTCTAAGGTGGCTACGTGGTCAAGTTACCTAACGTTTGTCCGTCATTACAGACTGGATCTTCTCTCAGCTGGTGATCAGGCATTTGGCAGAAAGGTCCTGCAGGCTGTTATTCCTCTCTAGTTGGCAAGTCTTGATTATCCTCTCAGGTGCTGTCCTGATAGAAGTTTAGGGAGAATTCAAGTCAGACCTGCTGTTAACTTGTTTTCCAGGAGTCTTTCAGGGCAGCAACGACCCTCCCTTTATTGTTTTTTTTTTTTGCTGCTACTAACCATATTCTGATTGTGTTCCAGCTTGGGCCAGAGGCAGTGGTGAAATTATAGGGGTCGCCGAGATTGCCATGGCGACCGGGCCCCTTGCTGCAGGGGGCCCTTGAGGTCCCCCTGTACTTTTTGATAGGAGGGGAGGCTGAGAGGAGCTCCCCGATCGTCAGCCGAACTGTAATCGGCACTGCGTCCTCACATACCTAAAGTGAAAGCAGTGTGTGCTGTGCTCTTTGTCTCCCCCTATAGTGCAGTACCCGGCAGGAAGAAGGTAAATGTCTGACGTTTTTTTTTTTATAAGACTATCTACTGTATGTGTGTTTATATGTGTGTGCATGCATGTGTGTGTGTGGGGGGGGGGGGTGCATGCATGTGTGGGGGGGGGTGCATGTGTGTGTGTGTGGGGGGGGGGTGCATGTGTGTGTGTGTGGGGGGGGGTGCATGCATGTGTGTGGGGGGGGGGGTGCATGCATGTGTGGGGGGGGGGTGCATGCATGTGTGGGGGGGGGGGGTGCATGCATGTGGGGGGGGGGGGGGTGCATGCATGGGTGTGGGGGTGGGGTGCATGCATGTGTGGGGGGGGGGTGCATGCATGTGTGGGGGGGGTGCATGCATGTGTGGGGGGGGGGGGTGCATGCATGTGTGTGGGGGGGGCATGCATGTGTGGGGGGGGGGGGGGGGGGTGCATGCATGTGTGGGGGGGGGTGTGTGCATGCATGTGTGTGGGGGGGCATGCATGTGTGGGGGGGGGGGGCATGCATGTGTGTGTGTGTGGGGGTGCATGCATGTGTGTGTGTGGGGGGGGTGGTGCATGCATGTGTGTGTGGGGGGGGGTGTGCATGTGTGTGGGGGGGGGGGGTGTGTGCATGCATGTGTGTGGGGGGGTGTGCATGCATGTGTGGGGGGGGGGGGGGGTGTGTGCATGCATGTGGGTGGGGGGGGGTGCATGCATATGCGTGTGGGGGGATGTGTGTGCATGCATGTGTGGGGGGGTGTGCATGCGTGTGGGGGGGGGGGGGGGGGGGGGGGGGGGGGGGGGTGGGGGGGTGTGCATGCATGTGTGGGGGGGGTGTGTGTGCATGCATGTGTGGGGGGATGTGTGTGCATGTGTGTGTGTGTGTACATGGGGGTGTGTGTGTGTGTGGGTATGCATGCGTGTGGGGGGGGGGGGTATGCATGCGTGTGTGTGTGTGTGTGGGGGGGGGTATGCGTGTGTGTGGGGGTATGCGCGTGTGTATGGGGGGGGGGTATGCATGTGTGTGTGTGGGGGGGGGTATGCATGCGTGTGTGGGGGGGTATGCATGCGTGTGTGTGTGTGGGGGGGGTATGCATGCGCGTGTGTGTGGGGGGGGGGTATGCATGCGCGTGTGTGGGGGGGGTATGCATGCATGCGTGTGTGTGGGGGGGTATGCATGCATGCGTGTGTGTGGGGGGGTATGCATGCGTGCGTGTGTGGGGGGGGTATGCATGCGTGCGTGTGTGGGGGGGTGTGTGCATGCGTGCGTGTGTGGGGGGGTGTGTGCATGCGTGCGTGTGTGGGGGGGGGGGGGGCATGCATGCGTGTGTGTGTGGGGGGTGTGTGCATGCGTGTGTGTGTGGGGGGGGGGGTGCATGCATATGTGTGTGGGCGGTGGGGATTCACAGTGGCAGCATTGGATGGGCACAGTGGCGGCATTTGATGGGCACAGTGGCGGCAACTGATGTTTTTATTTCTGATTTTTTCAGAAAAAAATGCTTGCGCCCCCCTAAAAATTTTGAGCACCAGCTGTCACTGGTTTATGTGCATTTTTATATATATATATATATATATATATATATATATATATATATATATATATATATATATATATATATATATATATATAGTATTTGTGTGTTTTTATGTAAAAATTAAGAAATTGGTTCCTTTGTATGCAGCCGTCCGCTTGTGACTGGGCCCTGGTGTTCCAACATCGGGCTCGGAGGTGGGGGGTGGGGGGGGGGTCGGAGATAGGCCCTCCATGGTTTCTTGCATCGGGGCCCTGAGGGTTCAAGTTAGGCCACTGGCCAGAGGTACTCTGCTACAACTGACTGACAAGCTGTGGGGAGAAGCCTTTAAAGTTTGGAGTTGGTGCTTCCTAGTGGGTGGAGCCACTCTCAGGTGCTGTCCTGAAAGACTCTTGGAAAACAGGTTACCGGTAAGTCTAACTTGATATTTTTATACTATTGAAGGCTCTGTTCAAACTCATGTGTTGGCACAATTAAAGTCCCTTCCCCTGTGGTTGTGGACATCCCCTCCTCCTTTTTAGGATGTGGCCCTCCATCTTACAGGGGTTATGTCATGGTTTGTTATAAGCTATTATACTTGCATGTATATTTTTTTGTATAATTTCTTTATAGGAAATCTGTAATGTTTATGGAACAATCATTTATACATAAAACCAATACAGTGAGTGCTCTTGACAAAAGGAGGTGTCAGTCTGGGGTTCCATGATACTTGACCCACATCTGTGCACCTCACCAGCTTTGTAGTTTTTTCCTTCAGTATTCTTTTCCCAAAACATCTGTTAACTCCATGTCAATGTGTAACTTGAAACTTTCTAGGTCTCAATGATAAGAGACATAAGGGAAAGAGAAATCAGAATCTACACAGATGCAGGAAGGATTTGTCGGCCACTTCTGATTGTAGAAAAACAAAAGTTGTTGCTGAAAAGAAGACACATTGACCAGCTTAAAGAGAGGGAATACAATAATTATAGGTAAGGTATTGTTACTATTTTTTTTTTAACACAATATTTACCCAACAGGTATTCAAAAAATAAAATATAAAAACAATCCTGAATCTTCCTGGTGCACCTGTTTAAGTGACGGTGTTTAATTTACCTGCAGTAAATGTTTGGTAAAAGTGACATTCACTGCTTTGAAAATATATTCCTCAGTGTGTACATGTAGTACATCATTTTTCAGGATATACTAAGGCATTTTTTTCAGTCAAGGCACCCTTTAGAAATGTGCACAATTCTTGGGCACATCAATTTGACAGCTCAACAGGAGGTGCCTCTGAATGCATGTACTTTTTTGCGCATTTCCATGCCTCGTGTTTTTCAATGGGCCCCCTTATGATGATTATGCAGGTTTAATGCCCAAGAAAAAATAAAGGATGCAATCTCAGTGCAGACTGTATAAAAATCTTGTTTTATTTAAAAAAGGAGGGATAACACTGAAGCTCCAATGAATATTAAGGACTGCACAGACAGTTGGAGCATGCAAGCCTCTGCATAAAAAAAGACGGCACAGCAGTGGAGCACAGTAACCCAGTCAGAGCTCTGATGAGTATAGGCTGTACAAACAATTAAGGGTCCTTTCACACGTTGCTCAGTGAAGATCGTGAAGATCCGTTGCTCAGCGGGGATCGCACAGCTGTTCCCCGCTGGGCCGGCTGATGACAGGGCGGTCCCTGCACACTGTGCAGGGACCGCCCTGTCAGTTCTCCGCTCTCCTCTATGGAGGATAGGATGAACACGGACCGTCTGTCCGTGTTCATCCGATCTGCTCTGCAGACGGATGAAAAAATAGGATTTTCCTCCGTCTGCAGAACCGGACAATATCGGAGGCGGACAATAGCGGGTGTCAACGGATGCTCATCCGCTGACACCCGCTACCCCATAGACATGCATGTATGTCCGTTTTTCATCCAAAAACGGATGGATGAAAAACGGACATACGGTCCGCATGTGTGAAAGGGGCCTAAGGCAAGCAGGCATCTGCACTGAATGCAGCACATACATAGAGCACAATGAAAGCAAATAACTAAAAAACATTCTTAAAGCGGTAGTAAACCCGCTGACATTTTTTTTTTTTATATACACCTGTAAGGGAAAAGGCATAATGAGCTAGTATGCACCGCATACTAGCTCATTATGAAATACTTACCTTAGAACGAGGCGTCGGTAACTCACCTGGTCCATGCCGAGGTCGCTGACATGTTGCCTCGGCGTGTCTTCCGGGCGCTGTGAGTGGCTGGAGCCGCGATGTCGTCACTCCCGCGCATGCGCACGGGAGACTTCTTCCCGGCAGGCTTCGGATTCTGCCGGCCCTTCAGCCGAGAATCCCCCGTGCGCATGCGCCGCTGCACGGTTTAGGAGATATTTTTTTTTACCTACAGGTAAGCCTTATTATAGGCTTACCTGTAGGTGAAAGTCAACATTTTGACTTTACTTCCACTTTAAGAAGGATAACATTTTGGGAAATGTATTACCACCATGTTCCAGGTTCATTTACAAAAAGGCACCAACCCTTAGGAATGTTATAGCCCCTAGTGTAGTGGATCCCCCTATTTTAAAAGAAAATAAAATGTTCTCCTCGACTGGTTTTTATGCTTGTGGGCGTTGCCCTCCATGTAGACAATGCAAACACAATGTCAAGAGGCGGAAAGAATTTTCTACTTTCACCACTGGTGTCACATACCCAATTAAAAGCTTGATTACTTGTAACACCACTGGTGTAGTATATGTTCTCGAATGTGACTGTGGTAAACAGTACGTTGGGAGGACATCAAGACCTCTGTGTTCGCATAGGAGAGCATGTGAATAACATCAAAAAAGGCCTTAAAACACATAACCTTTCTAAGTATTTTAGGTTATGTCATAACAGAGACCCTAAATGCTTAAAGTTTAGGGGACTGGAGAGGGTTACCCAACACTGGAGAGGGGGAAACTTTATAAGGCAGTTAAGTCGTTGTGAATCCTTCTGGATTCATGAGATGCAGGTACTTGTTCCAGGAGGGAACATAGACTTCGACCTTAGCTGCTTTATATCAGATAAATAGATCACAAAATAATTGCTATTGTCCTTTTTATACATTTTTTTTTTTTTTTTTTTATATTTTATTGTATATTTTGAATTCAGCTAAATTAGTAAGGTTGAGATACTTGTTATCTATATAATATGTGAATTTAGCAATGATGGACGCGGGTGCATTTAATCATCCATTATTTTTTGGAAGGTTGTGGCATTTTTATAATTGGTTTTTATTTTTATTTGAATATAGACTCCTTTTGGCTGCTTTTGCTAGTGCTGGTTAATAATCAATCAGCCATGTGAATCCAGCATATACCATGGGAATATGTTTTAATTCCAGTACAAGTTTTAAAACTGTGCCTTCGATGTCCCCACAAGCTAGGTTGTGTCTGTGTCACTAAAGAACGTCCGGTGCTAGGACTTCTGGCACCGGCGTTTCTCTGCACCTATCACGCCACTTGTTTTTTTTTTTTTTTTTTTTTGACGGTCACGCCGCTTGTTTACCACCCAGGCCTCTATATTAACAGCGCAAGGTGACTAGATAGCTCCACCCACCGCTGACTAAGTCCACAGGACCTAACATGCATACGGGGGAGGAGCTATCGCTTATGCCAGTCACCCTCGCTCCATCGCGCTATACACAGCGGCTTTACACCGCTGATGTTTTTTAGTTGTTTGCTTTCATTGTGCTCTATCTATGTGCTGTATTCAGTGCAGATTGTTTGTACAGCCTATACTCCTCAGAGCTCTAATTGAGTTACTGTGCTCCACTGCTGTGCCGTCTTTTATGCCGAGGCTTGCATGCTCCAACTGTCTGTGCAGTCTGCACTGAGATTGCATCTATTTTTTCTTGGGCATTAAACCTGCATAATCATCTCATGGTGGATCATCTTGGTTGGAGCTGCATCCTCAAGATAGTTCTGGTGTCCTGGTCATCACACACCTTTGGATTTCCTCCTGGTTGGATCGTTATCGCACCATCATCCCACAAATGGGTCCATGCGTTTTTGATTATCACATTTTGGTAAGAGAACCTTTTCAGTTTGGAGGATTGTCACTGTGAAACTTACTGAAAGTCTACAGTCACTGGGTGTTCTCATCAACATCACTCTACACATTGCTAATTGGATATGAACTTTTATATTCCATTTTTTATGTTTTGCGCTGCACTTTCTTTTTTTACAATTTTTTTACTGAAAGCCTGAAAATTACAGACCACCTATTTAAAAATCGATATTTTAAACAGTAAAAACACAATACACAACAAAAGATTTGCCTGGTTTACACTTATAAAAGTCAACACAGCATGACAAATTACCAGCATCTGATATTTTACAGACAGTTGTAAAAGTCACAGATTTTTACATACCGTCAGTAAATTTACTAATGGTTGGCAATCCTAGTGTGTAGCATTTACATGTATCCATATACAGTTAACTGGCTTGTATTCAGTGTTTCAGAGCTGATGACAGACTGTAAACATCGAACACTGCTGCTGGCTTGTAATGAAAAAAGAGCAGGAACACATGTGATGGATTAACTAGCACGCTCCTTGGAAAGCCGACCCAGCTGGCAGGTTTGAATAAAACACTGCATGCTACACTTCTGGTTTCTGATATCTTCTGGTTTCTGATGCTGAGCAGAGGAGAAGCAGTAGACATGGTAGCACACAAGAGAAGAGATAAGATAAAGCGCTTGGGTTCAGATGACAGCTGAAGCATTGCAGACACTGCAGCTGGTATGGCAGCAAGCACCCAGGAGAAATTGTTTCCTTAGCCTCAGATTTTACACCGTATATCTGTGGAGCTGGGAGCTCTCTCTCTCTCTGCCTGTCACATGTGGTCCTGGAACCATTTTTATTAATTTGCCATGGCACCTTGGTTGGGAGACTGTCCTAGGAAACATAACTGCTCTTTCGACATTCTTGGTTTTCACCTGTAATTATGTTCTTACTTTATTTGTTTCAGTTGGCAGGACCTGGTGGCTAGTGGAGTTGTGGAATACATTGATACACTTGAAGAAGAGACAGTCATGCTTGCTATGACGCCTGATGATTTACAAGAAAAGGGTGTTGCTTATTGTTCAACATACACACATTGCGAAATTCACCCATCTATGATTCTAGGAGTCTGTGCTTCAATTATACCATTTCCTGACCACAACCAGGTTTGTGTAGATACTTTAATTATAAATCATTTACATTAACATGCATAGATGTTAAAGCTTATGTGACAAGTATGGATCTGAAATAGTGTTGCCACCTCATCCCTTTAAAACCGAACACATATATTAATTACACAGGTTCTGAGGCAGATTAGTGGTAAATAAACTTGCTTATCTGCATTAAATTAGCCTCAGAATCTGTGTAATTAATGTGTTTGGGTTTAAAGGGACGAGGTGGCAACTCTCATCTGAAATGTGAATTAAAATGGTCTGCTAGAAAACTGTGCCACTTAAAGCAGTATTAAACCCAATGGTTAATATATTGCAGCTTGCCAGTTCTTAGATGTTATGGCTGTATTTTTTTTTTTTAGGCTTTCTTATATTTTCATCTGGTTTAACCTGCCAGTAAGTTTGTTGTTTTACAAAAGAACAAGCTGTTTTGCAGTTTCAACGATGAGACAAACCATTTACCACTGATGGGGGTGCTTGCAATGATCCAATTTTATTTATTCATGTAAAACCATTATCCCAAAAAGAAAAACGAATTGCAACTGATTATGAATGAATGAATGAATGAATAACTTGTATAGCGCTACAATGCGAACTGAATCGCCTCAAGGCGCTGTTGACGTTTGGTTATCAGCTTCTAGAAGAGGTAGGTCTTGAGTTTCTTCCTGAAGGCCTGATGGTTTTCTTCCATGCGAATGTCGGTTGGTAGAGCGTTCCATAGCCGAGGTCCCTGGACAGCGAATCTCCGTTCCCCCTTTGATTTGTAGCGGGATTTAGGAATGAGGAGAAGATTTTGATTAGCCGATCGAAGACTACGATTCGGTGTATAGTGTTTTATTTTCTCGCGAAGGTATTGCGGAGCGTTTCCATGTGCGCATTTGTGGGTGAGGCAGAGGGTCTTGAATGCGATCCGATTCCTTACTTTTAGCCAATGTAGGTTCCTCAGGGAAGGGGAGATGGATTCCCAGGGTTTTTTCCCTGTTATCAGCCTTGCCGCCGTGTTTTGGATAAGTTGTAACCGCACAAGTTGATATTGGGGTAATCCTATGTAAAGGGAGTTAGCGTAGTCCAGTCGAGAATTGATGACTGTTCCAACTACCACTGCTTTGTCCTCCTTTGGAATGAAGGGGAGGAGTCTGCGTAGCAGGCGGAGCAGATGGTGAGAACCACTGACCACTGCTCCTATTTGGGCATCCATTGACATTTCAGAGTCAAAAATGACTCCGAGACTCTTAGCCTTGGTCCTTGGGGCGATGGTCTGTCCAAAGATGGTAGGAGGTGTCCAAGGGATCTTGGTTCGGGGGTTATGCTTTGCATGTAGAATAAGAAGTTCTGTTTTTGATTCATTAAGTTTGAGGGAGCTAGTGGTCATCCAGTCGTCTATCATAGAGAGGCATTTTCCTAATTGCTGATGATGGTCTTTTTGTCCGGTGATACGAAAATATAATTGAGTGTCGTCAGCGTATGAGTGGAAGCAGAGGTCTGATCTTCTGATGATGTTGAGGAGTGGGCGGATGTAGATGTTGAAGAGCACTGGCGACAAGGGTGATCCTTGAGGGACTCCACAGGAGATTGCCCGGGTTTCAGAGGTGAAAGCTCCTAGTTTCACCGTCTGAGAGCGATTTCCTAAGAAGGATGCGAACCATTGTAGATCTGAGCCAGTGACTCCTGCTACTTCTGTGAGGCGGATGAGTAGAGTGTTGTGGTCCACAGTATCAAACGCTGCACTGAGGTCCAACAGTACCAGGAGACATGATTCTCCGTCATCCGCTGCTTCGAGGGCGTCGTCCCAAATCTTCAGGAGTGCGGTTTCTGTCCCATGGCCTGGGCGGAATCCTGATTGTAATGGGTCCAGGAGTGTGTGTGTGTCCAGGTGGCGTTGTATCTGTTGTACTACCGCTTTCTCCATGATCTTGGAAATGTTGTTCAAGCTTGTTATCGGTCTTCGGTGGTTGGGGTCCCTGGGGTCGAGGTTGGGTTTCTTTAGTAGGGGTTTGATGATGCCTTGTTTGAGGGCGCCTGGAACAATCCCTTCTTTGAACGATTGATTTATGAGGTGCGTTATGGTGGGAGCCAGGATGTCGGAGCATTCTTTCAGGAGTTTTGTGGGGATGATGTCAATAGAAGATGTGCTGTCTCTGAGATTTTTGATGATGTTTTTAGTGGTATCCGTGGTGATTGGGATCAGAGAAAACCTTGGTGGTTGTGGGATATTTGTGTCGATATCGACTTTTTGCTCTGCTTGCCTGCCGTCGGATGTTTTTTTTCTGATCAATTGTAATCCTAATGTTGACGATTTTATTGATGAAAAAATCTGATAATTCATTGCAGAAATCTTGGGTTTCATTAGCGGGGGGCTCTAAGCATGCTGGGTTCATCGACTGAGCGACTATTTTAAAAAGTTCCCGGGGGCGGTTTAAGGCCGCTGAGATGGTATTTGAGAAATGGTCTTTTTTTGCTTTGAAGATTGCCTTCTGATAATTCTGTGTCAGTCCTTTGTATTTTGTGTGATTTTCCTTGGTGGGATTTATTCTCCATGCTCTTTCGGCTCTTCTGCGTTCTTGCTTGAGTAGCGTGAGCGAGCTGTTGAACCATCCTGCGTTTTTCCTCTTGATGAGTGTTCTGCGTTTTGGAGCCACTGAGTCTGCTGATTGTAGTAATACATTGTTTAGGGAGCTGAGAGTTTGCTCCGATGAGTGGGTTAAATTCAGAGTTGCTATTTTGTTTGATAAGGTGGTTTTGAAGGATTCAGAATGCAGTTTTTTCTGCGATCTGGTCCAATGGGTTGTTGCAGGTTTCTGTTTTTGGTGGGTGATGTTGGTGAAGATTTTGAATTTGATGGCGTGGTGATCCGTCCATGGTAGTGGTATGTTGTCTACTGTGTTGATGTCCAGATTTTGTTTGAAGATGAGGTCCAGAGTGTGTCCTGACCCGTGTGTGGATTATAAAGTTTTAGCTGGAGTTTGGCTTCAATTTGTTAGTGTATTATAATCTGCTAGCATATCTAACACACTCCTCCCCCCAGACTGACAATGCTGCTGTCCAAATCTGCCACCTGTGCACATTCATCCAGAGAGCAAGCATTCTGATACAGGGGATTTATTACTGGACAGATCACCTGGTGAAAACAGGGAAAACCTTAAAAAAAATAAAACTAATGTAGCCACTACACCTAATGACTGGTAAGCTGCAATATATGTTTGGATTTAATACAGATTTAAGTGCCCCCTAAGATATACAAAATGTGTTGTCCATGTAATTGCAGGCTTAGACCCCTTTCACACGGGCATGCCGTTCAGGTCCACCTGTCAGCGGACCTGAACGGACGCTCCATGCAGGTCTATGGAGCGACGGGCGTTAGCGCCGACTTGTCCACTGACATCCGATTCGCTAAATTCAGACGAATGGAAACCCTATTTTCCATCCGTCGATCGGGTGAAAACAGCCCGCTTGTGCCCCCCATAGAGGAGAGCAGAGCTCTGACAGGTCCGTCCCTGCACAATGTGCAGAGATGGACCTGTCATCCGTTTGCTCAGCGGGAATCAACGGAGTGATCCCTTTTGAATAATGAAAGCGGAGTCTGTACACAGACACACCCGTGTGAAAGGGGCCTGAAGATGGCAATACAAGTTACTAATAATTTTACCAATACTGTATATGGGAACATACCTAAAAGTCAGTTCAGTAAAGCAGTCCTTGCACTGTTTGCTTGAAGATCTCTCTAAAGTAAATGGTACAATCGTGATGTAATGCTGTTTGTATGGTTGTCTTAAACCTTGGTTAAGGCAGGTTCTTTTTATCACCGAAAAAGGTAATTTTCTCAAAATAACCAATTTAGACTTAAGAAATTGATTAAAGAGTTGTCTTCCTGTCTGAACAGAAAAAAAATAAGTTATTTGTTCCTTTTTATCCCCAAATTGTCTTGGTCAAGCTTGGAGTGGCTTATTGCTTTGAAGTATAGTTTTCTGTCAAAGAATTTTGTATGGAATTTTATAAATGCCAATAGATTGTGCAAACGCAGTTGGCTTTTTATCTTCCTTTTTATCTTCTACCACTTTTTCCAAAGGTCTCAATAGCCATAAATCAAATTCAATTAAAAACATTTCTTTAGTCTCCTAGGAATACCTACCAGTCTGCTATGGGTAAACAAGCTATGGGCGTCTATATTACCAATTTTCATGTTCGTATGGATACTTTAGCTCATGTGCTGTATTACCCTCAAAAGCCCTTGGTTACCACCAGATCAATGGAGTACCTGCGTTTTAGAGAGCTTCCTGCTGGTAAGCATTTGTTTTGTTTTATTTTTTTATTTTGTTTTTACTTAAGGTTTTGCCTATAGTACTGTAAACCTTTTTTTTTTTTTTTTTTTCATTTTGTATAGCGGAAGGGATGGTATAACAGTTGTTCGATTTTTATATTTTTTCGCCATCTGTGTCCTATTGCAGAGATTTTCCTTCACTTTCTGTCGTAGCCAAACAGTAAGGGATAGGAAATCTCTGCAAACTAAGGGAATCCCTTGAGGCCCCCAGGCGACCAGAACTAGGGTCCCCATTGGAAGATTTCCTCTGTATTACTTTTTCTGGGGACAACCCAAAATTTGGGATTTTCTTTTACTTTCACTGATCATGTTACATTGGACAAATGAATCTTGGAAAATACACTTTAATGAATTTTAGTGAGCACAAATGGATAATACCCAATTATTGACAAAACATAAGATGTTATGCCAAGTCAATAGATGCCATATCATGCTTAAAATTGCTCAGGCCTGTGGAAAGATGGCAAACTATGGTACCTAAAAATCTCCATAAGTGACGCTTTAAAAGCCTTTACAGGTCAGGTTCTCTGTTTAGTTACACAGGAGGTCCGGTGCTAGAATTATTGCCCTCACTCCGACGTTCATGGTGATGCCTCACATGCCGTGCGATTACTGTTTATATATGCGTGTAGGAGTTCGAATTTCCGCTTTCTCTTACGTTCATTGACGGACACAGCCTCTTCATTATTCATGACCAAACAGGGTTTTATTTGCCCCACCTACAGGAGTAGAACACTAGTAAAGGAATATAAAGGAATTGGCTATTGTAAATGTATCACATTCATATTATTTAATACTGCAAAAGAACACATTGTTGGACTTTACTTGTACCAAAGAGGAAAAAGAAAAAGTAATCTCTCTGCTTACATGAGATCAGACATATCAGAAATTATTTCTTGTATATAACAACAATGGTGATAATATTAATAGTGGTATGTGTGCAAATTGATAAGGTATCTGAAACGGTACTTGGTAATGGAGGGGGACGAGATTCCAAGACTGGTGCAGCTGAAAGGTCAGGGATCCAGCTGGATGGAACAAGCTTTGTTGAAATGGCCAGCAGCCTTATCAACCAGGAGAGCAGGATATCCCACAGGGATGGAGGAGCAAGAGGGATGGGTGGAAAAGTGAGTCTGAGCTTGAATTAGTGTAGCAGTGTGTATCAGATCTGGGAAGATCCTCGTGGGTATGCAGAAAACATAAGTGGTCACAGTGCACATGTTAATAAAAACACTTACATTCAAGTAAACACAGTTCTGCTTGAGCTTGGAACAGGGGATAGTTGAGTGCAGCACAGCTTGTGAACTGGCAGGTGCATGTAATGCAAAAGATTTTGGACCAGGGGATATGTGCATAAATAAAACTTAAAACCAGTAAAAACATGACAATGCAACCTTAAATATTTTTTAAACTGATGGTCAACAAGTTCAATACGCCCACACTTAAAGTCCCACCACTGCGCCCCAGGATAGGTTAACTCTCTAATAAATAGAGCTGCCACTTAAAATAATAAAGTATGTGAGTAGTATTTTAACCCCTATCAGAATTGAATAGTGAGAAAAATAGTGGTGCTTAAATTGTAATGCCATGGTGATACAATAAATGCCTATCTCAGTAAAAATGAATGTGCTTCAAATATTATTGTCACTCTGACAAGTGAAAACAAGTAAACTTTATAGCAAAGGTCCATATGAATAGTGATCAAAAAATATTGTGCTTAAAATATTATCACAAGTGTAAAACAAGCTTTATAATAATAAGTCCATTTAAAAATTCAATGTAATCCAGTGCAGTATCCTTCTATTCTTCCACCACACAATAGTTTGATAACGTAAAAAACTGTTTAACTAGCTGAGATCCGCGCTATAGCCAAATGACTGCTACAGCGCGGATCTGATGTGCCGGGACGACGTCTATTGACGTCGTCCCGGCAACGAGCTGCCTGCGTGCCCCCTGTGATCTGCGAGTCTGTGAGACTCGCTGGATCACAGATCCGAGTAAGGGGTCGATCCCGACCCCTTACCACGTGATCAGCTGTCAGCCAATGACAGCTGATCATGTGATGGTAACCGAGCCGGTAATCGGCTTTTTTTCCCTGCTCGCGCTGACAGCGCGAGGAGAGAAAAAAAAAAGCCGATCACCGGCGGCAGTGAGGGACATCAGTCCCTCTCACTGCAATATGCCCAGGGTCCATGGTGCCCTTCTTTTCTAATAAAAGCGCCCCCAGTGCCATCTGTCGGTGCCCCCAGTGCCATCTGTCGGTGCCCCCAGTGCCATCTGTCGGTGCCCCCAGTGCCATCTGTCGGTGCCCCCAGTGCCATCTGTCGGTGCCCCCAGTGCCATCTGTCGGTGCCCCCAGTGCCATCTGTGCCCCCAGTGCCCCCAGTGCCCATCTGTGCCCCCAGTGCCAATCTGTGCCCCCAGTGCCAATCTGTGCCCCCAGTGCCCATCTGTGCCCGCTGTGCCCATCTGTGCCCGCTGTGCCCATCAGTGCCCGCTGTGCCCATCAGTGCCATCTTTGCCCATCAGTGCCATCTGTGCCCATCAGTGCCATCTGTGCCCATCAGTGCCATCTTTGCCCAGCAGTGCCATCTTTGCCCAGCAGTGCCATCTGTGCCCAGCAGTGCCATCTGTGCCCATCAGTGCCATCTTTGCCCATCAGTGCCATCTTTGCCCATCAGTGCCATCTTTGCCCATCAGTGCCATCTTTGCCCATCAGTGCCATCTTTGCCCATCAGTGCCATCTTTGCCGTGCCCATCAGTGCCATCTTTGCCGTGCCCATCAGTGCCATCTTTGCTGTGCCCATCAGTGCCATCTTTGCTGTGCCCATCAGTGCCATCTTTGCTGTGCCCATCAGTGCCATCTTTGCTGTGCCCATCAGTGCCATCTTTGCTGTGCCCATCAGTGCCATCTTTGCTGTGCCCATCAGTGCCATCTTTGCTGTGCCCATCAGTGCCGACTTATCTGTCCCCACCAGTGCAGCCTATCAGTGCCCACCAGTGCCGCCTCATCAGCGCATATCAATGAAGCAGAAAAATTACCTGTTTGCAAAATTTTATAACAAACTATTAAACTTGATTTTTTTTTTTTTTTTTTAATTTTCCATCTTTTTTTATTTGTTTAGCAAAAAATAAAAACCCCAGCTGTGATTAAATACCACCAAAAAAAAGCTCTATTTGTGGGGAAAAAATGGTAAAAATTTCATTTGGTTACAGTGTTGTATGACCGCGCAATTGTCATTCCAAGTGCGTCAGCGCCAAAAGCTGAAAATTGGTCTGGTCACGAGGGGGGTTTAAGTGCAAAGTAATCAGGTGGTTAAACACTTCCACTTCCTGGTGCAGCGTATCGCGTGCGGCAATCATCGTTAATGTGTGACGCAGTACGCTGCACCAGGAAGCGGAAGCTCGGGTCTGTGGATGAGGTTGACAGTTACTGTACACGTTAGGTCCACCGTGACCGCAATACATAGTTAGCATTTCTACATGGAAGTCTTTTGCTGTCGCATTTTTGCTTACTTTGAATTTTATTGATGTGAGGTGAGTGTAATGGAAGATTACGGAGTGTTTTATTAAACTGTTTTTTTACGTTATCACACTATTGGAGCACTCTATAATTACATGTGGAGCGATCCCATACATACACGGCTGGATTTTGAAGATCATTTTTATCCCTTTGTGTGGTTTAAAGCAACTTGAGCCAAGCACGAGTGTGTGAGGCATATCGAGCTGGTGAGTGCGTTATTTCAGGGGAGCGGAATCACTTGCACAGAGGTGTGGTGGAAGAATAGAAGGATACTGCACTGGAATTATTAAATTGGATTTTTATATGGGTCTTTTTTAATATAAAGTTTATTTGTTTCACACTTGTCACAGGGTGATGACAATATTTTAACCACTTAAACCCCGGACCATTTGGCTGGCCAAAGACCAGAGCACTTTTTGCGTTTCGGCACTGCGTTGTTTAACTTTCAATTGCATGATCGTGCGACATGGCTCCCAAACAAAATTCACATCCTTTTTTTTCCCCAAAAATAGAGCTTTCTTTTGGTGGTATTTGATGACCCCTGTGGTTATTTTTTTTAAACAAAGAGCGCCAATTTAAAAAAAAAAAAACATAATTTTTTACGTTTTGCTATAATAAATATCCCCCAAAAAATATATATAAAAATTTTCTTTTATTTTTTTCCTCAGTTTAGGGCGATACGTATTCTTCTACACATTTTTGGTAAAAAAAAAATTGCAATAAGCGTTTGGCTTGCGCAAAAGTTATACAAAAACTTTTTGTACAAAATAGGGGATAGATTTATAGCATTTTTATTATAATTTTTTTTTTTTTTTTTTTTTTACTAGTAATGGCGATCTGCAATTTTTTTTTTTTTTTTTTATCATGACTGCGACATTATGGTGGACACGTCGGACAATTTTGACACATTTTTGGGACCATTGGCATTAATCAACAGTGATCAGTGTGATTTAAAAATGCATTGATTACTGTAAAAATGTTACTGGCAGTGAAGGGGTTATCGCTAGGGGGCAGTGTGTCCTAGTGTGCATTCTGTGGGGGATGGGGACTGTGCAGGGAAGATGGCAGATCGTCTGTTCATACTCTGTATGAACAGACGATCTGTCACTTCCCCCCTCAGAACTGCAAACAGTGTTCTTACACACCGTTCCGGGTTTTCCATGGCTCGGGGGGGGGGGGGGGCGCACGCACGCACTGCAGGAGGCCTGCTAGTGGCCCCAGGGCAAAGCAACGTTGCATAACGTCGTTTCACCCAGCCATGCCAGTCTGCCGCAGTAGAACTGCGGCGGCTGGTCGGCATGTGGTTAAGCACAATATTTTTTGTTCACTATTCACATGGACTTTTTGCTATAAAGTTTACTTGTTTTCACTTATCATAGGGTGACAATAATATTTGAGGCACATTCATTTTTACTGAGATGGGTATTTATTGTATCACCATAGTATTACAATTTAGGCACCACTATTTTTCTCACTATTCAATTCTGATAGGGGTTAACATACTACTCGCAACCTTTAAACATTAACAGCTAGGCACCTAGACAAGTCTTATCAGTATGGCTATTAGTCACAGGAATTCCCCACTTTGCCTCCCTTGTCTATGTGCTGGAAAACATGTCCACAATAAGTCTTAATAAGCCAGGGCGTGCCCACCCAGATGCCCAGGAACAGTTTCACAGCCCGGATACATAAAGTATATTACACCACTCGTTTCTAAATGTCCCACCCCTGATCCAGCTCGGATCTGTTACCAAGTGGCACATCTTTGTTAGAAATGGTATAAACAGTTAATATAAAGTTGGTAGTAGCCAGGCAAAATGAGCCAATGCTTCATTATGCAGCTCTCCAGGACCAGCTGGGGCAAGATAAGAAATATGCCCATGAAGAGTTCCATATCCCCTGCTTTGTCCGACACAATGTTCCTGCAGATGCACCACAGTTTTGGTGACTTCCTGGCCACATAATCCCAGTAGTTACTCCAGCCAGTCAAAGGGATTCCGGACCCGGCTCCCCTCCATTCTTTGACCAGGAGAAGCAGACATAATCCCTGGTCTTAATGTGGGTAGAAGGCTAGCCCATAGGCCCCCTCCAAAAGCCCATGTCCCTGATGGGTCTGTCACAGATTTGATTTTAATGGGCCCTTCAGTGAAAGCATATCAGTTTTTGCAAATAACATAACAGAACATTGAATCAATAGTTATTCGCTAATAGTGAAAGTGTTTTCAAGAAAAGATAGGGCTGCTTATTTTACAAACAATACGGAGGAAGTGATAGAAGCAGAAACAATGTGTACAGTTTCTTGTCGGGACATATGAAATGTGAAACTTTTTTTGTATACAGAAAGGTTGACGTGTATGACAGTGGATAGCATTTTCAAAAGAAGAGTGCCAGAGGATATGACCTGTATGATTAGAGGAAGTATTATATTGTCAGAGGAGAGCAGTATGTGAAGGAGTGGATTGCATACGGTGTAAGTGGCCACTATGTACACAATAGAGGATGGGGGTGGATTGTAAAATAACATCAGCGTGGTTGGGAGGAGCTACGACAGTGGATAGCGATTTGGGGCAGAGTAAATACCAGACAACATAATGCCAGACATGCTAGAGCTTCGACAGAGGCTTGTGCAGAGGAGTGAAGTTCAGCAAAGGGTGCAGAGATTTTGCTGCAATTTTTACAAACTAAAGGAACAATTTGTAGTAGGGATTTGGTCAATAAAATATATCTAACAGTTTTGTCCTTGCGTAAACAGTGTGTGTTCTGGGAAAAGTGATTGGATCTGAGATTAGCCATGTGTATTTGTGCCATATTGACTTTTGGTAGCTGATGAGAGAGGATTTAATGTTTTTTTTTTTATATCAGCCACTTTAGTTTTGAGGATGCTTTTTTTTTATGCTCCTAAATGTTCAGTTGATTTTTGTTGTAATACTTCTATTTTCATCCATTTTAGCAGATATATTTACAGTTGTGTATTTTTTCACTTTTCTTGTATAGGCATCAATTCTATTGTTGCTATTGCTTCTTATACTGGATATAACCAAGAGGATTCTGTCATCATGAACCGCTCTGCTGTAGATAGAGGTTTCTTCAGGTTTGTTTTTTGCTAAATACACTTCCCTGAATTTAATTTGCATGATTACTTAATCCTAGTAAGAGCATGAAAGTTTAAGTGTCCGAAAAAAGTGTGTATTTTCTAAATTTGATGATTTCAATGATTTTTTTATCTTTTTAAATGGTAAGAGACCAGAATTCAGACAATGTAAGGGAAAAAAAAACAGGGAGGGGGAGGCGCCAACCTGAGTGTAGTATTAAAATAATTACTTTAATAGGATAAGATTTAAAACGGTTACAAGATTAGACGATGCATGCTCATCAAAGTAAAGTGCAGTCCTGGCATTCCACATGACTCTGCGGGTCCCACCGCTGTTACGGGTAGCTGGTAAGGATTGGGCAGCTGGCTGGAATGAATCACAGTGTAATACAGACAAATTCTTCAACACAAGTGGGTAGATTTATATAAGGGCGATTAAAAATAAGGAGCGACAAGTTTCTATAGGTCGTATCACCAGACATATCAATAATGCATATCATTAAGTTATTCATATTAGGATGCACTGAAATTTCAGGCAACCAAACATTTTTGGTTGCCTGAAATTTCAGTGCATCCTAATATGAATACCTTAATGATATGCATTATTGATATGTCTGGTGATATGACCTATAGAAACTTGTGTGTTCAGCATTTTGCCTAAAGAAAAGCTGATAAGGCGCCAATAATTGAGCATGCGCGGTGGCTGTGCCGCCCATTGCGGGGTGTTATCCTGGTGGCTCAAGGTCCTGTCCTCCCCTCCCTCTCCTTGCAGAGTGGCGATCTCCCTGTGTCAGGAAGCTGAGTTGTCTGGGCGGCCGTAGTAACAATGTCCCGCCTCCTTTGATAGACGGCACACTGATCCAATGCCGGAACGTTGAATCGGTGTGGCGTGTTCACAGGAGGTGGGACATCGTTACTGCGGCCTGGGCAATTTTAAATCCAGCTCGGTGACACAGCCGGAGCTTATCTCTCTGATCCAGGCACTGGTGAGGCATTTTTCTTGAGCTTTTCTTGCACTAAAGGTGCCAATAATGGCCAACAATAAGTTCATATTTAAATTTTTGATATTAAAAAGTCGAATGTAATACAATTTTGTATATAAAAATTTTTTTAAAACTGTCATTTTCGTTTTCTGGCAAAGTGCATCTTGCATTTTCTGTTTCGGCACCAAAATTTCTATTCGGTGCACCGTTAATTCAAATACATTTAACCTCTATGAAAACATCCACCCAGCACTAAATCGGATAAAGTTGAAACAATTTCCCTAATGAGGCCTGACCCATGTCACTCCTTCAGATGTTATACATGCATATGTAAGAAAGGGAGGAGGAACTAAAGTTTATCTGAGAGCCATTTCCAGCTGCTACCACTTCAGATGGGGTTGGAATATAGAGTATACTTAAACCGCAAGGAAGTATCCTTCAACATACTGACCATCTTTCCATTGGTCATTATTCACGTTTGTTTCCATTTCATCACCTCCAGATCCACGACTCTTACAAGCTGTCACTATTGCAATTTTGGCTGTCAGGAACACTAAGTATATGTTAGAGTATGTCTGGGAATCCCTTCAGTTGGCTTGTTAAAGCGGAGTTCCACCGACCCTATTAGATTTCTTTTTGAAAAGCCACCTGTTTTGATGATCTTAATCTCATTTTGCAATTGGTAATGGTAGTAATACTGCTGCTATATTTCTTCTTTTTTTATAAATGTGAAGCCCACTAGGATCCTTTTCCGGGATCAGGTGCTGCTGGCTACCCAGCATGCACCTCCCGATCTCTCGCATGCACATTAAACACACAACGCAGGAAACGTGTCTGGTTGCCATCAACCTCACAATGCTGAGGTGGCACTGCCCGCTGACTTCTGGGAATAATGACACACATCTCCCAGGAGCCAGTGTGCAGCAGGAAATTCCATAAATCACCACAGGGGGGAGAGACAGGAAGAGCTAAAGAATGCCTTGCACAGAAAAAAAAAAAATGCCCATTGCAGTGAGTATGGTCTGTTCTGAAGCCGATGATGTGGAGATGTAAAAGTGGGTGGAACTCCGCTTTAAGGAAAACAACCCTAGGGTTTTAAAAAATGTTCACCATTGTAACTGTAATTAAGCACGTGAACTCTGATCCAGAAGTGCTTGAGCTTGGAACATGTCCCACCTACCCACAGCCCCAAAACCAGAGCGAGGAATAACAAACCTTTTTGGTGCGGTGATCTGGTACTAGGTACCAACGGGATAGTACTTGGTAAATCGCCTTGATGAGTACAGCAGTCATAACACATTTATGTTCTAGTAAACCAGTCCCTCCATTCCTCTTCCTCCATCTTCAAACCTATGTCCCTTTCCCAGTCTATTATGTAAGGAAGCTTGCTTGTAATAACAAATTGCTTATACAGTATTCGGATGCCACAGAGATATCTAGTTTCATAAGCTGTTCTTGACGTACTGTCATTGGTAGCCTGCCAAAGAACACAAAGTGGAAGATCTGATGCAAACGGTACAGCTCAGTGTTCGGTATCTGAAGCTGTTGGGTAAAGTGGGAGAGTAGGTGGATACTCCTGTGATCAAGGAAATTACCTTCATGATACTAGAGATGGGAAGTCCTGTGGAGAAAAAAAAACGAAAAATTGGGAAAGTGTTTTTTTCCTTTTGCTTTGAAATTTTTTTTTTTTTTTTTTTTTTTTTTTTATAGAACATTTTGAAAAGTGTGTGGAAGGTGTTTTTACAATGATAAATATATCTGACATGGTATTCAAAATATATAACATGAAGACCTTCATAAAAGATTTGAGACTTTATATAAAGTCTTACATTATTGTATTTCAATAATATTTATTGATGTAACAAGATATTATCATATAAAGCACAGCATTAGAACAATAGTGCAAACAAGTGCTCAAGTCACTGAAAATACAAAGATCCACATCGTTCAAAGACCAACAATTCTAGTACATCTAATACATCTTGTCATCAGGTAGGAAAATCTCAACATTTAAATTCTCTTGGATGAGAGTACCAACAGAAATAATATAAAATAGAGGGATAATCACAAAAGAGCTGAAGTACAAATCTGATCCACCAGGGACCATCTGTGTAGCAATCCCAATTAGCGATATAGGACAGGTAATGCATGACATGGCCATTGGAAGGGGAAAGGAACAGGGGTAGGGGAAGCAGAGAGGGAGCGGCCCGTGAGTAAAGGAAACCAGTGTCCGGAAGAGTATCATTAATGTAAGCCCATATGTTTTTATCATAAGTATCTTGAGATTATTGGAGAAATCAAACAGAAAATAGTGAAAAGGAAAAGAATAGACTAGGAAAGTGAGAGAGCCAGACGGACTCATTAAGGTACTGATAAATATATACGTAGTACACAGTTACGAATGACACAGGTAAAGTTTGTCATTAACCATGATCCAGTTAAGGCTTGTTCACATAATCGAGAGGAACCATTGACTGCTGCCAACATTTAGCTGTAGTTTTTCTCGTTGCCAAGGACACATATGTAATTAATTTCACCAATTTTTTCGGGACCTCGTCAGGGAATTTTTGAAAGGGCTTGTTTTGGGGATCTAGAGATAGTGACTCGTCACTGAATATTGAACACCAAATTTAAATATTCAAATCCAAAATCTAGTGACTATGGGACATTGCCACCAGACATGATACATGGTACCCATCTGGCCGCAGCATCGAAAACAGGTGGGGGTTGCAGACAGGTGCAGCTTCGTAACCCTGATCGGGACTGAATACAAATATAGGACCCCATACACACTATTTGATTTTCTGAAGATTTTTGTCTTCAGATTTACCAAAACCATATAATGAGGTCAAACCTTTAAGAGTTTCAATTTGTATCCAATCAGGCAGGCTCTTGCACTGCATGGTTTTGGTAAATCTGAAGACAAAAATCTAATAGTGTGTCTGTGGCTTAAGAGTGCTTTGTAATTGGCTTCAATTAGAGTTGTGTTTAATACTTTGGCAAGAAATTGCCCTTTGCTTTATCTAATCAGTTAAAAAGTGGTAAAGGTTCCTTTTTTTTTTTTTAAATAACATGTTATACTTGTCTGCTCTGTGCAAGGGTTTTGCACAGAGAAGCCCCGATCCTCCTCCTCCTCTTGGGGTGCCCCAGCAGTGCTTCTGGCTCTTCCTCTTCATCGGCTGCCCCCACAGAGATGCTTTCCATGGGGGCACCAATGCTGGCAAGCTCATGAGTCCCGCTGCTGTGTCCATTGACACAGACAGCCGGACTCGGCCCTGCCCCCCTGCTCTCTTGTCACTGGATTTGATTGACAGCAGTGGGAGCCAATGGCTCCCGCCGCTATTTATCCAATGAGGACAGACAACGGCTGGAGCTGTTGGACTAGTGCTTGTTGCTGGAACGAATGGTTTCAGGTAAGAAAAAGGGGGGGGGGATCTGGGGGCAGAAGCAAATAATGCATTAAGATGAAAAACCTTGACTTTACAAGCCCTTTAAGTCCCGTTCCCATTGAGTCATGTAAGGAAGTTTAGTGGTCAGGTCAGACCGTAGATGCCCATCCCCGTAAACGGACCCTTGTTTGACAAGATTAAGATTATTATTATTATTATTATTATACAGGGTTTATATAGCGCCCAACGACAAAGAACTTCTTGAAGTCGACAAAAGAGTGGAGGATAATTGGCCTGATAAAGATTTGCTTGAGAGTCGGCTGGATGCCTATATATGAAAGGGAGTGATGTGTCCATTGAAAGTTTGAAGTATAATGTAAAGCCCTTATTGTCGAGAGGGGCAAAGGAACCTTAAGAGCTGTTGTGTTTTTTGAGAATTTAAGGAAAGCCCAGAGAGCCTAGAAAATTTGTGCAAAAAAGTAGGTAGGGTAAGTTGAGGATCAGTGAAATACATTAAGACATCATCGGCAAATGAGGCACATTTATGCTCCTGTTGTCCATAGCCTATACCATGAATATTAGGGTGGGGTCAAATTGCCATAGCCAAGGGTTCAATTGCTAACACAAAGAGCAATGAAGAGAGATTACAACCTTGTTTTGTCCCACATCGGATGGGAAACAACGATCTATAACACCGTATAGAAACTTAAGCCGAGGGATTGCTATATAATATTTTTTTGTAAAGAAATGAAAGTTGTACAAATAGATCCTGAGGGGAGATACATTTTTTTGATGGGGTTATGGGAATCCCAAATGTGTGTTATAGCAAATGTATATGTTCCACCACCCTTTTCAATGATGGTCCTGCAAAACATGGCAAGGTTTTTAGCTAAACACCCGCAAATCTCGGTATATGCCCTTGGCGACTATAATAGCGCGTTAGACAACTCATTGGATATACGTAGGAGATTCTCCCCTCAGGGACCTAGGGCCTATACACCGTTGAATTATTGTGGAAATGGGACTGGTAGACCTATGGAGATGTAAATTTCCCTTTTAAGGCCCAATTTTCCTGCCACTCATTAACCCACTCCACTCTGTCACGCATAGACTTTGCATTGGGTAATGACCTAGTGCAAAACTATGACCCGACTGTGCAATATTTTGGCTAGGGGTTTGTCCGATCACTCTCCGGTGCAGCTCAGCCTGAATTTACATAAACCACGGTTGCCATTACACTGGAAGCTGAATCCATTTTGGATTCAACTGTTTACAGACAAGGATGATATGCTGACACGAATTAAACACTTTCTGGAAGACAACAGGAATACAGCTGCGCCGGGGATTGTGTGGGATACCCTGAAGGCCTCTATTAGGGGTATGTGCATAAAGGAAATTAATAAAATCAAAACAAATAGTAGGCAATGGGCTATAGACATGGCTCAGGCGGTGGAGAAGGGAGAGACATTGTACCTGCAGACTCCTACGCCTGAACTGGAAAGAAGCTGGTCCGATGCTCAGAAAATGCTCCGGGCATACACACACAACAGGCAGAATTAAAGGTTCTTCACAGCACAAACATACTTTGAGGAAGGGGGAAAAAAATGGACAAATGCTGGCCATGATAGCCAGATCGCAACAACCACCCCATACCATACACAGCATTAAAACCCCAACATCTTCCACAGTCACTGATACACCTTCTATCTTGCAGGAGTTTCGCTCCTTTTATCAGGATGTATACTCATCCAAGGTATCCTATCCTATGGAAGAGTTAACACGTTTCCTGGACTCAATTGATTTTCCTCGGCTTCAGGAAACAGACAAAAACCTCCTTAATGCCCCCCTTACGTTAGTGGAACTTCAAAATGCATTAGCCACATTCCCAAACTCAAAAGCCCCAGGTAATGATGGCCTGCCAATAGAACTATATAAAAACTTTGGCGGCATACTCCTAACGGAGTTGCTCCACACACTTATAGAAGCAGTTGGTGAAGGCTCCCCCCCCCCCCCAATCTATGTATGAAGCGGTAGTAGTGGTTATACTGAAACCAGGGAAGGACCCGGATAAACCGGAATCATATAGACCCATCTCATTAAGCACCGACCTAAAACTTCTTACTAAAACTATAGCCATGAGACTCTCTACAGTAGTAACTAAACTAGTTCACCCAGACCAATCCGGGTTTATACCTAACAGATCTACAGCAAATAACTTACGCCGACTATACCTTAATATGCAAATCCCCACTGACAACCAAGGTCACAGAGCTATCCTCTCGCTAGATGCCGCTAAGGCGTTTGATAGCGTGGAGTGGACATTTTTATGGAAGGTACTTGAACGGTTTAATTTGGGAGAAAATATTGTCTCCTGGATTAAACTACTGTATAAGGAGCCCAAAGCATGTATCCGTATAAACAATACCCTATCTACTTACTTTGACTTATCCAGAGGGACCAGACAGGGCTGCCCTCTTTCCCCCCTCCTCTTTGCTCTGGCCATTGAACCTCTTGCAGCCGCAATACGGGGAAGCACAGATATAGTGGGATTTAAGAGAGGGGACACTGAGGAAAAGATTGCACTATATGCTGATGATGCACTACTGTTTTTAGGTGATTCCTCTAACTCCCAGATCAGACTGATGGAGCGAATACGGATCTTTGGATCCTTTTCTGGGTTTACCATAAACTGGGATAAGTCGACGATCCTACCCCTGGACCCGTTGACAGACTCCCTTCCACAAACAGCCACCCTGATTAAAATAGTTGGAAAATGTAAGTACCTGGGAATTATTATACACCCCGACTTTGCCCAATACATAAAACTAAATATAGACCCCATTCTCAAAAATTTCCAAGATAAGACTGCCAGTTGGGTTAAACTTCCATTGTCAGTGGTTGGCCGCTGTAACTTGATAAAAATGATTTGGAACCCACAAATTTTGTATGCACTCCACAATGCCCCCTTATGGATCCCTATTCATGTGTTCAAGAAATGTAACACTCTGTACCGTGCTTTAATTTGGAGGAAGCAGGTCCCGAGAATTAAACTGGAAACTTTACAGGAGGCAAAGGACTCGGGAGGACTAGCGGTTCCGAACCCATTTTTCTACTTTATAGCTGCTCAGCTACAGCAATTAACGGGCTGGCTCCAGCCCGAGTCCTCTGACCCAATTAGAAATATTATCCGTACACAGTTGTCCGGGGATGGTCTTGTGGAGTGCAAAGAGGCAGATGAACTCAGACAATTAACTCAATACCCAACCCTAACCCTCATAAATAAGGTATGGTGTAAAGCTAAACAACATATGCAATATACAGGATACACTAACTGGTCACGTATATGGAATAATCATAACTATGTAGAGCTAAAAAAGTTAACAAATTTCTCCAACTGGTCAAGGAACGGAGTGAACTATATTCCCCAACTGTACTGTGGAGGTGTACTTCGAGACTTCCAATCAATACATGAGGAATTTAATATACCAAACGTGTCATTTTTTCAATACCTTCAACTCAGGCACGCTATAGCAGCACAGGCCACACTATCACACTGGGAACTGACGAGACCCATGATACTTACGCAACTTATCACGTCCTCTTCACGTAAGGGACAGATATCCTCTATATACGATGCACTGATTGGACATGTATCTAAGGCAATGTCATTACCTTGTAGGAGCGGTTGGGAAATGGATGTGGGTCAAATTACAGGTGAAGAGTGGAATACCGTACTTGACAATGTGTTGAAAGTGTCTCTGTCTGCCCCCCAAAAGCTTACTCAATTGTTTATTATCCACCGCACATATCGCACACCCGAAAAACTGCATAAATGGCACAGACTGGATGACCCCCTCTGTCCCCGGTGCTCAGTTAATAATGGAACGTTGATTCATATGTTATGGAGATGCCCAAAACTACAGAGATATTGGTTAATAGCATATGGAATCTCAAACTTGGCACTGAACCTAAACTCTGTTTACTAGGCCTGTTAGACAAAGAAGATTACACTCCCTTTACACACACAGCAATTCTTAGGGTACTATTCTTAGCCAGAAAACTCATTGCCAGGAAATGGATATCCACAGCCCCCCCCTACACATAAGGAATGGTTACAATCTGTAAATGATTCTCTTATCAGAGAACAGCTCACATATAAGCACAGAGGAAGCCCCCATAAATTCGAAAACATATGGGACCCATGGTTAGACACCGGGACTAGCACCATTTAGTCTGGTTCACAACAGAATTCTGGGCGGGAGGAATACCTCAAACAATACATAGATGTAATTTCTGTGCTGTACTTTTGAACATGTCATTATGCATATATTGAAAAGAAGACAAAATAGAAGCAATAATTCACAACAAAATTGACGCTTCACTTCCCACTCACTTTAATATTCTTGAGAGATATTAAAACATAAAGGCACTTTAGGCCTGCGGAGGTCTTCTACAAAGTAGGTTGTATATAGTTTTCTTTTTTTCTTTGTTGTGTGTTGCACACTGGTAAAGCTCCTCTCCTACTAGGTTGGGAGAGGAAGTCCGACTTCACCACTTCCCGGCTACAGGCTGGCTGGGGGGTGAGGGGGGTATATAATTAATATTATACACATATGCATAAATACAGTGACCAAAAGGGATATACTCTAGGGCGCTAAATATAGGCTATTTGATAGGCACTGCTATATCTTAGTAAGATTGATAACACCTATAGTAAAGCAAATAACTAAGCTGAATGTCCACATCATCTGATTTTGAATGTATAGATAACCAAAAGCGCCTTAGATTGAAGTATACTTTGAAAACAATAGAAATGTAACTTGGTCAGCATTTATTTCCATATACCTATGTGCCTTGCATATTGTGTACTTATGTGCACATGGTTGTTTGTGTTTTCTGTTTCGTTGTATGTTTCTAAATTTCAATAAAAACTATCTGATTTTAAAAAAAAAAAGAAATAAAAGTTGAACCAAATCCAAAGGCCTCCAAAGTGGTAAATGGGTAATCCCAGTTTAAACTGTAATCAAAAGCCTTGTGAAGGTCCAATAATGCCGCGTACACACGAAGGGACTATCCCGCGGGATTATCCGCTGGACCGAAGTCCAGCGGATAATCCCCTCGTGTGTGGGCGCCGGCGGACTTTTTTTGGCCAAAGTACGGCGGACTAAAGTTTCAGGTTTTGTTTTCAAATTATCCGCTGGACTTGGCAGTCCAGCGGATAATCCGGTCGTGTGTAGTATGGTCCGGAGTACCAAAAAGGACGCATGCTCAGTAGCAAGTATTTTTCTAGTATTTTTCGTTTTCTAGTCCCGTCGTACGTGCTGTACGTCATCGCGTGAACCGTCGGACTTTTTGCGTGATCGTGTGTGGTCAAGTCCGTTCGCTTTTTAGTCCAGCGTACCCAGCTGGAAAGTCCAGCGGATTGTCCGCTGGACTTAGGTCCGCCGGGAAAAGTCCGTACGTGTGTACGCGGCATTAGAAGTAACAGTTCCCTAGATAAAGGGGCATCCCACTTTGTGCATACTGCGTAAACCAGTGCTATAGACCGACTGATCTGTTTGAACGTCTGGCGTTCGTTTATGAAGCCTGACTGATCTTTATGGGTATATTGTGCTAGGAAAGTACCAAGATGCAAAGCCAGAAGTTTTATAAGGATTTTTAGATCACAATTAATCAGTGAAATAGGGTGATGGTTAAAGTCAGTTGAATACTTATTTGGTTTGAGGATAATGCTAATGTAAGCCCTATGCTCATCCAGTGGAACTCCTTTATGTAAGGAGTTGAAATAGAGAGCCATGTGAGGAGCCAACTGTTCAGAATTTTTTTTTGTAATTATTGGGGAGGCCATCGGGGGATTTATGCAGGGATAGCGTCTTACGTTTTCTGGATTTCCTCACATGCAATAGGTTTTTCCATGAGTTCCCTATGAGCCTCCTTAAGAGATGGGAGACGTAGAGCAGTCAGTAAGTCACTAATGGAAGACGTGTGACCATGAGATGGGCTGTATAGGTTAGCGTAAAAATCATGGAATTTTTGGGGGGTCTTGGGAAGATTGCCTCCTGAGAGTCTAATATTCGGAAGAGCTACATGTTTAAACTTAACACTAACTACATGTTAGTGCTAAGTTTATGTGCTAGCAGCGAACCAGGTTGATTGCTCCATGTAAAGAACTTATTTGGCCAGCGCAAATGTTTTTCCACTTTTTGTAGTGAGTGAGTGAGCTTGTTCAACAGGTCAGGGTTTGGGGAGCTTTTATATTGACTAGCTAGAGCTTCCTATTCCCTAGATTTGGCCATAATAACCTCCTTGCAAGCTTTAAGTATTGTTGTAGCTGAATTTATAGCTTACTTAAATGATTATAGATACAAAAATAATAAAGTGATTAAAGCGATTAAAGTGATTAAACCTTTGTCTGTATAAGAATAAAAACGTACGATAACAGTGCGAAAAGATAAACAATCACATTTATTAATACAGGAAAGAAACGTCAGAATAATTTAGAACTTATCATAAAATTAAGTGATGGTACAGGTACAGTGTTTAGGCTGCGAAGATACTTAAGGCCATATGGTTACAACAGATATACACTTATCAATATGGTTATCAAAACATCAAGACAAGTCCTAGGAGAGAACATAGATTAGAAATAAAAATAGGTTAGGGATACACAAAATACATTACACTTCCATCCGATGGTGTGGGATTCAAGAGTGAGCAACTAGCTCTAAGCTTGCTTATATGTTCAATGGCCTCCTTCTGGAGTCTCAATGCTCATTGGCTCTTCTGGGCTAACTCTCTGGTTAATTTCCTTATAACTTAATTTCCCATCAATAGCACCTCCTCTTTCGTATTAACGAGCTAGTGGTAATTAGTTTGAAGGCAACTTAATTAAGAAGGAGGTCTTCTCGTGAATAGGGGACTTAACTATGCGCAATCATAGCTGGGTTAAAGTGTCCCTTCCTGAACAAGTCAAAAGAAATATGCTAAGCATATCAAACACCCTTTGAGATGGATAACTAGTTGATTAGCACGGAAGAGTACAAAAGCCTTTAGCTAAGGAATTCGGCTCCGTACTGACTACACACACACAGATATCTTTTCCTGGTCCTTTGAATATTAAGTTAGGTAACAATAGCAGTGCATCTCTACAACACACACTTAGCCTACCTGTACACAAAAGGAACTGTTAATTGGATTACATATTCCAACTGGCAAAGTCCTACAGCTAAATTAACCCTTAACAGAAATAATATTACAAGCTAAAATCATATATATACATACACATCCCCACACACACATCTCCCTGATATATATTTATACATCCGATGGGGCATGGCAATCCAATTCCATTTTAAATATAGTCGTTCAAAAATCTCCAACACAGTTTCCCCTGAAGTTCATTCTTGAACTTATGTCAATGATTTTGTACCCACCCACAACAGTCCAGAAGTCCCAACCCTTCCCCACCACCACCACGGCCTCCTCTTCCTTTCTTGAACACGCCGGAACTCCTCAAGGTAGGCTTAAGACAGGAAAGAAATCCTGGTGCCCTTGAGACTTCACATCTAAACCATGAGTGTCTGTACTGCAATGTTTCATCGCCCCTCTGCCTTGGAAGAGCGGAACTCCAACATTGATGGCGGGATCCTGGCATATCTAGTCCTGTAACTTGGTGAGACCGTGTAGTGGTTTCTCGGCTTGGATCGGACCGCGAGACTGCACTTTTCAGCATGGTGAAGAACAGTTCAGGATAGTCTTATTTGTCACATTTGTCTCAAGAGATGACTTGATTGTCTTCAGGTGGTGGTTGGGCGGGCCTCCAGACCGTCGTGCATGAATACAAAAAACAAACAAAAAAGGAGAATGTCAGTGTACAGATATTGGAGGAATGCCAGACAGGAGCAACGGTCATCAAGACTTAATACTTATAAGGGGTGCAATGGGGATGAGTAAAGTGGGCTCCCCACAGGGAACGGAGTCCAAGCAACAGACAGTATCATCCATGGCCCTTGATGGTAGGGATAGTCAACACTGCCTGTTATTGCAAGGTCCCTGGGTCCACCACACCTGCTCACGGGGCTCAGGTTAAAGCAGTAGGTAGACTAAGGGGGTAGCATTACATTAAGACATAAAAACACGGGATGTCCAGGGATACTTTGGTTCAAAATATGGTACGCTACTGGCGGGCAGGGAAAATCCTTTTAAACAGATACATTATCTTGAGAAGATGGATGATAGAAACCCAGAGAAAAATTTAGAATAAAGCAAAAGAAACGGAAGAGAGGTGAGTAATGAAAATGAACGAGAAAATGGAATTAATAATGGAAAGGGAAGAAAAAAAACCTACAGATTTAATGCTGCTCCAACCAAGACTGTTAAAGAGCATGGAATCTGGGTTAGAAAAAAAAACAAATACATTGGTTGGAAAAAATAAAAATAAATAAAAAATAAAAATGAAAATAAAAAATAGCACCATAAAAAAAAAAAATATAGTTTCTAAAAAAAATTTTTTCTCCCATACTAGCAATTAGCAGTATTTTTTTTAGGTCAGGTACACAGATATTAACATTGAGGGGGAGGAAAGAAAAAAAAATGATCAAAACTTTTTTTGGAATTTAGGTAAAACCTGACCGCATATTACTACAAATTGAAAAAAGGCTTATCCCTAGAACAACAAAAAACAAAGAAAAAATATAGTTCTAGGGTCCTCTTTTAAATGCACACAATCCCCTACGTTGGTCTCGAATAGTTACCCAAATTAGGACAGCAACATGGTGGCGTTTACTAAAGCTGTGGCCCTACGACCTGAATTAACTTTTCCCACTAAGAAACCTTCGTTTGGAGATATCTGGATTGACCTCTTTTGATCTTGAGATCACCCAAATCGTCCACTTCACTCCTAAGACATCCTGATTTCCAGCTCCCTTGTTACCTCCTCCCATGCTCAACATTAACAGGAAAAAATTAAGGCATGCTCCCCAGGGGCAGCAGACTATCACAGAGACACCGGACATCTTTTACACGTCTCTCTACAGGGGACAGCCTATACATAGGGGCTTTTAGGATCCCTAAATGGGACCTCATTCCTCCTTTCCTGGACATTAATTCTTGGAAGTTGGTGGTGAACCCCATTCATGGGTTCACCTCGCGAGACATATACTTTTTATAGTATACAAAAGGCCCTTTTAGGGCTCTGCTGTGGATTTTCAAATATTCTATACAAAGAATATCTAATTAGGATTCAATCCTGTGTCTGCTGCTACGCCTGGGAGGTGCATTTCCCTCTCTCCTTGGAATTCAATTGACTGTTTTATGAACATCGGCTCCAATGTGAGCGATGGGTACTTTTCAAATTCAATTACTCTCTACTCCTGACGAAGGTTCCCACATTCGGGTAACTGGAAACGCGTTGAGTATCCGGGGGTCACATACCTCCATGAGAGCATCAGTACCACAATTTTGTATATTTTTTTGTAAAGAGTTATGTTTTTTGTTTGTACAATTTCGTTTTCTGTAATGTCATGCATATTTTGAACTGTGTACCCTGTTATTGGACAATTGGGTGATTATATATATATATATATATATATATATATATATATATATATATATATCTTTCTAAATACGTTAATAAAACTACTATTTTCCATAATATTTTGGTGAGAGTGGTGATCTATTTAAAGTCCCAACCATAGGGGGTTCCTTTTTGTCATGCTCAACATTAGGACCGTTCTGGAACTCCCCCACCCCAATTTGTCCAGCCAGCCCCTACCCTGACCACCACTAGGTGATCCTTAGAAAATTTTAATGTTACCTCAGCCAGCTCCATATCAGATAATTCCCAGCAGCTATTATTTTTCCTCTCCTTAGATCATAAACCCTTTGAGTAGGGCCCTTCTATTCACGCCCTGCACAGACTGTTGTCATTATCTGAATCCTGTTGCACAAACCACCCAACTACCCAATTTTTAACTCCTTCATGAACCCCAACAGAAGTTTCAGTAGGTGTAAGGGGAGGTCAGGTTTTCCATAAAACCTTCCTTCAGGGGTGATTGGGGTACCACCCGGTGTTCCTGCTATATCCATGCCAAGAGGAGATGTACAATAGACTCCCCAAGGTAGTGTACCCTGCTGATTACCATTTAACCTGATGCTGAAAACAGTGCATCATTAGACATGTGATACCAGCACCAGTACCCTGGTTTCAGGTCTCATGCATTTTTAACTTGGTTTAGGACCAGTTGGGACACTACCCCGGCATCCATTAGACATGACCCCCTCCTGTGCCAGCATTGTTGCCTTTTCCCATAGCACAACACCTTCCTTTCTCCAGCACTCATCCGTACCAGTCATCTGAGGCTGTCCGGACTCAAACCATCCGAACAAGATGGACTGCAGGGTGTAACACAGTAGAATCTGTTAAAGGCTAGTACCCAGATTGACCCACTGAGAAAGTCAGTCACTTCTCCAAGGTCCCGGATGCTGGACAGAGCAAGTTGGTTTTCCTAACCCCTTCCCTGATATATAGCACAAGGCCTCCCAAGCTGGTCTATAGTATCTCCCGCTTCATAGTGTTTCAAGGTACCCGGTGCCCCCCCTCCAGCTCCAACGGCAGTCTCCATTAAGCCTCTCTTTATCCTAATTATGGGAAATAGTTTGAAAACCCGTATTGAAAACCACCTGCCAACAGGTACACTCGATTCTTTCTAGAGGCTGCACACCTTCTCCCTCCTTTATCAATTCGGTAATCAGACCATATTATCCTTCACCCATACAAAATAAACTGCCTATACTATTCAGACCGGACTCGCATTAATGACAGGGGCATAGCGTATCACTGGGGCACTGGGCTTCCTGGCATGCAGGACACAGAAAGGTACACAAGGGGTCTAGGACAGGAAGGACCCCTATGGGTATTAACTGAGGAGAATACGGCATGCCTATATATATCAGAAGTGAGGGCCCTTGGAACAGCCAAGAGCTGGGAACACCCCATACAATTTTCCTGCACAACTTTTTCTCCAGACTCAACCAAAACTATACAATACGCGGCCAGACCTATACACTTTCAACTTGCATGCAATCCGGCAGGCCCTCGTACTTCACATCTGCAGATAAATCTAAAGGAAATTGAAAAACTAAGATAAAAATTGTATAATGTGTATCCAACTCGAACTTCTGCTACCAAACAGGTAGGCCAACACTGGCCAAAGGGCAAAGAAAAATCCCTTGCAGCACTGAGAACGCTTAACAGTCGGGGGTACAATTCGAGCCAACCTGTGTGCTTTGAAACCCCCAGATATTAGCGACAGATATGCCACAGACACATTAGACAATTCATAACAAATCGTCACGTAAAAACCGTGACACTGGGCCAGATGCAGGCTGGAACTTTACTTGGGGACACAGCCTGCTAAGGGACATTAACATGCCTGAGGCAATGAGCAGAGCTGGAACAGCCAGGTAACTAATTACAATAACCGCAGGGGGGGGGGGGGGGGTGAAGCAGTCCTAAACACAAGTAATCAGTGGAGCACAGAAACTCGTTCATACCAGAGCTTTATACAGGTTGGATCAGAAAATACCACCCACACTTAGGTAGTCCAAAGCACAGCCGAATGGGCTGACCAATAGAAGCATAAACCACATAATGGTGCTGAAACCAGGGAAAATAATAAATTGTCTATGATTTCCTTTGGTTCTGAAAGCCATGAAACCCAATTATCGCATCTGAGGAATAAAACACAAATAAAATTTAGTAATAAACGTTCCATTTTTCGCCTGAAAAAAAACAATGGTTAAATATTTGTAACAAGACATTAGCATATGACACAAATATACATTTACATTACATAAACAGTGCACCTTATTTTAAAATAGCAAAAATTGTTGAGCTCAACTTATTAATATGTATTACTTAATACATATTAATACCACTTGGATTTTTGTTTTATGGTATACCAATAATTCCCCGAAAAAAAAAATATTCACCATGGTGAGAAAAAAATCAGAAACGCGCAATAGATCTTTTAACGGTACCATTTATCAACATTATAAATACCTCACCACAAACCTCTCGCAGAACTGTCTTTTTCTGGAAAAAAAACATTTTAGTAAATGCACCTTTCAATTCATTAGTACAGATCTTGGCTCAGGTCATTTGCATGTCAATACAGTTCATTTTGCATTCTCACAGATCAGAAAGAAGGGGGGGTCATTTGGGTGGGCTGTCAGCAGCTGTGACAACAGACATCACAGGACACAAAATATATATGGCATATTCCACACACTCACACAATTAGCTGGGTCAAAGATGACCTCTAGACGTCACACATTTCATATTCCACACACTCACCCTCACACGATTAGCTGGGTCAAAGATGACCTCTAGACATCACACATATCAGCATGTCTTCTATAATAACCTGGGCTTCTTCTTAAACCCATAACCTCTGTTTGGTAAGGTTGACATTCTTTCAGAAATCCATCCCATTTCCTTAGCCCCTTCTCCGCCTGTATAGATGCCTTCTCAGGATTTTGGAATGGGACCCCTGACTCAGGTGGTCCATACTTCTTACACCTAGACCATGTGGCAAAGCGTGCAGAGTACACTTCAAAATCGCGTCTTGTGGTCCTATATGGATTATGTTTACCGACTTTTTTACTGGAACTGGATAGACAGAACCTTGTGATGTGACCAAACACCCCACATAAGCCACATTTTATCTCATTTAACGTTGTACAACATCTCTTAATAAACGGCTTTGTTTTAGACAACAGAGTGTTCGATGTCTACAATTGGCTTAGTAGCTGGCTGTTTACAAGATATAGGGGCAACTTTTAAAGAACTCTTACCTTCCAGGGATTTATTCTTGGTACATACCTTAGGTGTGGAGTACGTCCCCCTGAGTTCAGACATACCCAAATCAGTTACTCTGTTATCTCCTCTATCTGAAAACTGAGCCAACGGCTCCTGGTAGCTGACAGATAATGGTTTAATTTCACCTTCTGCATCCTTCAGTCTCTTTCCCAACTGATGAACGTCCTCCTGTAATCTTTTGTTTTCTAGTACTAATTGCTGGTGGATAGCCTCAGAATTTGACATAGAAGCTTCTAAAGTACTGATGTTACCTTTGGTTAGTTCTAGAGCTTCTGTTAGGGATGTCATTTGCACTTTCAAATGTTTATACTGTTTTGCTAACCTCCTGGCCGCAAAGATTAGCTGCGTTTTTCCCATGCGCTTACTACAGCTTTTTTCAGTGAAATTTAATTTCACATCCTCTCCCGTCTGCGGGTCAGAAAGTGTCCCTTCTGCCTGAAGACTTTCCTCCCTTAATGCCCGCATGGGCATTTCCTCTCCAAGTTGTGGTGGTCTACCGTGTCTTAGAGCTTTACAATTCCCCTTGTAGTGACCGGGCTGGTGGCAGTTGAAACAAACCGGCTTCCCTTTGTTTTTTTCCCTAAGATCTGTACTGTTTAACTGATCAGTGACAATGCAGATCTTTTGAGGTTTTTGTGACTCCCAATCAGCTATATTCCTTTCAATAGCGGTGGCAAGGGACAATAGAGAGGAGAGGGGCTTATCTCTCCAGTCTGGATTTGCGGTCATCAATTTTTCCCTGATGTGTCCTTTCAACCCGGTAATGAAGCTATGTATCAATACGGGTGATAGGGCACTGTTGGTAATGTCCTCACCAGCTGATTCCACAGCTTGTTTGAAGTGATTGTAGTATGTCATACACTCCTCCTTTGGACCTTGAATCACTCCTGACACCTTGGTCCAAGACTGGGGAGGATAGACTGTTTTGATCAACTGCGCCAATTGCTTAGTGAGTACCTCTCCTAGATGAATGGAGTCTACATACAGGGTCCGTGGAATATGAGTTTTACTAAGGATTTCATCCAGGTCCCCATCTCCACCTTGACCATGTACCGAAACACAAAACATGCTACTACTGGGCTGTCCCCTGCTTTTGGATTTAGTCCGTCCACAGGAACAGTCACCAACACCTCCGCAACCAGGCCGTACTGGATTCCGTGCTGGTGATCTTGTATGGTTTTCAGAATTGGTGTTTTGCCTCATTGGCTTCCTGGCATAATTGATGGACCTCTTGGAAGAATATACCTTGTTCGCCTGGAGAATGGCATTTATGTTCGACACCTTTTGCAATTGAAGAAGCGCATTTGCCTACCAATAGACAAACCCCTCTTTCTAACCAACCACCAGAGTCTACTCAGGGCTCTACTGGTGACATATGGCATGGTGTCCGGCATGATCCCACAAGTTTACAACCAACCCCTGAAAAGGTTGGTTACCATATTCCTGAGGAGTCCGGACAAGTGCCTGGAGTCGCAGAGACTGATTGGTCTGTTGGACACCCACTGACATCTCCAGAACCCTTGACCGACTCTATCCCTTCCAGTGCTGTGCCACTTCGAAAGTCTGCCCGCCAAAGACATCAAACTCCTCCTTTGGCAAAGCACTGAAATCTTATGGGACAGGAAACTGAGAAAAAGGGCTCCTGAAGTGCTGCGGAAGCCACACAACTGAGTTGGAGATACTACTTGCTGAACTGATCCTGTTTGCCTTGTTCTTTGTGTTGTGTATTTCTCTTGTTATATATTTTTTTTATGTTTTATTTTTTTCTTCGAGAAAAAGGTGTGATGTTTATGCAGAATCACTGTGACCCTTAATCCCTTTCTCCTGATGCATGCTGGGGGAGGGGCTGTACCAGGAAGTCGGTGTGTGGGACTGGAAGCAGCAGCATGATACTTAGAGGGAGATCTGTTGTATATGACTCCATGTAAGAATGTACATCGCTTTCTGAGTGAGTAATAAACCCTTCCCTGGTTAAGTGCATCCAGCCTGTGTGTAACTTGCTGAGCAGATACTGGCAGCATTGCTAATATGGATTTCGTCAATATCTGGCACAGCAGGTTGCATCAGAGAATAGGTGATGGAGGTTACATATTTCACGGTTTCAGTAAGACCCCCGATACGAAAATTGTAGCACCTGGCACGATTTTCAAGATCATTCTTGGCATAGGCTTCTAAGCGATCATGCAATTCAGTGATCATGGTGGAGTTTTGAGCCACTTTATTGACTGTCTACTTTAGATTCAATATTGTCCCAATTCCTGAAAATCCTGTTTCAGCTCAGAAACAAATTTAGTGGTAGCCTTCCCCAGCTCCAGTTTCAGGGCCATCAATTTACTGCCCACCAGATCTCTCTTGCAAAATGAGAATGTGTTTTAACATACTGAAATAGCAACACTCTCTTGAATTTCGAGTTAGGACCCCTCACATTCCAGGAGAGAACAGAAATGGTCTGTTGCATGATGCCATGATTCAATGGGGTCAAGGTAATGGAGTGCAGGGGTTCCAGGCGGAGGGGCACAGCGGGTGGGCAATACAATTGCACAAATGGAGCAATCCCAAACAGTGTTCACCCTGCTGGTACCCGACACCCCCCTAGAAGACGTGAGGGAGTCAGGAAGCGGCCTATACCCAAATACAAAAAAAAAAGTAAGACTGTAACTAGTGTGTATCCTTGTCCAGTGATATAGCAATTCCTCTAATGAAAATAATAATCAGATCTGTTATGTAAGGTCAAACCGGAAGATTTGGGGATTTGGGGTTAGGCCCAAATGCAGACCAGCAACAGTTCCTCTAGGTACCGCCCGTCAATCTGGTGACCACCCGTCAAGGGAACAGCCATTTATAACAACGGGGTAGGCCCTCCACAATCGCTAGAGAAGATACCAGTGGCCTGCAGCTCAGAGGGATGGGACTACATAGCAACCATCCTCCAGACAGAGGGCTCCATCAAAGGCAAATGTGTGAAACAAGGCTATATTTAGTGCATATGCAAGGGAAAAAACAGCTGGGATAAAAATGTAACGAAGGAAGTGGGTCTTGCAACCCAATGCAGGACAGAGGGCTGTAGGGGCAAGGTGGGTAGATAAAACCAAAACTTTGAGAGACCCGGATGCAACATCTGCGAACCAGCATAGCAAAGAATTTCTTAATGGCTCATACTTCAGTGACCATTGAGCCAGGACACCGCCACCTCAGGAGATTCGAAGAACCAAGTCCTATCGCTATCCAACACATGGAGCTTGCTCGGGTATAAGAGGCTATATTTGAGACCTTGATTCCGAAGCCTTTTGTGAACCTTGGTGAAGGAGTGATGACGCTGTTGAATCTCAGGTGAGTATTCTGGGAAAAGAAGGTTCCTTTCATTCTCGTAGTGCAGGTCTGGTTTTGGCCCCCAGGATCCGATCACAATAATTGAGCATCCGAAGCAAGAGGGGCCTGGAAGGTGCACCAGTGACTGGAGGCATTGGAGGGACTCTGAGCCCTTTCCACCACAAAGGCGGATGGCATGGCATGAAGATCCAGCAGTGTGTTGAGGAACATCTCCACAAACTCTGCAGGCCTGGTGCCCTCCGTCATTTCAGGTAAACTAGTGATGCGGATATTATACCTGAGGCGATTTTCCGTGTCAATCGTATTCTCCTTTTACTTGCAGCTGTAATGCATGGAGATCTCAAATGGACTGGGGTGGACTCCTCCAGGTGTGATATGAGACACTCACATGAACTTTAATGGAATCTCATTTGGGGGATCAACCGTATTTAAACGGGATACCCGCAAGCAAAGGAAAAATACAAACAACAAGGAGAGGAGGAATGAAACTAACGTAATTGTCAATGTTCGTTAACGGATGAAGAAATTTCACTTCTATTATGAGGCTTGAATTGGTTAATAAATGTTATTAAATGTTCATTCTTTAACCCTTGGGAAACATTATTTTGGTAAACCTAGGAATGTTTGAACATGTGAGATTTTTCAGGATAATGTAGCATCTGAGGATTTTAAAGGGGTTGTAAAGTCTCGGTTTTTCACCTTAAGGTGAAAAACCTTCTGTGCTGCAGCTGCCCCTCATAGCACTCCCCCCCCCTTTTCTTACCTGAACCCGTTCCTTCCAGCGACGAGTATGAGCCCAGTGGCTCTGACCCTCATTGGATACATTGATGGCAGCAGGATCCATTGGCTCCCACTGCTGTCATTTAAATCTAGTGACACGAGAGTGGGGGGGCGGGTCCTGCTGTCTGTGTCAATGGACACGGTAGAGGAACACGTGAGCCCACACAAGTGGCCCCATGGAAAGTGGCTCTCCGTGGGGGCACCCCAGAAGAGGATTGGGCCCGCTCTGTGCAAAACCCTTGCATAGAGCAAGTAGAGCCCAGATGATGCTTATTCAAGGGAAACGCGTCGAACGCTTGCTGACCTGCTCAAATACCGCTGTTTTGACTATATAAGCGCTTTACTATTAGAAGCATGTAAGTGCATTTCCTATAACTTTTTTAAATAAACTTACATTTTATACGGAATTATGCTATGTTCCTCCTTCTCTTTTACTTTTGGTATTATTGATGAGCCTTGACTTAGCCATTCTCTGATCCTCTGATTTGCAAACGATTGTGTTGGAAAAGTCTGATTTTCACCTAACAATCTGGGACCCCTGGAACCTTTTTATCAAGCTTGCTTTGACCCACCAAGTGTATGCTTGAGTGTGTCATCGCATTCTGGTAAGCATTTTGTGCTGCTGGTGGTGGTTGGTGTTTATCACTTGCTGGAATTGATGCACATGGAAAGATTTTCCTATTAGCCACTTATCATTTGGACTGCACCTTTTATGCATTGGACTAGTTATATACTCTGGACTTCACTCAGTTTATTTTTTAGTTCTCGTTTTAGCAGAACCACATTATGTTATATGATTATGTCATTAATTGTCAAACAGTGAATCACATTTGTATTTGTCACTTGTTGAATTTATTAGCGCTGCACTTTTTTTATTTTATTTAGTTCTTGATTGTACCTTTTAGTGCCAGCAGCTACACCTGGTGATAGCGCAGTATTTACATATATTCTACTCGGCAGCATAAGAGCTGAGGGGAGGAGAAGCCGCATTACACTGAGCTTCCCAGGGAATGGCTGTGCAGGGTGGGGGGGGGGGGATTTCTCAGGACAAGTCTGATCATTGGAGGAGTGTAGCATAGCTAAGAGAACTGACCATGATGTGCTCTCATGGTTACTGTATTGTGGTCAGTTTTTAATAGGAAAGGAAGGGGACTAGCAGAAACATCAGGGATTTCCCATGAAGGAAGCAATACAAAGAGAACAGGATACTTTCTCTTAAGTACATGGTACAACAGGCACATATCAGGAATATGAAGTGTTCGTATAACAAACACTTTAAGGGTGATCAGCGCCTAAGTGATCAAGAATGAATATAACAATCTTATAATCAAAAACCAAAGTGTATATAATCTACTGATGACTAAAATAACCAACAAAAAGTGACTTCAAATATTGCATAGAAAATCCTACGAACATATCACTCTTAGTGGTAAATAACTCCAGCAGTTGTCCATGTGTAGTATTTAGCCAACAATACAAATATATCAATCAACATATTCTAAATCACCACCTTTACAAACTCACCAGGTATTAAGCTGCATCAGAAAGGCAGCAGACTGCGTTTTTAGCACTGACGGGGCATCACAGTATGGGAATCCATCCGTATTGTAATCTTCCGCTTGCACAGGGGGTCGCCAGCACCATCGATATATCAAGCCTAGGAGGAACGCTCACCATTTGTGCTTTTTATCTTAACTCTCAACTCCAAGGATGGGATTGCTATATAGAGTATGCAGAAAAGACAGGGACTGAGGGCAGAAGTTCCATCTAGTCGGGATCCTAAAAAGATCCCGGAGATGATGTCTGTGACAGACCTAGCCGGGACACAGGCTTTTTGAGAGGACTAAATGCGAGCCTCCTGCCAACCGATTATGGGCCCTGGATTTTAAGGGGCACAGGGTGAAGGAGAACCCCCAACCCCAGTCAGATTCAATGCTGTATATATGTGTATATATAATGTGTTGAATCATGCTTTTGGGACACACACTGTCAGATGTTAATGTCATGAACTCAAGCCACCTGTCTGTTGTGTAAATGAGTTAGTCTGGTTTGTAAGAGTATTCCACACAATGTTGTTGTGCTAATTAGCCCTGTGTTAATGTTTATGCTAATATGGTAATGTCTATTGAATAGTCATTCAAATGAGCTAGGAGCCTTAGAGTCCGGATATCAAGGCATAGTAACATTCCTTTCCTTGAGCGTCCCCCCATCCAAAGAGGAGCAAAGCACTGAGATTAAATTTTTAGTCCACCTGATCTGGTCAGATGCCTGTCTTATCAGATACAAAGCTGGCATGGATGTAGCATGCAACAAAGCCATTCAGTCAATTGGCATAGTGAAATTCTTTAGGTACTGCTAAAGGATTCTTAGTAAATGTACAGTCTACCCTCCCAATTTTAGTAATTGTAGTCACCAGCGGTCTAGGAGTTCATTTCCAAGCCAGTAACTTCTCAGGTCAGTCGGCCTGTTAGGAGTTCAATGTGCCTGGTAGGCCCGTTAGGTCGAGGACTAGTCAGCACCCTGTGGGCATGGTCAAGCTCCATCTTATGTTCAGGCAGTTAACATTGCATCTTAGTGTGAAACTCAGGGAGCACCATGATCCTGAATTTATATATGCAGGACCTATTCTCTAGGTCATCCGTTTTTGCCAGGGTTTCCTCCAGCTGAACATAGTTGGCTGATTTGATCTGTATTCTGGTTCATTATAGTTACCGTGTCCAATTTGGTCTCTGTGGTAATACGATTGCCTAGCTCCTTAAATGTTTGCGTTAGTTCAGTGGTAAATAATAGCAGAAAATATTGCCGGTATAATGGGGGCTGGGATGGTGCAGAATGGAGCTCATGGCCTGCTATGAGACTGCTCTGACTAGTGATAATTTTTCCCATAGCTGTCTGAGGAGACTGGTGGATTGTGGGAAGTCTCTGCCCCAAAGCGTGGCTCCGATTTGCGTGGGAATGAAAGTGCATTCAGCCAGATACAGTGGATTTCCCTGAGGAAGTGGCTGCATGGCACAGAATGGGAACACTGAGTGGAGCTGCAGCCGCTATATTGTCCTCTGCTATGTCTGAGACTTGGTCCTCAGGAAGCTTGACTAGCGGCTTTCTGCTTACCTTTTGCTGTGGTGTCTGTGCCAGTGGTTTGGGGCACCAATGGCTGCTGATGTCGGCTTTCAGGGTTCCCAGATGCGGAGCAGGGAGATTAAGCATCCTCCATGTACTGCTGCATGCATGCACCCCCAGCTGTATAATATTTTATTGGCTTTAGCAATGACTCCTTGTACAAAAGGGCTACATATTATTTGCGTCAGATTTTAATTTAAAGCTGAAGTTTAGTAATTGTTTGAGGTGGTACAGCACCAAACACATCTGTAATGGTGTAAAAGTATTTTCTTCATGCTGCCAGATACTGCCCAGAGCAGAAACCTTCTTGTACTGCAGGGGTTAATAGTAGTGGCTGCAAGTACTAGTATTTTCCCACAATGCAACACGCTCTGTGAGTGGAAGAGGAACAGATCTCCCTTGCCTATTAACAAAATGTGTTGCATTGTAAGACAATCATAATTACAGTTCTGTCAATGACAGAGAATGAAGGAAGGGGTGGGCAAGTGGTGCAAGTCCTTCATGCTCCCAGCCAATGCTGTTAATCTCTGCAGCGCTAGAAGATTGCTACTCTGGAAAGTACCCAGTGTCATCAAGGAAAGCTTATTGCATAAAGCAGCAGCCACACAGGACATGGAATACACACCGTTACCAGTAACTATTTAGTGCTGTATCCCCTCCTCACAAATTAAAATTACTAAAACTTCCACTTTTAACCCTTTAGCTGCCAGGTCCATATGGCGTACAGACCTACAGCACTGCTTCCAGCTGGCCAGGTCCGTACGCTGCACGGACCTTCATTTCTCCTGTTGTGCTTTTTAAGGATAGTTTTCCCGCACAGTATTAAGTCATTTTTAACGAGGATATTTTTAAGATACAAAATCAATCTATATGAGAGTCTATACATGTGAAACTTATTCACAGAGATAAGTGATCGTACAAAATGGTTACATTTATTGGTTGACAAAGAAAAACAAATATTTACATGAAATTAAAATTGCGTTACATGAACATCTTTGTCATTTAATGGAAATATCCAAATAATGGGAGTGTAGTACCTTTGACGTAATACCATCATGACTTCTCAGTAGAATCAATAACCTTATGAGAATCGACAATCAGTACGTCTGTATTTCACACGTCCAACCGTTACTATACTGCAGGTAAGTAAGTGGTTAATGTGACATAAATTAGACGTTTGTCAAAAGTGGTAACTATGCAAAAAGAAATATATAATGAAAAATTTAATTTTAGAGAAAAAAAAATCTAAAAGGCGGTTATTGATTCGGGAGAACGTTTATCAATAGTAGAATATTCAATACATCAATATTTGAGAGAACATGCAAGATAAAATCAACATGGCATATTTACCCATTCCAAAATGGCTATTATTCTGGATTGCTGGTTACCAGGATTTAAGATGGTTGCCATAGCTTTCAAAAATAGATACTGTTGGAGGATTTACTTCTTGCGACCTCAGAGTTCTACGGAGCAGGGTTCAGGAATCTTCATGAATGTCAAATTATGTATTCATGCATGGTGCATGGGTGTCAGTCTTTCTGGGAGTATGTGTATGTCCCTGAGCCTCCTCTATGGCATCTTTCTTGCTTCTTAAATACCCTCTTAAACAATAAGATCATAAAACTTTTATAATATGTTCAGCCCAAAAGGTATGTGTTCCTTTTCCATTGGTAGGCAAGACTTAATAATTAACCTTTTCCAGGAGCCCAATGATTTAAAGGTAATGGCATCTTCAACCACCAGGTGTCTCGCATGTGTTTGGAGTTTATCTCTTTAACCACTACGCGCCCGCACTATAGCCGAAAGACGGCTGCAGCGCGGACGCTCCCTGCCGGGAGGACGTCCCTATACGTCCTCCTGTTTACTTCCCTAATGCGCGCTCCTGAGAGCGCGCATCGGAAGTTCTGTGCTGGCCGTGTCTGTCGGACACAGCCGGTCACAGATCGCTGTAAACGGCCAATCACAGCGGCCGTTTACAGCGAGATCTGGCTGTCCAATGAGAGATGATCTCATATGTTTGCATATGCAAACATATGAGATCATCTGTCAGCGCCGCTCTGCCTCCTCACACAGACAGCGTGTGAGGAGGGAGAGCGGAACGGCGCCGTAAGAAAAAAAAGGAAAAAAAAAGAAAAATAAAGTGATCTGTCCCGCTGCCACCTGTCATCAGTACCACCTGTCCCCAGAGTGCCATCCGTGCCACCTGTCCCCAGTACCACATGTCCCCAGTGCCATCTGCCAGTGCCACCTTTCCCCAGTGCCATCCGTGCCATCTGCCAGTGCCACGTCAGTGCCAAATCAGTGCCACGTCAGTGCCATCTGTCGTCAGTGCCATATCAATGCCACGTGTCATCAGTGCCATCTGTCATCAGTGGCACGTGTCATCAATGCCACGTATCAGTGTCACGTGTCATCAGTGCCACGTATCGGTGCCATCTGTCATCAGTGTCACGTATTAGTGCCACGTATTAGTGCCACATGATATCAGTGCCACGTATAAGTTCCATCTGTCAGCAGTGCCACATATTAGTGCCATCTGTCAGTGTCACGTGTCATCAGTGCCCCGTATTAGTGCCATCTGTCATCAGTGCCACATCAGTGTCACGTGTCATCAGTGCCACCTGTCATCAGTGCCACGTCAGTGTCACATGTCATTGTGCTGGTGCTCCAGGGCCTTCAAAAGTGTAATAGGTAGTCAACAATTTAGATGTGTAATTTATGCTCCTAGAACACGTGATGGCACTCCCTGCATGTTGGGCCTCTCTAAGTGGCCAGGCTGTGGAAAAGTCCCACATATGTGGTATCATAATACTCAGGAGGAGTAGCAGAATTTATTTTGGGGTGTCATTTGTGGTATATGGATGCCATATGAGAGAAATAACCTATTACAATGACAATTTTGTGGAAAAAAATCATTTTGCAAAGAATTGTGGGAAAAAAAATGACAACATCAAAAAGCTCACCATGCCTCTTACTAAATACCTTGGAATGTCTACTTTCAAAAAAGGGGTCATTTGGGGGGTATTTGTACTTTCCTGGCTTGTTCGGGTCACAAGAAATGAGATCAGCACCGTCAGCACATCAGATGTGATCAATTTTGTATGATTCGCACCACAGCTTGTAGAGTCTAACTTTCACAAAGACCAAATAATATCCACTAATTTGGGTTATTTTTACCAAAGATATGTAGTAGTATAAATTGTGGCCAAAATTTATGAAGAAAAATTAATAATTTGCTAAATTTTATCACAGAAACAAAGAAAAATGCGTTTTTTTTCAAAATTTTCGGTCTTTTTTCATTTATAGCGCAAAAAATGAAAAACCCAGAGGTGATCAAATACCACCAAAAGAAAGCTCTATTTGTGGGAAAAAAAGGACAAAAAGATCACTTGGGTACAGTGTTGCATGACTGAGTAATTGTCATTCAAAGTGTGAGAGCACCGAAAGCTGAAAATTGGTCTGGGCAGGAAGGGTGTTTAAGTGCCCAGTAAGCAAGTGGTTAAGTTAATATATTCTATTTTTATAATGTGTATTATTTATATGTTAGTGAAAAGAATATCTAGATCTCGTATTCAGGGATGCTAGTAACCAACATAATATAAAATACTCTTGGCATAATTTTGATTAATCCCTATTACATAAAATGGTTATATGTATATCTATAAAAACTGGTCTATCTATGAAAGACACATGTTGAGAGATATATAGATAGATATATATAATCCTCTCAATATCACACCAAATGATTATCTATATGGATACATGTATAATTCTGGTATATTCCATTTAATATTTGTTTATCTAAACATAGGTTAAATTCTTATATAGTTATAATCATGATTATGTTTTTCATAATGCTGATTAGTTTCTTAAAACATTTCTACTTATAAAATCACACTTTCATATATATTTTCTTTATAACAAATTTCATCAAATCATCAGATACTAAAATTATAATCATCTTTTGTGACCTACAAATATCATAGATAATCTAAATGATTTATCAAAGATATGGATGACTCTGGTATATGATTCTTATAACATCCATTACACATTGTAACATAACATATTGTATGTCCATATCATATATAGATACATGTATTTGTCATTTCACTTTGGTTTCTGTGACTTGTCATCCTGGCGTATAATTAACTGGAGTCTCTTGCCATTGTTTTGGGGAACAAGCCTGAGTCCACATCGTGGTTTGACTAGGAAAGCAATATCATCCGCTGATACAATAGGACATATACACCCAAGTTCTCCTTGAATTAAAGGTTTTGTAGCTTTTATTTACCCCCCACAAATAGATAGCCATCTTCTTTGTTTTGTGAAATGGGACCTTATTGTTCCCTCAAGTCTGTGTCTCAACGCAGGCTTGTAAAAGTTTTCAATAGTTGACATTGTAACAACTTGGAAAACATGAAATCATTGATTTTGCTTTAAAGCTCTCCAAGAGGGTAACAGTTCAATGATAGCCAAATCACGGATTATCCATTCTTGAGGCCTAAACAAATCTCACCTCTCTGCCAGTAAATATAAAATGTAATATTAAATTTTTTTTTTTTTAATGAATTCACAACACCCCTTTACTATAAGCTCATGGTCAGGTCAGTGACCATGAACTGATGATAGAATTGTTCAGCAGACACTGCTGAACAAACTGGCTCTGATCAGAGCATTTTACTCAAGATTTGAGACCCCCCTCCTGCCGCTACTGCTCTGCCACATTGTCTTCTGTCCCTCCACCCGCCTATGCCCACTACCCTCACTCACTCTGACTCTCCCTTACCCTGGCTGCTCTGACCCCCCCTCGCAAACTCTGATCCCACCTCCATGTTGCTAGCTGGCCCTCCCTCCTTCCGGCTGCAGTATGGGGGGGCTGGTAAATGTTTTTCCCAGCCCCCTTTCTTTCCTGAAAAAATAGTCTGCGATCAGTACAGATCTTTCCTATATTTTTCTTTACTGCCATACAGTAAACTGTGTTTACTATGTGTCGGTTTGAGAATAAAACGTTTCCTTTATGAATAAACAGTCTAAAAAAATTAAAAAAAAATGTACCTGTACAAAAGTTGCAAAAAAAAAATGGTAGCTTTTGACATATGTATAAATCTCTGTTGCATCTGAAGCCTGATACACATTCGGTTCGTGCTCCAGTGACTATTGACAGGTGGTGTTTTCACTGACAGTTTTAACCAACAAATGCACCGCAACCACATGCATTTCATGTCCCTTGACATGAATGTGTAGTACATAAGGGGAAGTCTCTAATAAAACTAGGGTACCATCATCCAAATAGTAGAGAATATGGAAAGGAGACCATTCCCTAATGATCTCCAGAAGGAAGAAGGGAATGGATTATCTTGGTACCTCAGACAAAATACACATAAGGATAGATAGAAGTGGAAACATAAATTTTACTTTCACACAAAATAATAAAATATGTCTATACATATGTTACACTGATACTTGGTGTACTCCAAGATAGATACAGAAGATGTAGTTGGTCATCAGTGCACAAAACTCCTCTGCAGGTTTTGTGGAAATCTACCGCTTCAGGAGGAGCAAAATTGAATAAGGTTTGAAATAAAGGTAACACAATGCACGGAGACACTGCAAAAGGGCATAGTATACAGAGGCTGACAAGTGGGGGGAGAAGAAAACACTGACGCTTACCAATGTGGACACACACCCATAAGGCCATGACAGTGGCATCGCCAACATTCACCTACGACGGGCATCGGGTACATATGTTGGGTGAATAAGTTGATGCTGAGTAGCAACTATAAGGAAAATTTATAAATCACAAAAATATGTATATTGAAAGACCTCATAACAATAAGGGGGAAGGAGAAGACGGGGAGAGGGGGGGAGGAGACGTAATATGTGCAGTGGGGAAAAGACAGTTAACAAGAGACACAAAGGGGAGGGGTTGAGCAGCCTAGATACCTGAAACAAATTGGTCTCAATCAGGCTTGGAAACATTGAAAAAGATCTGTTGCAAAAGGGGATCACTGTCAAACAATGACAGGCAACAACCAATAGGCCCATAGCTGGTAACGCAAGCGATTTATACATAAACCACAGCTTGCCTTGGTGTCAACTAGTTGTTGTCGTCCCCCCTGGCAAAATCCACCTCAATGATCAACAGGCTGTGGCCTACTTAAGTAGTCCCCAACCCAGCGATTGTAATGCATACCGACCGCTGTCAGTGTGTGTGACGTTGCGGGGTCTGATTCCCCTACAGTGCACATGTGCTTTCTGAGACGCTCACAGAAGAATGCGGGACCATTCACAAAGCACAGCGTAAGCCCCAAAGCAGATTGAAGAATCTGTTCAGGTGCCAACATCGCTGGATCACTGGACAGGTAGGTATCCTTGCATTAAAAGTCAGCAGCTACAGTCTTTGTAGCTGCTGACTTCATTTGTTGGGGGGAGACAGGAGCACCTCTTTAATCGGGAACATTTGATAGGAGGCAAAAACGCAGCTCAACTGCATATTTTTGTGTCCCCCGTCCCCCCACGCAAGTCTAAACCAGACCGACATAAGGCCTTGTTCATGCAGGGCATACTACAGTGAAGCCCGGTTTGGATGCACAGGGATGCACAGCTGTTTTCTGAGAAATACTATCTGAGAAACCCCTCTAGGTGTGTGCCATGTACTTGTTTCCAAAGTCCACAATAAACATGAAGAACATAAACACACCTGTGATGATACTGTGGACTAGGCACCCCGAAAAACTGAGACGACCTAGGGCAGCCCTGTTTAAAATTTGCACACCTTCGCCTTTTTTTTTTTTTTAAATAAGTGAACTTTGAGACCGCTTACTGCCCTAGCCAGTGCCCTCCTGACTCTGGAATGACTGAAGAATGCATAACGTTTCCAGTAGAGCTGTAAAACCTACTTAACCCAGACCTGTTGATGGAACATTTAGTTGAATATTTACAGATTTAGCCAACAGGAGGTCTAAAGTGGAACACTGCAGTATGTCAGGAGTTTGCTTATTTTAATGTGTGTGTATATATATATATATATTTTTTTTTTATTAACTTTTGTTTTATCCTAAAATAGGTCTGTCTTCTACCGTTCCTATAAAGAACAGGAGTCCAAAAAAGGATTTGACCAAGAAGAAATTTTTGAGAAACCTACTCGTGAAACTTGTCAAGGTGAGAATTAAAAAATATTAACATCCATTTTAGTTTGGTAATTTCTGGTTATTTTACAAGAAGTTTTTAAGGTAAACCAGACAGAATTTATTAAACACAACTTAAAGTAGCAAACATGCAGTGCTGACAGGCATACGGTAGTTACAAGAAATAAATATTTTATGATTGCCGATTTGGTGAGCAATCTTAGCCATGAAATCACAATTTTCATCAAATGTTCTTTTTCAAATTTTTTTTATGTGGGAATTCACTGTTTTTTAGTATGAATATAGTACATTTATTAAATATTGCAACTCCCATAAAATGGGTAAATATGCTGCTCATAGGATATAGGTCCAGGTCTCAGCAAAGGCAATGCATCAGGGCATATGCACAGGGTTGGCAAATGTAGAACCTGTATAACAGAACCATGGAAAGTGCATGCAGTGAAAAAGTGGGCATTATATTAAACTTTTTTTTTGGATAATGGAGAGGGATTAGAACCCCTGTCAGGTTTTTATTGCTGTCTAACATTCAATGCAATATGGCTACCTGGAGGTGTTCTGTACACCGAATGTGTACAGAACACGTCCCAGGAACATAATTTCCTGCAAAAAATCCTTGCAATGTACATACAGTAGATCACCCAGAGGGAAATGTTGTTTATTATTTTTACTCTAAGTATTTTCTTTTCATGATTTTAGCAAGGATATAAACACTCCACACATCCAATGGGCCCCCCTAGCATCGCCCGTTTGAACACCTGAATTTGCAAGGCGTTCGGGGGTGCACACCGCTGAACGCCCTGCAATGCACTGTGCGCTGCACATTGCATTCAAGCCATCATCGGGCAAAGTTTTGTCCGATCAGGGTGCAGTGAACAGCAGGTTAAGGAGTGGGGCTGGAAAGTGTTGGCGCCCTTGAGCCGATGAGTCATCAGCTGCCACTGGTGGTCTTCTTTCCCTTCCTCCTGAATCGTATAAGGCCACATGCCCTCAACGTGGGTAGGGGGACCCCCACCCACACCCCAAAGCACCTTGTCCCCATGTTGCTGTGGATAAGGACCTCTTCCCGTCAACACTGGATGATTGTGGGGGTCTGCAGGTGGGGGGCTTATCGGAATCTGGAAGGGGGAACAAGGATGCCCCAGATCCCAGCCCAACCCTATGGGAATGAGTATGGGGTATTTAAGTAGTCACCAAAAAGTGTCAAACTAATAAAAATGTCTGGGCCTCTTGCCCATCACTTGCCTCCCTTCCTTAAACACCCTCCTCCCCCATTGTTTTTTTTCTGTTTGTTCCTTTCTTTGTCCTGTGCTTAGTTTGGTTTTGTTCACTCAGTTTTTGTGGAAAGGTCCGTTCCCCTGTCCACCTCAGCCCTTGAGTCTGCAGGCTCAGGCATCTCGGGTTGGCTCTGGCCCGAGGGTCACTGTTACTTTATAGCTTATATCCTATAACACATTTGTTTGTTTTCTTGCGTGCAAATCTGTATTATGTTTTCTGTTTATATCACCTGCGTGGGACTTTGACATCTGGTTTTCTTTCACATATAAAGAATAACATTGTACTAGGAAAAAAAAAACAATAAAAACAGTGTTTAACCATTCCTTTATTAAAAAATAAAAAAAATATTGTCCTCTGATGTAGGTCCATCATCTATCACGACGACGATACCACCGCCAACCCACAGGAAAAAAAATTATATAAAATGCTCAGCCATCAACTAACTCAAACTGCCAAATTTAGTTTTCTTTCTTTTTCTGTGGCAGCAGTATCGTTTAGGGAATTATTACACTTTGTTGGTGAATGAATACTCATTCACATAGGAGGGGGGCCACTATCTGGGGATCCCGTTGTTAAAGGGGTCTTCCATATTTTTTTGTTTAATATTTTTATTGAGGTTTAACACAGCGCCCAGAAGTTGAACATGATCTGCAATATAACCAGAGCTAGTAAGAAGTATTGCATAAAAGTGTACAAACGACTAATCCGTAAAAACAGGCTTGGCAGAACAGTGTACTCCATTCCGAGAGCCGAAGGCTTGGTACCAAGTCTTGCATCCCCAGACATCCTATCTGGGAACAAACTGCTGTGAGGGAAAGACAACATCTCCAACCTTTGGGAATTTATTAAAACATTTGAAGGAAAGGACCAAAATATTCTGTATTAGGAATGTGAGAAATAGTGTTGGGGTCATTGGTTCAAAGCAAGTACAAGTGATCAGTAAAAGATCAAAGGAGGCCATTCGATAAAAAGTGAGGAAGGATTATTTACCTTAAGTTGTATCGGGTAAGTGGAAGCATCATAGGCATAAATCACATGGACTGTGGAGGCAAGGAACTGGGGGAAAGAGAGAAGGGAGGAGGAGGGGCTCGGATGTGACCCTCCGTGACTTACCCAGTCAATAATGGGGTGGTGGTAAGGCACTCTAATAGAGGAGAGTAACAGAGCATCGGAGAACTGGGAGACTGTAGAATATGGTGGATGATATGGGCATGCTTGGGGGTAAGCTTAGTTGAGGGTCCGAGCCAGCAGAGGGGGAGCTATGGGGGAAGGACTAGGGAAGGCTAAAACCAAAGGGAGTAGAAGGATAGGGTCTAAAGCCCCATACACACGGTCGGAAAATCCGACCACCAAATCCATTGGATTTGGTCCGATGGATTTAGTCCGACACTGGTGTTGCATACACACGGTCGGACAAAGTTGTCGGAAAATCCGATCATTCTGAACGTGGTGACGTTTGTTGCCTACGACGGGACTACGTAGAGGCTAGTAGCCAATAGCTTTGGTCTTGTAATGTGATCTGAGCATGCGTGGCACTTTGTCCGTCGGAATTCGCTACACACGATCGGAATTGGTGTGATCGGACTTTGTTGTCGAAAAATCTATCCAGCAGGAGATAGAACTTTGTCCGTCGGACAATCCGATGGAAACTGTCCGATGGTGCCTACACACGGTCGGAATTTCCGACAACATTGTCCGATAGGACAAAATCCATTGGAAAATCCGACCGTGTGTATGGGGCATAAGAGTAACGTAAAAGAGTGAGAAATGTTGGGAGGGGGGTTTGCAGACATAAAGGGTAAAGTGAAAAGAGCTTGTTAAAAGGGTTATGGGCGCAATAGGGTCTCGTCAAAACCCAGGGGGTAAGAATTGAGTTACCCATGGTTTCCAGGGAGTCTAGAATTTTGGGACTTTGTCTAATAATGTAGCCTCTATCTTAGTAGCGTGGATCATAGCTTGGGTGATTCTGTGCTTTTTTGCGAGAACACACAAGGAGGAGGATTTCCAGTCTTTCGCTAAGGTTTGCTTGGCTGCTGTCATGACATGGAGCAGGAGTTTAAATTGATAGTGAGTGAAGGGCTCGGGTTTGTTGTTCAGGAGAGCCACAGTTGGGTCTGGTGAGAGGGGTGTGGCAAAAACCTTTGATAGGCTAGAGAAAATCTCCGACCAAAAGACTTGCGCTATAGGGCAATCCCACCATATGTGTAGGTGTGTTCCATCTGCAGCCGGTATTGTGGGGAGGAATTTGTGAATCCTGGATAGGACCAGGTACCATCTGCTAAGCACCCGACTTGTCTCCAGAGCGGCGATGTTTGCGGAGGAAGATTTAGTCGCCTGCCAGATGTAGGACAAGTCTGCGCAGTCAAGTGTAAGGCTAAGATCCCTTTCCCATTTACTGACATAATTCGGGGGTTTTGCTGTGTCCAGGGCTATTAGGAGGGTATAGAGCTCAGATTAATCTGCGCATGTGGGGGTCAGATTTGCATGCCCGTCCAAGAAGTAAAACCTGAGTCTGAGGGGTCAGAATGTATGGCCAGTATGGCACAAGGAAGTGTTTGATTTGTAGGAAGCGGTAGAGTTCAGAGGTGGGAATATTGTGTCTGTGTCTGGAAGGATTTGAAAGTGGTAGACTCAAGTGATGGGACCCGATGAGGACTGCTCTTGGCCAGGCCAACAATTAGGCCTCCCTGGCCACTGGACCAGGCTGGGTAAAAGGAAGGTTTCCTGGGGGGGATGTGGCCGGGATGTCAGAGAAGATGTGGAGAGACTGAGCTCCGCTCCCACGTTCATCCTGTCGGTTATTGCCGGGCTGAAAATCCCATATACTTACCCTTTCACTGTCACCCTGTGGTCTAGAAGGACACACGGCACTCCATGGGCTCCTCTACTGCCTCCGGGTAAGCTGCGATCTAACTCCACGAATACCACCTGCTCCGCAGCGGCCATCTTGCCCACAAGGCTGCCCTTTCCCACAATGTCGGTCAGCACTCCCCAGGCACCGGAGACCTCTTCCCATGCTGACATTCTGGCTGCCATAAAAGCGGGCAACGACTCGGTCATGGTCAAAATTGACCACCTGTTGACGGATGTTAGCCTAATCCGCCATGACAGACAAATTTAGGTCCCACTTTGCTGAGGCGGAAGGCTGCATTTCAGACTCACGAGACCTCCGTGCATTGCAGATTCAAGTCAGGGCCCTGCAGGAGAAAGCCATAGATACCAAGAACCGGCTCAGCAGAAATAACGTCCTTATCGTGGCCCGGCCTGAGCGGACGGAGGGGACCAGGCATGCGGAATTAAATTTTGAGTCCTTCCTTACCACGCTGCTGGATTTACCGGACGTGCCGCCCACATTCGTTGTGGAGAGGGCACACAGAGTTCCCCCCACCTATCCCCGCGAACCCACCGCAACCTTTCCTGCTGAAGCTGCTAAACTACAGAGACAGATCGAGTTCTGGCGGCCGCTAGAAACAAGCAAGACCTCCGCTTCAACAATACAATGATCCTACTCTTCCCTGATTATTCCCTGGAGGTACAACAGGCGCTGCACCTTCACAGAAGTGAGACATCACCTGAGGGATAAAAGCATCAAGTTCAGCCTGTTCTATCAAAGCAAACGCTGTGTAATAGACGCTGACCGTACAAGATTCTTTGAAGATCCTGAGGCCGCATTATCCTGGCTGGATAGCCGCTGATGATCCTCCCAGTATGGCGAGTATGAGACCTTGTTCCCCCATGTTTCGGTTGTATTCACGATTCCTACAAGTTCAGACTATTTACATTCTCTCATCTTATTGACTCCGGAATATTTACCCCCCCATTCGGCCCAGATCAGGGATCCGCAGATAACATATGTTTACCCCATCCCTGCATATGTTCACATATTCCAGCTAAACTCTGTTTTGAGCAAGATACAGAAGCAGGTTTGCTCAGTTGGGGCGATGACTAATTCAACCACCAAGCCTGAGACACAGGCTCTGTGATCTGAAGCTTACCCGACCCCCCCCCCCCCCCTCCCCAAGACTTCCGCCTCCCCAACCCACATCATAATAGATTGTAAGGTTTTGAGCCTCAAGACCACCCTCACTACCCTAAACTAGCGAGCTGTGGAGAGGTGTGTTTTAACGCCATGCCACATAGTGACTAGGCTGGTTTTGTCCCTGTGGAGACCCGAGTTACGAGCCTACTCGCAAGTCTCACATTTTTTGTTTTTAGGGATATAAACTATTCCCATTCCCTTCCCCTGTTTTGTGAAGGTGATGTGAACTAGTAGGATAAGCATCTTGTGCTTGGGTTGTTCAAGTTTTTGTTTTGTTTAATGGTTTTCTTATGTTTAAGTGCTGGCAAGTGCAGATGTGATATAGCTGAGATTTTGCTGCTTATGAGGTACCCTCTGGTACGCCCTCCCCAGTATCCTTCCCTACTGATGCAGTTTCTGCCCAATGGCTAACCAGATGGATCATTCCTTTACTGTTCTCTCATGGAACATTAGAGGTCTCAACTCCAAATTCAAAAGAGCCCTTTTATTCCAATATCTCAAATCCAACTGTCCCCAACTCATCCTCCTACAAAAGACCCACCTCATGGGCAGCAAAATCCTAACGCTAAAAAAAGCCATGGACACAAAAAGCTATACATGCCACCTACTCCACATATGCAAGAGGGGTCACAATTCCAATACACAAAAATGTTCCTTGTGTGATAGAGATCTGCACAGACCCCCAGGGCAAATTTGCTCTGGTGGTGTTAACTCTTTGGGCTCAAAGATATATCATTGTGAATATTTATGTGCCTCCACCCTTTTCACCTGCAATATTATATGCAATTCTGGAGAGGATCACCCCTTTCTGCCCTGGGAAGATACTGATTATGGGAGATTTCAATGCCACTATTTCACCTGATTTAGACAGGCCCACCCCTTCTAAAAAACATTCTTGTCTGCCTGGACTCAGAATATGGGCCTAGCTGAAATCTGGAGATGGAATCAGCCTCCCACATTGGCCTGGCTTTCTCTAACCCGTTGCTTATGGCAGATGTTGGCAGCGTCCTAACTAGTTGATTGTCTTATCTCCTGCCTTCCGAAACGCGGCATTGTGGCGTGTGGGTTCCCACTGGGTCTCTCATCCAGACCTCTTGGGAACAGAACGTGGGGTCTTCTTCTCTAGAAACTACATGGGACACATTGAAAGCTTATACTAGAGGGCAATACATTTCCCCCATTGCTGCTATAAAGAAGCAGCAGTCGCTCGCGACCGTATCCTTGCAAAAGTCGGTATCGGATCATACCACTACATATTCAGAACCCCACCCCAGAACATTTTGATCTTTTGATGGCTGCCCAAAGAACTACCTCTTCACATGACAAAGGTCACTAAGCTAGAGTCATATGGGAATAGGCAGAGGCAGTTTGAGCAGGGTGACAAACGGCCGTCATTTAGCCATGATGGCTCAACATGATCAACCACTTACTCATATCCACATTAACTACCCTTAGAGGTGAGAAGGTGTCTTCCCCCTCTGATATACGAAGTACATTCAACAGCTTCTATGAAACTCTGTACACCTCTGCTTTGCCCTCCGATTTCCAGCCTGAGGAGCTACGGGACCTTTTAGACCCCATGGTGCTCGGCTGGCTCTCGGACGCTGAGCGCAAGACTTTAGTAAGCCCTTCACAGCCTTGGAAGTACTAAATGCAATTCACTCCTTCCCTTCGGGGAAGGCTCTGGGTCCTGATGGGCTTCCCATGGACTTTTATAAGACACATGGGGAACTGTTGGCATCTCGGCTGGCTTCGTTGTACACAAATAGCTTGTCAGAGGGGAGGTTACCAAGTTCTATGTATCACACGTACTTGACCCTGAGATATAAATCCCTGAAAGACCCTACCTCCTGCGTTTCTTACAGGCCAATAGCATTGCTAAATAACTTTAAAATTTTAACAAAACTTCTTGCATTAGACTATACCCCATGTTACAATCAGTGATGGATTCAGACCAAACCGGTTTTTATGCCCCTCAGAGCCACTGAGGTCAACCTCCGCAGATTGTTCACCAATCTACATACCCATCATATTAATGCAGGTACACATACAGTAGCCTCGTTAGACATGGAGACGGCTTGCGACACTGTCGAGTGGCCTTTCTTGTGGGAAACGTTGCGCAGAATGGGGTTCCCTTTGGTATTGAGTGGCTTCGGGTGATCTACAAGTGGCCCCACTTCCTTGGTGAGTCTAGGGGGTCAACTGTCTGATCCCTTCAGGCTCTTCAGGGGAACTAGACAGCGCTGCCCTCTCTCACCAGCATTATTCGCACTAGCCATCGAACCGGTAGAACATTAAGGGTTTACACATCGGTATGCTGGAGGAGAGGGTAGCCCTGTACGCTGATGACATGCTGCTCTTCCTCAGTGACGCGGGCCCTTCATTGCAAGGGGCCATATGTTCTAAACACCTTTGCGACTGTCACTGGGCTACGAGTTACTGGACCAAATCCCTACTGTTTCCAATCGACCGGGCACCCAAAGGCAACGGCCCCCCCACAACACTTTCAAATATCTGGGTGTAAACATTTCCTCCCAAGCTACAGACTACATCCCCCTCAATTTAGACCCAGTTATTCTTGAATTAAAGACCAAACTCAATTCATGGGGTAATCTGCCACTGTCTTTATGGGGTAGGGTCGACCTCCTAAAAATGAAAATCATCCCTAAACTTTCATACCTTTTTCGACATTCCCCATAATGGTTGCCTAAATCCTTTTGTAAAAAACTCAAATAGTTTCCTCCTTCCTATGGGGCCCCTCACCACCCAGATACAGATTGGCTACCTTGATGAGACTGAGAACGCAGGGTGATATGGCGTTCCCTGACTGCTACAAATATTTTCTAGCTACGCAATTGGTAACTTCTGCCTGGTGGCTAGAGCCAGATGGACGAACCCCTCCATGGCACTGAAGGCGGCGATGGTGGGATCATAGTTACATAGTTAGCTAGACTGAAAAAAGACACAAGTCCATTCAGTTCAACCATAAAAAAAAGAAATAATAAATAAAAAAAAAAATATGGTACAATCCAATATACCCAATTCTATACCCACAGTTCTTCTAGAGGAAGGCAAAAAAAAAACCCCAGCAGAGCATGCTCCAATCTGCTACAGCAGGGGAGAAAAATCCCTTCCTGATCCCCCAAGAGGCAATCGGATTTTCCCTGGATCAACTTTCCTATAAATGTTAGTACCCAGTTATATTATGTACATTTAGGAAAGTATCCAGGCCTTTCTTAACCACTTCACAACCGGCCCATAGCCGAAAGACGGCTACAGGCCGGTTGCTTAACTCTGGGAGGGCGTCATATGACGTCCTCACAGAATTCCTCTCTTGCGCGCCCCCTGGGCTCATCACGGCCGTTTACCACGTGATTGCTCCGTCAAATGACGGAGCGATCACTTGTAAGCAAACCGGCGTCATTTGATGACGCCGGTTGTTCTCCTCTCCTCTCTCTGTACCGATCGGTACAGTGTGAGAGGGGGAGGGATCGGTGGCAGCAGTGCTGTGGGCGGGATCTGTAGTGCCCACAGCCTGCCCTGCAGTCACCACCAATAGCCTGCAGTGTATTGCAGGGTATGGAGGGATGGCTGAGCATGGATGGATGGATACTCTGCCATACCCTTCGATACTCTGCCATACCCTGCGATACCCAGCAATACTCTGCGATACCCTGCCATTCCCTGCCATACTCTGCGATACTCTGCCATACCCAACAATACTCTGCCATACCCTGCGATACTCTGCCATACCCTGTGATACTATGCCATACCCTGCGATACTCTGCCATACCCTGCGATACTCTGCCATACCCTGCGATACTCTGCCATACCCTGCGATACTCTGCCATACCCTGCGATACTCTGCCATACCCTGCGATACTCTGCCATACCCTGCGATACTCTGCCATACCCTGCGATACTCTGCCATACCCTGCGATACTCTGCCATACCCTGCGATACTCTGCCATACCCTGCGATACTCTGCCATACCCTGCGATACTCTGCCATACCCTGCGATACTCTGCCATACCCTGCGATACTCTGCCATACCCCTGCGATACTCTGCCATACCCTGCGATACTCTGCCATACCCTGCGATACTCTGCCATACCCTGCGATACTCTGCCATACCCTGCGATACTCTGCCATACCCTGCGATACTCTGCCATACCCTGCGATACTCTGCCATACCCTGCGATACTCTGCCATACCCTGCGATACTCTGCCATACCCTGCGATACTCTGCCATACCCTGCGATACTCTGCCATACCCTGCGATGCCATACCCTGCGATACTCTGCCATACCCTGCGATACTCTGCCATACCCTGCGATACTCTGCCATACCCTGCGATACTCTGCCATACCCTACTCTGCCATACCCTGCGATACTCTGCCATACCCTGCGATACTCTGCCATACCCTGCGATACTCTGCCATACCTGCGATACTCTGCCATACCCTGCGATACTCTGCCATACCCTGCCATACCCTGCCATACCCTGCCATACCCTGCGATACTCTGCCATACCCTGCGATACTCTGCCATACCCTGCGATACTCTGCCATACCCTGCGATACTCTGCCATACCCTGCGATACTCTGCCATACCCTGCGATACTCTGCCATACCCTGCCATACTCTGCCATACCCTGCCATACTCTGCCATACCCTGCCATACTCTGCCATACCCTGCCATACCTGCCATACCCTGCCATACCCTGCCGATACCCTGCCATACCCTGCGATACTCTGCCATACCCTGCGATACTCTGCCATACCCTGCCATACTCTGCCATACCCTGCGATACTCTGCCATACCCTGCGATACTCTGCCATACCCTGCGATACTCTGCCATACCCTGCGATACTCTGCCATACCCTGCGATACTCTGCCATACCCTGCGATACTCTGCCATACCCTGCCATACTCTGCCATACCCTGCCATACTCTGCCATACCCTGCCATACCCTGCCATACCCTGCCATACCCTGCCATACCCTGCCATACCCTGCCATACCCTGCCATACTCTGCCATACCCTGCCACGCCATACCCTGCCATACCCTGCCATACCCTGCCATACCCTGCCATACCCTGCCATACCTGCCATACTCTGCCATACCCTGCGATACCCTGCCATACCCTGCGATACTCTGCCATACCCTGCGATACTCTGCCATACCCTGCCATACCCTGCCATACCCTGCCATACCCTGCCATACCCTGCCATACTCTGCCATACCCTGCCATACCCTGCCATACTCTGCCATACTCTGCCATACCCTGCCATACCCTGCCATACCCTGCCATACCCTGCCATACCCTGCCATACCCTGCCATACCTGCCATACCCTGCCATACCCTGCCATACCCTGCCATTCCCTGCCATACTCTGCCATTCCCTGCCATACTCTGCCATACCATGCAATGCTCGCTACGATCGAAGCCAGGATCGTTTTTTTATTTTATTTCAGGCTTTCCAGCCTAGAGGTGAGATGTGGGGTCTTGACCCCATATCTCACTGTAAAGAGGACCTGTAATGCCATATTCCTATTACAAGGGATGTTTGCATTCCTTGTAATGGGAATAAAAGTGATCAAAACATTTTTTGGGGGAAAAAAAGTGTCAAACTAAAATAAATAAAGTAAAATGAACAATAAAAAAATAAAAATAAAATTTAAAGCGCCCCTGTCCCCGTGTGCTTGCATGCAGAAGCGAACGCATACGTAAGTCCCGCCCACATATGAAAACGGTGTTCAAACCACACATGTGAGGTATCGCTGCGAACGTTGGAGCGAGAATAATAATTTTGGTCCTTGACCTCCTCTGTAACCCAAAACATGTAACCAGTAAAAAATTTTAAAGCACCGCCTATGGGGATTTTTAAGTAGCCACGTTTGGCGCCATTCCACGAGCGTCTGCAATTTTGAAGGGTGACATGCTAGGTATCTATTTACTCGGCGTAACTTCATCTTTCACATTATGCAAAAACATTGGGCTAAATTTACAGTTTTTTGTTTTTTGTAAAGCACAAAACTTTTTTTTCCCCAAAAAAACGCGTTCGAAAAATTGCTGCGCAAGTACCAAGTAGATAAAAAGTTGCAACGACCGCCATTGTATTCTCTAGGGTCTTTGCTAAAAAAAATATATAATGTTTTGGGGTTCTAGGTAATTTTCTAGCAAATAAATTATGATTTTTAAATGTAGGAGAGAAATGTCAGAATTGGCCTGGGTGCTCCAGAACACCTGATGGTGCTCTCTGCATGTTGGGCCTCTGTATGTGGCCACGCTGTGTAAAGGTCTCACACATGTGGTATCGCCATACTCGGGAGTAATAGCAGAATGTGTTTTGGGGTGTAATTTGTGCTATGCATATGCTGTGTGTGAGAAATGACCTGCTAATATAACAATTTTGTGAAAAAAAAAAAAAAGACAAAAAAAATCTTGATTTTGCAAAGAATTGTGGGAAAAAATTTACAACTTCAAAAAACTCACCACGCCTCTTTCTAAATACCTGGGAATGTCTTCTTTCCAAAAAGGGGTCATTTGGGGTATTTGTACTTTTGTGGCATGTTAGGGTCTCAAGAAATGAGATAGGCCGTCAGTACTTCAGGTGTGATCAATTTTCAGATATTGGCACCATAGCTTGTGGACTCTATAACTTTCACAAAGACCAAATAATATACCCCAATTTGTACCTATTTTTACCAAGGATATGTAGCAGTATAAATTTTGGCCAAAATTTATCAAGAAAAATTACAAATTTGCTAAATTTTATAACAGAAACGAAGAAAAAAAATTCATTTTTTTACTGAATTTTCAGTCTTTTTTTCTTTTATAGCGCAAAAAAAAATAAAAAACCCAATGGTGATTAAATACCACCAAAAGAAAGCTCTATTTGTGTGAAAAAAATGACAAAAATTTCATATGGGTACAGTGTTGTATGACTGAGTAATTGTCATTCAAAATGTGAGAGCACCGAAAGCTGAAAATTGGTCTGGTTATTAAGGGTGTTTAAGTGCCCAGTGGGTCAAGTGGTTAAAGCAATCTACTGAGTTAGCCAGAACCACCTCTGGAGGGAGCCTATTCCACATTTTCACAGCTCTTACTGTGAAGAAACCTTTCCGTATTTGGAGATTAAATTTATTTTCCTCCAGACGTAACGAGTGCCCCCTTGTCCTCTGTGTTGACCGTAAAGTGAATAACAACACCAAGTTCACTATATGGACCCCTTATATATTTAAACATGTTGATCATATCCCCCCTTATTCTCCTCTTCTCAAGAGTGAATAAATTCAGTTCCTCTAATCTTTCCTCATAGCTGAGCTACTCCATGCCTCTTATCAGTTTGGTTGCCCTTCTCTGCACTTTCTCCAGTTCCCCGATATCCTTTTTGAGAACTGGTGCCCAAAACTGAACTGCATATTCCAGATGAGGTCTTACTAATGATTTGAACAGGAGCAAAATATCTCTCTCTGGAGTCCATACCTCTCTTAATACAAGAAAGGACTTTGCTCGCTTTGGAAACCGCAGCTTGGCATTGCATGCTATTATTGAGCTTATGATCTACCAAAACCCCCAGATCCTTCTCCACTACGGATTCCCCCAGTTGTACTCCCCCCTAGCATGTATGATGCATGCATATTCTTAGCCCCCAAGTGCATAACTTTACATTTATCAACATTAAACCTCATCTGCCACATAGTCGCCCAATTAGACAGAGCATTGATGTTGGCTTGTAAATTGGAGACCTCCTATAAGGACCTTATTCCACTGCAAAGACACAAAATGTTACTTTTGATCCCAGACCCAATATCATTTATAAAGATATTAAAAAGTAAGGATCCCAGTACAGAACCTTGGGGTACACCACTGATAACCTTAGACTATTCAGAGTAAGAATCATTAACCACTACTCTCTGAATTCTGTCATTTAGCCAGTTTTCTATCCATTTACAAACTGATATTTCCAAGCCTGTAGACCTTACCTTGCACATGAGCCGTGTGTGGGGAACTGTATCGAATGCTTTTGCAAAATCCACAGCCACACCTCTGTCCAAGGATCATTGAAGGCGCTTACATTTCTGATCTACAGGGGACCCCGTGCCCCATATCCCCTAACTTCCTCCATGTATACCAACCACCCTGCGGGCTTGGCAAGCGGGCCTAGCAGTAGAGAAATACAAAAATAATGAAGTTTTACCGATTGCCCCTATTTGGCTAAACCCAAACCTCCCCCATCTATACAAAATGCTAGACCCATATGCTTGGACCAAATATGGCGTTAAAATCATATCACCGATAGTGTCACAAAAGGCGCTAGTCTCCCTCTCACAACTCTCCTCAGAGAACAAAATTCCAAAACACTATATATTGCGCTATCTACAACTGCCTCATGCTTTTGCAGCTCAATTCCCACTTTCCTCCTGCATGGTGGTCCAGTCAGGGTTGGAGAAGACACTCAGATCTAGATGTGCCGAAAAGGCTACCTCATGCTTATATGAGCACCTAATTTATGTGTCTCTCCCACCCATGGGAAAGCTCCGGTCCGGCTTTTTGCGAGACATCCCTACTCTGGACAGCGATGATTGGGATGATAGCTGGGATTTCCCCTTTAGCTCCCTAGTCTCCCTTTGAGACAGGCTTGTGCAGTATAAACTAGTGCATAGAGCATACTACACGCCATATAGACAACACAAGATGAAACCTGATCATCCTGCAGAATGCTGGAGGTGCAACACCTCACCAGGCGACTTCTCGCACATCTTCTGGCACTGCCCCAAGATTCGGCAATACTGGGCAGAGTTGCTAGATCTGATCATTCTGGTCGCCTCGGTCACACTGCCGATGAAAATGGATATATACTTATTTGGACTAATAGAAATAATCATTCAGACTGTTGCAAAATTTACTTTTATTAGGTTGTTGCTTTTCTATGGCCGGAAAAATATTGCCATGCACTGGAAAAAAACCCTCTGCACCATCCTTGACTCAATGGAAACGCCTAGTCAACGAAAGCCTTCCATTATACAAAGATAACCATGAAATATAACAAAATATGGCGTACATGGCTAGCGAAACATATATATATTCTCTATCTTGTAGCTATATAACTGGCCTTAATTACATGATAGGGTAGACTGTGTCAGACTGAGAAATAGTGATTCCGGATAGCTGAAGGGCAAACTCTGTATTTCAGATCATCTTCTGATATTTCATTCAACTCACACCTGTAACAATGTAATGCAAGACCACTCAGCGGTCTCCAGTATGTACTGCTAAGCACTTAACTTTGTATGTTTTTTTTGTTCTAAAAAAAATGATTGCGAAGGAAAGAGTAAGGGTTTGAGGCGATTGGAGGCCAAATCATGTCTTAAGTCTGTCCCAGATAAAGGAACACGACCGAGATGGGGCGGGGAGTGAAGACGGAGGATGTCCTACAGAGGGAGGGGCCGGAACTAGGGGAAGACAGACGGACGGAGTGAGGGAGGTGTGCGCCGTGTGAGAGACGGCTCGCATCACGAAGAGAAAGCCGAGTGTCTAGGAAGTGCGTAGTCCCCAGCCGTCATCACAGGAAGAGGCTCAGCGCGCTCCATGCTGCAATGGTAGCAGTCAGACCGAGGGGGAACGAGCACCTACGCTCCACACACCTGCCCATCCCGTTAGTCTCCCGCGCCGGACCCCGATCATCAAGCAGGTACCTCTCTGTATCACCCCCCTGTATCACTCCCCTCCTACGGCAGAACCTGCACCCGCCGAGGAGGAGAGAACCGCAATATACGTCCGCCCGGAGGAGAACCGCGTGGATCGGTAAGTCCCCTACTGCAAGGGGCCAAGTCATAGTAAATCAATCAATGGACTCTCCTCCAAGTGGTAAGTGAGTGCTTTAATACCTATGGGAGAAATGCGAGCAGAGGTGGATAAAAATACATCTGAATATAAAGTGAATGTATGAGAGTATCAGTATTGCGTACAAAGGCCAAAACATATATACACTCACCCGAAAGGTTTCAGAGCAGGGGGTCAACCCCAGGAAGTGATCAGCCGAAAAGAGTTTCTATTTGTGTTCTTTTCCTTTTTGTCTTTTGATACATCTTTGACGGACACCAGGGGAAAAATATACCTACGCCAGCCCCCTATAGGACAAGAGGAGTTTTAAGGGGGAGCAGTGATGCAGGGAGTGGTGTACTGGGGGATGATGTGGTGAGATACTGCACCCAGCGAGTCCCCCTAGTGGATAACTCTGGAAGACGACTGCCTCTGTCAGGAGTCGGGACACATGCGGACATAGTAGACAGTGAGAGTTTGGCGTTTTATTTTTGTATCTCCTTTGTTTTCTTTTTTTTTTTGTTTTTTTTTTTTTATCCTCCTTTGCTCTCACGGAAAATGGACAAAGGAAAATGGCTACAAGTGCAATTTGAAAGTGCTTTATTGTTTGGGGTCACTACCTTCAGAGGTGTACCTCCCCCACATGGGAGGGGATGATGGGAAAATAAAAGACCTACAGAGGCTTATCCATCCTTAGTCAATTTCTTATATCACCTATACAGAGAGTCGCTGAGTGAGCCTTAAACTGTATCCCTAAAGACTACTATACAAGTGCTATATACGACGTACAAGGGGCTGCCTATTAGTGATACCTGCAAACTGGGGAAACGTAAGGTTATACATAAAAAAATAGTGATGAAAGGCAAAACCATAAAGGGAACTGAACCTAAAACAACAAAAGAGAAAGCAAATACAAGCACAATTAAACAGTACTTGGTGCAGGGACTCAGCCCTAAAAGTCCAAATATGGAAAAGCAACCGACAAAACAGGGAAAAAAGGAGGTCAATAAGAAAAAGGAAGAGACCCATGAGGCGTCAGGTGGAAATACCACCATAGAAACTGAAACAGATAGCAGCAGGATGGAAGATCAGAATGAAAAATGTCTGAAATGCTAATAAATATGGAGAAATCAAGGGTGAAATAACAGCGCTACGAACAGACCTAGGTCATCTCCTTACTCGATTGGAGGAAGCAGAGAATAAAATAGACAGACACAAGAGATTTCTGATTTTAAGGAGCAACTTAGGAGGATGAAGATAGACCAAAGACAGACGCTATATAAATTGGAGGAACAGGAAAACCAGAGTAGAAGGCAGAATCTAAGAATACGCGCCCTACCAGAAGAGAGGGGAGAGGATCTTAGAGAAATCATAAAGGGAATATTCAACCCGATTATTAATAAAGGCCTTGACTAGGATTTAAAAATTGAAAGGATTCATAGAGTCAGAAAACCCCAATACATTAGACTCACCCAGAGATATTCTTGTTAGATTCCAGGACTATCTTGTAAAAACAGAAATATGGGCCAACCTAAGAGGAAAACCCCCATTACAATTTGGGGGATCAGAGCTCCAGATCTTTATGGATCTATCCCCACAAACTCTGGCCAGAAGACGGCTTTTGAGACCATTGCTAAATCAAATGCGGACAGAAAACGTAAAATATAGTTGGGGATTCCCGGCATGCCTTATAAGGTATAAAGAAGGTAGATCATTCAAGTTAAAATACCCAGAAGACCTATCAGAATTCTGTAAAAATTTGAACTTACAGGCCATAGAACTTCCAGAGTGGCTAGAAAAGGAAGGCCTGGAGTAACTTGAACTGAAACTATAAGGGATGTGTCCTGGCTAATCCATTCTGGACGGGCCTATTGTAGATATATACAAATTTGATGTAGACCCTTTCTCTGGTTTTCATTTGCCTTTTGCTTTTTTTTTCTTGCTTTCATTTTCCTTTCCATTTGGTGATCAGGGAGACCGGCGCGGGGGGATGGGAGGGGAGGGAGACCTAGACCTGGATTGAGTAGAAATCCGTCCGAGGGACCCTCCCACCTCCCCTCTGGTATATCCCGGAGGGGGGGTGGGTAGGGGGAAAGAGGTTCGAGCACCACCTTTGAGTAAGAAGACCAGAGGCGAGGAGGAAATTTGTTTGGCCAATGGCCTGGAGGTCAGTACTGACCAGGTGGAGGGGGGGAATGTGGGGGGACAGGGGGGAAGGGAGGGTGGGGGGGAAGGGTGGGGAATAGGGAAGGGGGTGCCTCATCAAAGAAAAAAAAAAGGATGTGCCTCTCTTTAAAAATCAAAAAGAAAAGAAAAGTCCCAGATTAGGTTTTTAACATACAATGTCCGGGGCTTGAATAATCCTGCCAAAAGACACAAAATATTAATAGAGCTTAAACAATATCAGATAGTGTTCCTCCAGGAAACCCACCTCTTCCAAGGAGCGAACATAAAACTATACTCCAAAAAATTCCCTACTTGGGTGTACGCGGATTCAACTACCAGGAAAGCCAAAGGAGTGGCAATAGGTTTCTCGGAGGGAGTGCAGTTTAGAGAAGAGGAGAGATTAGTGGATCCAGAAGGGCGGTTTCTCCTCTTACGAGGAAATCTGAACGGGATACAAGTCACCTTAGGAAACATATACGTACCAAACAAAAAGCCAACAGAATATATGAAGAAAATGATACGTATTCTTGCCAATTTTGGGCAAGGGATGATTATACTGGCAGGGGACTTGAATATGTGTATGAATCCAGATGAGGATAGTACGTCACGTGTACAGGAGACGGGAAAGGTACCTCTAAAAAAAATTGAAGAAGATCCTCCACCAAAATCAATTGGTGGACATGTGGAGAACTATGAACCCAAAAACACGGGACTACACTTTCTTCTCCCCCGTACACTGGACATACACTCGTATCGACTATTTTTTTGTGGACCATAATACGTTATCTAGGGTTATGGATTCCCATATAGAGATATCTACCCTGTCAGATCACGCACCAGTAATGATGACAATAGAAGAGATTAGCATATCAAAACCCCTGTCAAATTGGCGATTAAATGAAGCGCTCCTTTCTGAAAAGCAAGATATTGAAAGAATACAGGAAGAATTAATTTTTTTCTTTGAATCAATAGATATCTCAGATTCAATACTATGGGAATCGCATAAGGCGTATATTAGGGTTATCTTCATCGCGATGGGCTCAGGGAAAATAAAAGAAAGAACAAATAAAATTAAAAAGGTAACTGAAGATATATACAGGTTAGAGCAACTTCATAAGAAACCAGGGGGTCATCGCCAAGAGATATTTCACAGCCTTATAATGAAAAGAGAAGAATTAAAAGACATACTGACGCAGGATACAAAAAGAGTGTTTAATGCGATTCAGAAAGATAAATACGTTGGGGGTAATAAAATTGGAAAACATCTAGCTAAAACTCTGAAGAAGAAAAAAGCCAGGAACTATATTGAGAAAATTTGCAATAAACAAGGTGATTTGGTCTTTAAGTCCAAGGATATTGCAGAGGTCTTCCAGTACTATTATAAAAACCTATATAACGTGAATAAAGAGAATACGGATCTAGGAAAAAAAAATAATAAAATAGAATTTTTAAAGAACTCAGGACTCACTCGGATATCTCCGGAAGATAAGTTAGACCTGGAAGCACCTATCTCTGAAAGTGAGCTTCTCAGTGCTATGGCAGATACAAAGTCAGGGAAAAGCCCGGGACCGGATGGTTTCCCGATCCTTTATCTTAAAAAATTTAGTAAGATCTTGGTGCCAAGAACAGGTAGATACTTTAATGGACTGGGAGCAGAATATGGATTAAGCCGAGAAGCACAGAAAGCCCTAATAACCCTTATTTTTAAAGAAGGGAAAGATGATAGTTGCTGTTCAAGCTTTAGACCAATATCCCTCCTTAACTTTGATACAAAGCTCTATGCAAAAATCCTTGCAAATAGAATAAAAAACCTTATGAATGATTTGATTCACGTAGACCAGGTAGGCTTTGTTGCTTCTAGAGAAGGACGGGATAATGGAATCAGAATGTTATTACAAAAATTAAAAACAGATGGGCCCCCAGGTCTATTCCTGTCGATAGACGCCGAGAAGGCTTTCGACAGGGTAGACTGGGGGCTCATGATGGAAACCTTAAAGTATATAGGTCTAGGCACTAGGATGCTACAGAGAATTGGAGTTCTCTATGAAAATCCGACTGCTATAATAAAAATCAATGAAGACCACTCATCCCCCTTTTCTATGAGCAACGGGACAAGACAGGGATGCCCCCTGTCCCCGCTGCTGTTCATTCTTTCACTGGAACCCCTACTAGCCACTATTAGATCGGATAACAACATAAAAGGAATCAGAGTAGGGGACACCGAACATAAAATAGCAGCGTTCGCTGACGACCTATTATTCTATGTGACGGAACCTAGGACATCAATGCCAAAACTACTGGAGGTCTTAAAAATGTATGGAGAGGTATCGAATTTTAAAATATTAATAAATCAGAAATTTTAAATATTAATATAGGGAAAAAAGATGCCCTCGCGTTACAAAGAGAATTCCAGTTCCCATGGAAACAAAAAGGGTTAAAATATTTAGGGATCAGACTTGCAAACTCCATTGAAAAGCTATATAGCGAGAATTTCCTCCCGTTATTAGATGAAATAAGGAATGAAATTAAAAAGATCCAGTATAGGCCTCTTTCCTGGATAGGCCGAATAAATACGGTAAAAATGCTGATCCTCCCTAAAATTACATATAAATTTCAGATGATCCCAATCCCCCTCCCTGACTATTATTTTCAAACTTTAAAATCTATTATAAACAAGTTCCTTTGGCAAAATAAGAAACCCAGGATATCACGAAACATATTGAAACAAAATAAAGATCAGGGGGGGCTAGGGGTCCCCGATATAAAAAAATATTATTATGCGGTGATACTTTCAAGAGCTGTAGAGTGGACACGGAAGGAAAGTCAAAAACAATGGGTGTACGTAGAAAACGATATTAGCGAGATAAATTTAAGGGGTGGGATATGGTGCCCACCGAAAGTTAGAGATTTAGGAGTAAAGACACAGAGAATCACTAGGCACGTTTTTAAGATATGGGACTTAGTACACAAGCAATATGGGTGGAGCTATAATTCACCATTAATGTCATTAAAAAACAATGATTATTTTCCACCAGGTAAGAGAGAAATGGGGGGACACTGGATAGAAGAGAATACACAATTAGGGGAGATAATAGAGAAAGGAAAAATAAAATCACTGATAGAAATACAACAGAATATAGCACATATAAAGGTAAACAAATGGCGATACCGCCAACTGGCAATTTTTGTGGGGAAGCTTCCACATCCAATTAGAACTAAGGATAATTACACTCCCCTGTAGAAAATGTGTAGCAAAAGGGTTAAAAAAAAGATACATCACATTTATATCAAATGCTCCTTGCAGAAGGTCGGCCGGAGGTACCCCCATTCCTTATAAAATGGGGAAACGAACTTGACTCACATGGATATAAGCACAATATTAAAAAAAATTGGAAGTTAACACATAATTCAGCGACGGATACTAAAACCGCAGAAACAAACTATAAATGTCTTGCAAGATGGTATATTACACCGACTAGAATCAATAAATTCCAACCTGGGAACTCACAAGATTGTTGGAGAGGGTGTGGAGAATGGGGGACTATGGCCCATATTTGGTGGAAGTGCCCAAAAATTAGGGAATACTGGAAAATTATTGTAGACCTAATAAAGGAAATCACAGGGATTAAAATAAAAGAAGACCCCTGGACATGTCTATTCCATAACACACCAGATCCAGTAAAAGCATATGTGAAGACCTTAATCCCTCATATGCTTAATGCCGCAAAGGCATTGATTCCTAGGAGGTGGCAACAAGCCCAACCACCATCGGAACTAGAGTGGATAGGAAAGATGGAAGAGATATACCATTTGGAAAATCTTAGGTACAATGGGGATGAAGAGGGAGAGGACGCTATGACTAAATGGAAAAGTTGGCAGGACTTTAAACAAACCTGGAGGTACGCGGAAATATCAATGCAAGTAGGGAAAACTTAGATATTTAAACATAGAAATACAAGAGCAGAGGACTAACAGGAGAGGCACAGGGGGGCCGGGTGGGGGGGGGGGGGGGGGGGGGGAAATTTGGGTTGTTTTTTAAATTGAATAAAGATGTTAAAGGTATGTAAAGTGAATATAAGTTAACCCAGAGGAATATTTCTACGTATGTTTTTTGCAATAAAAAGGAAATTTCCACAATGATGAACATAACATAAGAGACATCAATGAATCTTAAATTGAACATACTATCTCTTTAATGTTTTCTGATGTGGAAAAAAAAAAAGTCTGTCCCAGAGAACGAGACTATGTCTCGTAATTGGGTTGGAGATGGATCTGCATTGGATTGGGGCCAACCATAGGAGATTGGCTGTGGAGAGAGGGTCGCAGTCTATCGTCGGTGCATATTCCAGGTGGCATAGGGAACTCTGCAGGTGAATCTACTAGATTCCAAGTTCTACAACAGGTTGTGTCCGGGACAATGGTCCCACTGGCAATAAAGGTAGATGCAGTTGGTAATGCCTTAGGGACCAGTTCTACCTTTTGACTCTTTCCCTCTTTCGACTTCTGTCACATCTTTTGCAAAGAATCCAGAAGGGGGGTAACACTGATAATAAGGTTAACTGAATTGGATTTGCCAGTTAATTATTCGAGCCTATGGCTTGAAAGGGCAAGGTCCCCTACCCCTTTTTTTGGTAAAAACGCCTGCTACCAGGTGTGTGTGGGGACACCTTGGGCCATCCGCCATCGGGGGTTGGTGGCTCAGGATTTAGGCCATTACATGGTCTTTAGCTCATACATTCATGGAATTTTACCAGATAGAGATCAAAGCCATGGAGGCTACTGCTTTGGCCGCAGTATGTTTTGGGCGGCAGGAGGCGCCCTTCTCGAGTGGCAATTTCTGTGATTGTGTCTCCCTCCCCTCAAGTGTCTTACTGTAGGATATCCCATATAGTCATTATTATGGTTGCTCTGTGTCATGTGATGTACGATAAGGAAAATAGGATTTTTTTTCTTCATACTTGCCTGTAAAATCCTTTTCTTGGAGTACATCACAGGAGACAGAGGTCCCTCCCATCTTTTTGGGACAAGCTGATGTCTCAGTCCAACCCTGGGTTTGGCAGTGTTATAAGCCCTCTTTCACCATCTAATTGAATGTAAAAGTCATCACTCGCAATCCACATATCCAGGATTTTTTTTCCATCTCCTGGCTTCTCCAGGTCAGCTCTAATCGTAAATTGCTCAGCTTCATCAACCTTCATAACAAGCTCATTTTGAAAATTCTGCCAGCATCAATTTGCTGTAGGCATTATCTTAATCATAAAGTACAGGACAAAGGATTTGATCCCTAGAGCATTGGTTATATGCCACTACCTTCAGTCAACTGGGTAATGGGAAAAGTTTTGCTGGGACAACCCCATCCACTCCTTAAGGCTCCATGTTTTTATTTTAAGGCCTTTAGGTGATGGAACCCTTCTCCTGTTTGGATTTATTTTTTCATTTTTCACGAGTTTTCCTTTCCTTCGAATAAGGTCGGACTGCTTATTGCCTTATGACCCACTGGTAGCTTCAGCATCATTTACCCTTGATATACATATTGGGAACGGTCCTCTGACCCTGCAGCAACAGGCCTGGCACTGCATCTTGCCTTGATGCTGACCTTGGTAAGTGGTGCAACAAGTGAGTTGGCCACAGGGTGCTTTATAGGTCCAGGGCTGTTCTCCATTCTTATGGCACCCAGACCCTGAAGACCCTGTCAGGGGTTTGACAGGCAAGGATAGGACCCTAAATGGGACTAGCGACGTGGACAAGGAAAAACCGTTTTCTTGTACCTTTTTTTTTTTTTTTATACTACAAGACACACCACAAGACACAGGTCGTGAAGTAATTACATAAAGTGTGTGTGTGTGTTTTTTTTTTCTTTAGCTATTGTCGCACTTTATAATGCCTTATATGTAACCTTTATCAATGTTTTACCCATTTTAAATTGGTGGTCTTTTCTTCCATCTTGATACCGGAAGTTCCTCTCTGGCTAGTGAAGTAGTGCTTATAAAAAAACTGGTCATTTGCTCTCACCTGTTACCTGATACTCCAGAGGACACAGCCACAGGTTAGATCCTCATTTATTGTAATTCCTTCAAACCAGACTCGCTGATCTCCCTCAGTCCACACCCATTCTGTAAGTACCCCACGGGTAGATCCTCGGCATGACCGATTTACATGCACTTGGAATGGGAGCACATGTTCTGAGAAAATTTCAAGTTCTGCAATCTGTTCTTGTTCTGGAGCAAGGTCTTACACTGATACCGCTCCTCCTGTTTTGGGTTTCCTCACAAATGCGCAATATGCAGCCTGTATGACTGAAGAAGAATTTTCTGCCACAATGTCTGATCTACTCAAGAGGCTAGCGCCACTTCTGGAAACGGCAGGTGCCAACAGATTTAAATGCTCTGCTTCCTTTCCTCCCTTAACTATATTTATTGGTTACAACCTGAATTTCCTCATGCACTTTCATCTGCAGAAGGCAAAGGGGATTGGGACATCTGAATGTTTTTCACCACCACCATTTTGGAAAGTTATTTCTTCACATTCTGGCTACAGTGGACTTCTTGGTTGAGGCAGTTTACACAAGTCTCTAGCTCACAGCCTGATGAAGAGGTCCTGCGTAACTCCGAAACTTTGCACTGTTTTGTTTGTGATGTGATCATGTTTTCTTTTCAATATTTTTATTAAGAAAATGTTAACAAGTACAAAATCAGCATTTGCCATTGTAACAAAGTAATTGCTCATTATCAAACCGGAGATGATTCGGTTACAGCACACAAGAGCATATTTTGATATTAAACTTGATGCATCATCATCCACATATTAGATTTATATGAGAGAATCAAACATGGACAGAAAAAAACCTTAAACCATAAACACTGTATAACTTATGAAATGTAGAAATAGCATCAACCGATGAGGTTTCATAATATCCCGTGCCTTCCCCACTCTTCTCGCTAGAAATATACAAAGCTTGGGAGGGAAATGCATATATAATATAATTATAATTTTAATTCTGGAACACCTTCTCTCTCTCGGTACTGCACAGGTGTATTTTAATGCATAGCATGGGAAACCGTGGTAAATCCCTTTCCCCCTCTGCTACATCTACTTGATGTAACCTACTAACTTAACTCCTGTGTGGTCCCAGGGACTGTAATTGGTCCGAGGCCCCATCGAAAGGCAAATTCAGATTGAAGGAAGAGAGAAAGGGAAGAGATGACAGAAGTAATGGAGGGTAGTTAAAGGGGGTGCACTCCTGGCCCCCCTGAGAAGAGCACTCCAGAGCCAATCCCATTTCATAATGCAGCTGAAAGGTAGTTGATTCAGGGGTCCCATATTTTGTCGAACAAAGCAATTTTATTGTTCAAAATTCCCGAGAGGCGTTCATTTACCGTTATCCATGATAGTTTAGATTTTAGCAGGTGGAAAGGGATGGTAGGAGACTGCCAAGATTTGGCTATGGATATTCTTGCTGCTAAAAATATGAAGGCTATGAGTCTCCTCATATGTTTTAATGTCCCCTCCACTGGGCATCCCAACAGTGACTGTAGAGGTGATTTAATGAGGTTCATTTGGGTCAATGAATATATGAAGTCGTATGTACGTTTCCAGAACCTCCGCACTTCTGGGCATGTCCACCATATGTAGAACATGGTGCCATCCATGCCACATCCTCTGAAGCACTGCGGGCAGCCCCCCGGGAAATAGGTTGCTACCCCCACTGGCGCCATGTACCACCGCTTAAAGACTTTATAATTTGCCTCTATCAACAAAGTATTAATATATGATCTGAATGCACACTGTACCATTTTACTCCACTCTTTAACTTCCAAGCTGGTTTCTAAATTTTGCTCCCATTTTTGCATATAGAATAGCTTTTATAGAAGTAGAGGACAAAATACTGTAAATTTGATATGTGGCTAGTATGTTTGTCGAAAGTCCTGCAAAAATGTTCCATTGAGGTGGATGTAGTCAATTCAGAGGTGTGATTCAATGTTGCCAAGGAATGCGCTATCTGTGTGTAGCGATCTAGTTCTGAGTTGGGGAGATGGTACTTCTCCTGAAGGGCCTGTTTCGACAAAACACCTCTATGGTCACAGATATCTGCTATTCGTATCAAACCCACCATGTAAAATTATGAGGGTGAAGACCCTGGGTGAATGAAGCATTATCAAGCAACAGAGCCAGTGGGGTGTGTAGGGATTTAAATCCATCCGTGGCCAGCAGCCTGTCCCATAGGTTTAAGGAAAATGATAGTCAGGCACAGTATTATCTTTCCTCTTCATCCACATTAAGTGGCTAATCTCCTTGTTTGGGTATAGGGAAGATTCCATTGACATCCAGAGTGACCTGGACTGTTGTGAGTGGAATCAAGTTAATTGGGCCAGTTGCGCAGCATGGTAGTACCTAACCAGTTCAGCCCCGGAAGAATTTACCCCCTTCCTGACCAGAGCACTTTTTGCAATTCGGCACTGCGTCGCTTTAAGTGACTTGTGCAGTCATGCAACGTTGCACCCAAACAAAATTGACGTCCTTTTTTTCCCACAAATAGAGCTGCCTTTTGGTGGTATTTGATCGCCTCTGAAGTTTTTATTTTTTGCGCTATAAACAAAAAGAGCGACGATTTTGACACATTTTTTGGACCATTGCCATTAATACAGCGATCAACCATTCCAAATCATCCATCCCTTGTCGGGTCCTTCTACGTATGTCTGTTTTGTGACTTCTAGCCCTTGACTACGAGGCGTGCCGTGGGAGCGCTATAGATAGTTTTAAGCGTCATCAAAAATTTTGAGCCAAACCCATAGCGTTCTAAAGTGAAGAAAAGATGATCCCAAGACGGAGTCAAAGCCTTTGTGGCGATCTAGTAAAACAATAGCGGCCCCCCTCTGACCCCTACCATCCCAGGCCCGAGTTCAGAGCAGATATGATCTCAATAATCTGTCTGGTCTCAGCTGGGGCTTGCCTATTGGGAACGAATCCTACCCAGTCTGGGTGGATGTATTTTGGTAAGAACAAGTTCATGCGAGTAGCTAAAATCTTTGTCATTATTTTTAGGTTGACATTAATGATATCGGGCGATAATTCGCACAGTACCCATGGTCCTTGTTTGGTTTGGGGATAACATGGATAAAAGCGTTATTTTCATGTGGTGGTAAAGGGGGAACCTTTTCCCAATTCGTTGTAAAAAGAGCACAGATGTGGGGTCAGAATCTCGACATATTTGCAATAGTAATGGCCAGAGAATCCATCTGTGCCCGGCACCTTTGACGGATTCAGACTGCTACTACTTCTACTGTAAATTTTGCTTCCATTAACTCTACATGATCTCAAGCCAGTGTAGGAAGCGGGATATCTTGAAGTAACTCCTCTGCCTTATCTTTGTTGAATGAGGGGAATCTTTTATAATTTGGAATAAAAAGTGAAAAATTCATGTAGTTTTAGGATTCTGAGGATTCTGGGTTGTTTGGCCGTTCTGTAATTGTAATTTAGGCAAAGCGGGAGTAAATGGTCTGGGAGTTATTTTCCTTGCTAGTAAAGTATTAGGTGTATCCACCCTAGCATAGTAGCGGTGTCTGGACCATCTAAGGTATTTTTCTGCTTTTGTGGTAAGGCTCAAGTTCAGGGCCGTTCATGCTGCATCAATCTGATTTCTAAGATTGAGATGCTGATTGGTTAGTAGTTCCCACTTGAGATGCCGCTGCTCCCCATCCTTGTTGTCGGATCGTTTGTTCCCTCACTCGTTTAACTCTGGATTTGTATTAATTTGCCGCGTATGGTTGCCTTATGGGCCGCCCAAATCATAGTTGGAGAGGTGGCCGAGGAGGGATTGTCCTGAAAGAATTGTTGAAGAGCAATTTCAACTAATTTGGAAATGGGGTCACTCAATATGGACGCGTTTAATCGCCAGGACGATGGCTGTGGTTTAGACCAAAAGTCTGCTAATGTAATTTGGACTGAGGAATGGTCAGACAATGCCATGGGGAGAATCTTAGCCATTGAAACATACGGAAGCAGAGCGGATAATGTAATTAAATGATCAATTTGCGAATACGTTTTGTGCACATGGAGGGATGAGCATCTCTACATATATCAATCAAATCGTAGCTATGTAGTAGGCCTGCTATTCCACCACTCTGTTTGAGGGTGAGTTTGAAAACTGCCTTCCTAGGATTAGTTTTATAATAAATTTGGTCTAAGGAAGTATTGCTATCCCCTCCCAAAATTACTTGTCAATCACATGAGGCATAACCACTTCAAACATCGAGCAAAGGAAATGTGCTTGACCCATGTTAGGGGCATAGTATGAGAGTAGGGTGACTGCATGCTCGTTGATGTTCCCTGCTACCATAACATAGCGGCCGTCCTTTATATTTTATTACTGTAGTAGGTGTGAAAGGAATCTTTTTAGCAACACTTTTTTATCCGGTTTGTTTGGCAGAAAAAAACGTAGGGTATCTTGCGTTCAAATATTTAGGGGCAGAAGTCCGTGAAAAATGTGACTCCTGTAACAGCAATATATACAACCCCATTTTGTGGTATTGTTGAATGGCCTTTGCCCTTTTAGTAGGGAAGTTAAGACCCTGCACATTGTGTGTTGGAATACTGTAGTTTGTGGAGGATCTAATGGTTCAATGGATTGTACTCACCTGTTAGCTTCAAGAATTCTGTTTGGGGACCTCTCGATCCCATCTCTTACAGCATCTTAAAGGGATGGGAGGGACCAGCTGACCAGACTTGGCATCATAAATGCAAAATAAGTCCACAATCAGGAACAAGGTCATTCTCCTGGAACATGAAAACCTCTTGTAAATAGGCAGATAACTAAAACAGCTTTATGAGGAACATAACATAACAGGAACTGTCAACTGTTGGTTCAAAAATCTTCAATGTTGAAGTCCAATTGCAGGAAGACTGGTCTCAAAGAGAGAATTAAGGCCCTGATGACAATCTTGGGGGATGATGAGGTGATAGATGGTGATGGACTTTCTGGAGCTGGATCTCCTGGGCTGGGACCATAAGGGAGAGACTGGAAAACCATCAGCATTGTGAGCGCCGGAGAAGGTGAATCTCTTGAAATCGGTCCCAAATCTAGGAGCAACGTCTTGTCAGGATGGAATTTGGTCAAGGAATGGGATTTGCCCCTATATGATCGGAATGGAAACGACCAGCGATACTTGATTTGGCGGTTGATCAGATGGGTTAGTAGCGGTTTCAGTAATCTCTTCTGGATCGTCTCCTTTGATATCTGCAAAGATATGGACCGAATGTCCAAGGAGGGATTGGACATTTTGGTTCTAGCCTCCACCATTATCTTTTCCTTAATCTGGTAGAAATGCAGCTTAACTATCACATCTCACGGTAAGCCATCCGGCCTGGGGGCCGTCAGGGCTCGGTGTGCCCTGTCTATTTCCAGCTGGTGAGGGGTGGTATCTGGTATCAAATTTTTCATCAAGGATTGTATAGTGTCCTCTAAATCTACCACTGATTCTGGGAGGCCCCGCACAGGGAAGTTGTACCTCCTAGATCAGTTTTCCATGCCTTCTATCTCTGCGTTCGCCTGATTTAGTTGGTCTTGCAGGGATGAAATCATTCTGGAATTTTGGTTAACTCTTCACGGTACCAGCCATTTTGGACTCAATAGTGTCCAGCCTTTCTCCAATATTTTGAAAATCCTCTTTCAATCCAGTAGTCATAATTGTGCAGGCTTTAGATAGTTCTTGTTACAGGAGTTCAGAAAATCTAGCCAGAAGGACTGCATCTCCTGAATATGAAGCGGTAAGAATAGGTGGCTGAGAATGCACAGAACTGTTTTGGCTCAGAGCCAGCTCAGCAAGTGGAGGAGGCTGGGAAATCGGTGTATATGAAAGCCCTTTCTGGGGAGATGGATAAAGAGATTGGGAGGACAAGGGGTGTCTCCCAGCGCTTTCCTGTGAAGCTGTATCTAGGCAGGGTGAGACTGGTTTCTGGGTCTGATGGCCACCGCGCACTGTCTCCCTTCCCTGGCGCCATCTTAGCCTGAGGGGGGCCGCTGCTGAGCCTGAGGCCTGCCGTTCTACAGGTCTTCCTGTCCTGGCTTCAGTCCAGCCTGGAGAGGTTGCTACCGAGTCTGTGGGCTGCCTCGCTCTGCGCCTCCTTTCCCCTGCACCTCCTTTCCCCTGCACCATCCCAGCCTGGGGAGAATGTTGCTGGGCCTAGAGGCTGCCGCGCGCCATGTCTCCCTTCCCCGGCACCATCTTAGCCTGGGGAGACTGCTTCTGGGCCTGATAGGCTCACGTTGAATGGGGCTGCTGTGGTTGCTGGAGGTGGGGTTTTTTTGTAGTCCCCACCGCCCTCCACTGCATTATCTGCTCCCGATCCACAGACTGACGCTTTTGTGCTGATCCGAGTGCTTAATTGTGCTGATCCCTTATTGCTTAATTCTTTGCTTTTTTGGGTCAGAGGCGTGCGGAGCGCAGTTAGCACAAGACTGTTTCCGGCGCTGCGCGCATGCAAATTGATGTGATCATGTTTTAATAATGTAATTACTGGCCCAATTCTAAAGTTATTCTTTCCTTCTGGTATTGTTGCTGCCTTGAAGCCTTGTAAGAAGAATTAAAAAAAATAAATCCTGTTCCGAGGTCGACCTAGCGGCTAATGCACTAAATCTACGGTTTCTATATAGGGTATTTTCTCCGTTAACCATTCAGTTGATAGACATTTTGGATAAACTTTTGAATTCATTCTTTACTCAGGTCCAGCACTGCAGCTGGCTGTTGCCACCTTATCTGTTGCCCAGACTATGGTGAATTTGACTGGAGAATGCAATATTAAATCATATCCTAATGAAAACAAAAATATAAACACTCAAGAGCTCTGTGTAGATTTATAAATGCAATCTACAGTAACCAAAATAACATTCTGCAGTATGTATGAAAAGCTAACTATTGAAAATACATAGTACTTGAAATGCAAACCCTAACTAGAACTATTCTTTTAATCAAATACATTCTTATTAAGGTATGAAACGGCTGAAATGAAAAGGCATATTATACAGTTTTGTTGCCACAACAATGTAATAGGTAAAGAGGCGATGAAATTGTACATGTGGAATACATCAAAAGTGAGCATCATACAGTTGCAGCAGTTATTTTTTTAATTAAACATCAATGACAGAAATTACTTGGAGTAAAAAACTTGTGGGTTCATAAATTTACGAACACATACCCCTGGCACATCAATACAGTGGTGTCAATGATCTACACACAAAAAAATGGTTGGAAGTAGGGGTCCAAGTCTAAAGTGTAATATACCGTATTTTCCGGCGTATAAGACGACCTTTTACACTTAAAAAAAACTGGCCAAAAAACAGGGGTCGTCTTATCCGCCGGGTCAGCCCCTCGGATGCCTGCTCGGTGTTCGGTAATGCTGTATTTAGCTTCGGCTACATACAGTATATACGCTCTGCCAATCCGAGCAGGCTACTCTGATGTTTGATGTTACAGCCTCTGCCAATCCAAGCAGGCTTTGTATTCATTAATAGAATACATCGCCTGCCGTGATTGGCTCCAGCAAAAGCAGGAAGAAGCATATGGCTCCAGCTCCAGCAAGAAGGAAGAAAAATGAAGCCTCGGAAGGGGAGTTGTCTTATACGGTAAGTACAGGAAAAAAATGCTTAAACTGTAAGATTAGGGGGTCATCATATGCGCCCCGTTGCCTTGTACACCGGCAAATACGGTAGTAATCTCTATACATATTAAACTTGTAACAAACAAAACGGTGTTAGTTGGAGGGGGAGGGGTGTAAAACTTGGGCTGTCCATATGACACTTGTATTTCTTGGGCAAATTTTTTATTTACAGTAGGTATTTTTCTCACTGATTAGAATGGAATTCATTCGCTCAGTCTATTTTTGGCAAGTAGGAGTGAGCGGGGAAAGCCAGTACTGTGAACTATCGCTATTCTTGCATTCCTCATCCTACCTATCCTACCTATCCTTCCTAGCCTGTATAAAAAGTGTGTACTTGCCTAGTTTCAATCTGGTCTGGTTACATGTTAATGCAGTTCTATGTAAGGGAGCAGTCGACTAAAACTGAATTCTGGGAGCATTTGACATCACCCATAGGCCCCATGACCCAGCCATTTGTCAGTGCTCCCTCTTCTCCCCTGAAGTAGCCCCTCATTGATGCAGACAAGCCAGAGCTGTGGGATTACATGACCGGAATGGATTGAAAATGGTATGTATACACACCTTTTTACACAGTTTGGGCCAGGGTAAGGGGGAGGGAACATTTTTAAGAATAGTCTTATTTCTAGAAATGCTAACCCCCCCCAACCCCCCACCCCCAGTCGGTTTTTCTCCAGTTTAGCCTGCAAACCACTGCTTAGAGTAATGCTGCGTCCCTTTACACAGGAGCAGGATCCCATTTTAACACCGGAATCTGATTTTACCAAGGAAGACTTTTCTACAATTATGTTACTCTTGGACAGCTTATGGCTTTAATACAGCCATCGTTGCCCACAAGTGCCAGGCCTCTTCCCCACCATCTCTAGCGAAGTCAGAATCTGGTATGCCTTTTCTAGAAGACCAATGTTGAGGGGAATGAAGAGTACCTGGAGGCTGTGTTGGAGGAAGAGCGATTTCTCACCCCCAGACAACATACACCTGATGTTAATTGTCAAGCAATATAACTGCCAATGTTGATATGTTCACTTCTGCTGTGCGCAAAAGCCATGGTATTGTCTCACTTAAGTCTCCACCTGCTAAATCTAAAAAGACCTTCCCTATTCATGAAGAAATAGAATGGACAAATTAAGACAATTGGGTCAGTCCTGAAAAATGTTCAACTCCAAGAATCATAGCCAAGCTTTATCCAATTGAAATGGTTTGCAAGAAAGTGAACTGTTAGGGAAGTAGACCCTGTCATCTGAGTCTTAAACCTCTGTGCTTTTAAAAGATGTTCCTTCATTTAACCACTTCAAGACCAGACCTTTTTCTGACACTTATTGTTTACAAGTAGAAATCTGTATGTTTTGCTTGAAAATTACTTGGAACCCAAAATAAATAATAATAAAAAAAATATAATATAAATTAAAAAAAAAATATATATATATATATATATATATATATTAGTGTGTGTGTGTGTGTGTGTGTGTGTGTGTATGTGTGTATGTATATATATATAGTGTGTGTGTGTGTATATCATTTATAGTCAGAGTCTGGATACTGGTGGAGCCTTAACCCCCAACCATGGTGAGGTGTGCCATGGTCACCCGTATGCTTAAAAGAGGGCAAAAGAGACACCAACTAGGTACAGTGATGTGAATTTTAATGCAAAACATGACAATTATTGCAACAAAGTAGCAAAAGCATGTTTGACCTCCACATGGGGATCAGGAATGTACCGACTGTAACAAGATGATTGCCAGCATCCCATGTATTTGATGACATTGGATGGAACCCCCTGTTTGGATGATGCCCCAATCCTGAAGGAATTACCCGAAAACTGTTTTGGGTTCAACCCCAAGTTAGCAATCAGAATCCTAACATGCAAGATAAACTGACTGGAAGTAAGAGCCTGTGTAGGTAAGGGAAGCAATGGGCTATCCAAGACCTCGACTTTACATCAGACAGCGTTGGTTTTGTAATAATTGATCACACAACCCTGCCCCCTGTCTGCCAGTTCTTGTTGGGGAGTTGAAGTGCAAAATGATCAGGTTACCTAGTAAGACTACCTTTGAGGAGTACCAGTGCGTTAAGTCCAGCTCTGGACACCTTCCCAGGTCTGAGGAAACCAAAGTAACTAAGGAAGACAGCCGCCTTGAGGACCAAGCTGGGACCCACCCCAAAGATTGAAATGGACAACAAATCTGCTAGTTCACAAAACTGACCGGAGATGGGAAAGCGTGTCACCCTTGGCTTCCCCTGCATTTTCTTAATACCTTTGAGCATGGCTTTGATAGGATGAGCTGCAAAAAAGGAAGGTCTGTCAGGATGGAGAAGTGCTGAATACCTGAAAGGTATAGCTTAATGGTGTTGAATGACAGTGACAACAGGCCAGGAAAGTCATCATGTACTTCTGTACCACAGAAACGCCTCCACGCTGTCTTGTTAGCCCTGAGTTTCTTGACAGGGACTCATTCACCAGGATGGATGCCTACACCCTGAATGCGCCTATTTCAATGTCAGCAGGGCAAAAGGTGGAACCTTGCCCACCTGATCTACTTCTGGATGCTGTTGGAAGAAACGCCGGAAATAAGGCATCGACAGCCACATTATAGACCCCACTTAAGAACTCCCACTGGAAATAAATTATACCTGAGGCCCAAATATGTCAACCTGCGCATGAAAGACATTATCAGGAGAGACCCAGATCTACCCTTATTGATAATCTCAGCAGTGGCCGCCTTATCAGTGAAGAAAACCACGGTATGCCCAGACTAAGTGGGTTCCCAGGGGACAGTTGCAGCCACTATTGGATACATTTCAAAGTGCAGACATCTGGGCAAACCTGGGAATGTCCAACACCTCTGGGGGTCCAGGGCCTGCTAACCACTTACTCCAAAAAAAGCCAAAAAAACTCTGGGACAAGGTCGTAGGTTGATGTATGAACATAGAAATCCCGTTCCAGAACAATATTGTAATGAAAATTCCTCTGATGGAATGAGAGAATTAAAACTAGGTATGGGTGATTAATGAGAAGCCGACAGATCATAGAATAACCCCTTTTTCCACGTGATCTCTCCGCCAAATGATGGAGCGATTACATGTAAACAAATTGGTGCGATATCCAGTTCCTCTCTCCCCTCTCCGTCCAGTGTAAACGGAGAGGGGAGAGATCAGATGCAGCAGCGATGTGTAGTGCCCACAGCGCTGCTCGTGACACTGACAACTGCAGCCTTTGCCATCCCTCCACCATACTCTGCATCCTGCCACCATACTCTGCATCCTGCCATCCCTCCACCATACTCTGCCATCCTCTGCCATCCCTCCGCCATACATCCCAGCCATACTCGGCAATAGCCAGCCATACCCAGTCGTACTCAGCAATAGCCAGCCATACTCTGCAATACCCAGCCTCTGTATGTGGCCAGGCTGTGGAAGTCTCCCACATGTGGTATCGCCATACTCAGGAGAGGTAGGCAAATCTAATTTGGGGTGTCATTTTTGCTATGTACATGCTATGTGTTAGAAATATTGTATGAATGGACAACTTTATGTAAAACCAAAAAAAATGCGTTTTCATTTTCTTTCCACATTTTCCAAAAACTTTTAGAAAAAAATTACATGTTCTAAAGACTCATTATGCCTCATAGATTATACGTTTCCATTGTCCTGGTGCTCCAGGGCCTTCAAAAGTGTAAGAGGTAGTCAGGAAATTGCATGTTGGGCCTCTGTATGTAGCCACGCTGTGTAAAAGAGATACAGTATGGCGATACATGTGGTATCGCCAAACTCAGGGGTAATAGCAGAATGTATTTTGGGGTGTAATTTGTGGTATGTATATGCTGTGTGAGAAATAACCTGCTAATATTACAATTTTGTGGGGGGGGAAAAAAAAAAAACTTGATTTTGCAAAGAATTGTGGGAAAAAATTACAACTTCAAAAAAATCATCATGCCTCTTACTAAATACCTTGGAGTGGAAGGTCATTTGGGGGGTATTTGTACTTTCCTGGCATGTTAGGGTCTCAAGAAATGAGATGGGCCGTACTTCAGGTGTGATACATTTTCAGAGATTGGCACCATAGCTTGTGGATATAACTTTCACAAAGACCAAATAATGTACACCGATTTGGGTTAGTTTTACCAAAGATATGTAGCAGTATAAATTTTGGACAAAATGTATCAAGAAAAATTACTAATTTGCAAAATTTTATAACAAACGAAGAAAAATGCATTTTTTTTACAGAATTTTACATGTTTTACATTCTAGCAATAAAATTATGAATTTTACATGTAGGAGAAAAATGTCAGAATTGGCCCGGGTGTAAAGTGGTTAAGTACCCAGTGGTTAAGGATTGAACATGCACTACAGACACAGATCTAGCTGTTGATATAGAACTGTCTTTTTATATAAAAAATATTGCTTTTTGACAAGTGAAAGTTCAACTGCCCCTGAACGCATGCAATGTTATCCTATGTGTCCATGTACACAGTCTCGTTTTTTTACGTTTTTATGCAGTTGCGTTTAACCTGGTTTTTCCAGAAGCAAAAAAAAATGCGTTCAGACAGTTTGCTTTTCCACGTTTCAGACACACCGCAGCTAAACGCGGCAGCCGCGTTTGCCTTTTATAAGCCTTTTTAAAGGAACCCCATTTTTTGGACCAGAAAACTCAGAAATATGATGGTAAACCATAAAAAATACTAGATTGGTTTAAAATGTCTTAATTTGTTTAGATAGTTCATAGAGCATATATACTCACTAATGCATATATGTTTGTGAAATATCCAACGGACATTCACTGTGCCATCAACGGATGGGTCCAATATCGATGAGCTCTGATTCTGGACCTCTCACGCAATTTGCGACAACGTTGCTGCCTCATCATGAGCAACATCAGGAGCATTTTCTGACATATATTCAATATGGGATCCATTTCCAAAAAAAAAAAAAGGCAAATGCAAGTGTACCACTGCTCTCTCTGCTGCTCACTCACTCAGCAGCTTAATACATGCTTTCTGAGCTTGGGGAGGGTCTATATGATATCTTTACAAATGCTTATAGTCGCAAACGCGGCAAAACGCACGTTTTTAAACGCAGGTTTCTGCTTTTTAAAACATGCGTTCAGCAGAGTTTGCATCTGCGTCTCATGTGCATGGGCGCTTATAGCGCAAAAAATAAAAAACCCAGAGGTGATTATAATAATACCACCAAAAGAAAGCTCTATTTGTGGGGAAAAGACAAAAATTTCATATGGGTACAGTGTTGCATGACTGAGTAATTGTCATTCAAATTGTGAGAGCACCGAAAGCTGAAAATTCGTCTGGAGGTTTAACCACTTTGCGTCCGTAGGGCGTCCAGGGACGTCCTTGACTTCTCGGGGGTATATCTGAATGATGCCTGCAGCTACAGACATCATTCAGATATCGGCTTTTTCAACCGGCGATTCCCTGCACCATAAGAATGATCATAGCGGCTGTTCCGCCGTTTGATCCTTCTCCGGGCGCGATGTTATGATGTCACGCCTGGCCTCTGCATTCAAATAACGGCGCCGCCTCAGCTGGGAAGCAGAGATCGTTTTTTTTTTTTTTGGGGGGGGATTTTTGTCTTCCCAGCCTAGAGGTGAGATGTGGGGTCTTATTGACCCCATATCTCACTGTAAATAGGTCAGATCATGTCATATTCCTATTACAAGGGATGTTTACAATCCTTGTAATAGGAATAAAAGTAATCAAATTTTTTTTTTAAGTGTCAAACTAAAAAAAATAAAAGTAAAATTTAACAATAAAATATGTATTTTTTTAAAGCGGCCTGTCCCTGTGAGCTCGTACGCAGAAGTGAACGCATACGTAAGCTCCGCCCACATATGAAAATGGTGTTCAAACCACACGTGAGGTATCGCTGCGAACGTTGGAGCAAGAGCAATAATTCTAGCCCTAGACCTCCTCTGTAACTCAAAACATGTAACCAGTAAAAAAAAATTAACGCGTTGCCTATGGGGATTTTTAAATACCAAAGTTTGTGCAATTTTGAAGCGTGACATGTTGGGTATCTATTTACTCGGCGTATCGTCATCTTTCACATTATGCAAAAAAATTGTGCTAACTTTACTGTTTTGTTTTTTTAAGCATGAAACTGTTTTTTTTCTGAAAAAAACGTGTTAGAAAAATTGCTGCGCAAATACCGTGCGAGATAAAAAGTTGCAACGACCGTCATTGTATTCTCTATGGTCTTTGCTAAAAAAAATATATGTTTGGGGGTTCTATGTAATTTCCTAGCAAAAAAAATTATGAATTTTACATGTAGGAGAGAAATGTCAGAATTGGCCTGGGTGTGAAGTGGTTAAGTACCCAGTGGTTAAGGATTGAACATGCACTACAGACACAGATCTAGCTGTTGATATATAACCGTCTTTTTATATAAAAGTTTCACAAATAATATTGCTTTTTGACAAGTGGAAGTACAACTTGAAAATATAAAAAATCCCCAAAAAATGTAAACTCTATTTCCAACATTAAATATTAAGAAAAAAAAAATAAGAGAAGCCTTTTTCTTAATTTTTTGTTTTCTTTCAGCAGTTTAGTAGATGCTCCCTACTTATTCTTGTGGTAGTGCAGTGTTAATTTTGGAGTCTGAGTTCAATTTTAGTTTTAGTCATAGTCTTTTGACTAAAATGCTATTTTAGTTTTAGTCATCAGAATTGTTTTGTTCTATTTTAGTCGACTAAATTTACACTGCTCTCTACACTGTGCAAAGCTGATGGAAACATACCCAAAAAGGCTTGCAGCTGTAATTGCAGCGAAAGGTGGTTCTACAAAGTATTGCCACTTTGTGTTGGTCTATCACATAAAATCCCAATACAATTTATTTGCGTTTTTTGGATGTAACATGACGAAATGTGGAAAATGTCAAGGGGTATGAATACTTTTTCACTGTATGTTTTGGGGTTCTGGTATCCATCTAATAAAAAGCTTTAAAGTCAAAGCTATCACATGGTACAGGGCTGTTGTACCATGTGATCTCTGTGACTGATCAGTGATCACACAGTAGTAAACATTGATGCCAGGAAATTACTATTTTTTTTCTACTGTCCGTGTGACAGCTGATTGGCTGCAACGATCATATGGTACCAGTGCTGCCCAAAGCGACCCTGTACAGTGATAAGGAAATGCGCACAATCGGGGGATGTGGGGAGATGTACAGTTACGTCCACCCACGTCGATGGCCATTTATGTACATGGGTCGTATGGGAAGTGGTTAAGGAGCAAGTAAGTTATCCATATCTGGAATCATTGGATTACTGTATTAGCGTGTAACACACACCCTAATTTTAAGAGGGAAGTTTCAGGAAAAAATAAATTAAAGAAAGAATTTTGAAGCAAAATAAGGGTAGCTCAGAACTTTTTTTACTAACCAATTCAGCCCCGGAAGATTTGGCTGCTGAGTGAGCGGGCCATTTTTTGCGTCACTTTAACTGACAATTGCGCAGTCGTGCGATGCTGCACCCAAACATAATTGCCGTCCTTATTTTTTCCTACAAATAGCTTTCTTTTGGTGGTACTGCGGTTTTAATTTTTTGCGCTATAAACAAAGTGCGACAATTTTGAAAAACTATTTTGTACTTTTCGCTATAATAAATATTCCCATTTTTTTTTTTTTTTTTTTTTTTTTTTTTTTAAAAGCAAATGTTTTCTCAGTTTAGGCTGGTATGTATTCTTCTACATATTTTTGGAAAACGAAATTGCAATAAGCGTATATTGATTGGTTTGCGCAAAAAGTTATAGCGTCTACAAGATAGGGGATAGATTTATAGCATTTTTTTTTTTTTTTTTTTTTTTACTAGTAATAGCGGCGATCTGCAATTTTTATCGGGACTTCGACATTATGGCGGACACTTTTGACACATTTTTGGGACCATTGGCATTTATACAGTGACCAGTGCTATAAAAATGCACTGATTACTGTAAAAATTTCACTGGCAGGGAAGGGGTTAACACACTAGGGGGCGACCAATGAGTTAATTGTGTTCCCTGTGTGTGTTTCTAACTGTAGGGGAGGGGACGGACCTAGAGGAAATGACAGATCGTGGTTCCTAGCTATTAGGAACTCAGGCTCTGTCACTCCTCACAGAACAGGGATTTGTGTTTACACACGCGTCACTGTTCTGCCTCTTGGTAGACAGTCATCACGACCGTCGGCTATGAGCATCCCCGCAGTGCAGTGGGTGCGTGCGCCTGCTATCCCGATCCCGCAAACCAACGTATAGCTACAACGGTTTGTGGGATCGTGCCGACCTGCCGCAGTATAATGACGGCGGCTGGTCGGCAAGCGGTTATCATTTATACCGCTTATAAGGTAAATATTTAACATGAAATAAAAAGCAACGGTTTTAAAAAAGAAATTTGGATATTACGGTATACGTTTTTACAAAAGTTTAAAATCAGAAATCGCTGCTATCTGGGAAACCAAGAAACGCTTCATCTTCACTGCTATCTTCAAAATCGAACTGAACACTGCTGCTTTCACTGCTACTGTCTTCATAAATCAGCTTGTCTTCTTTACCATCCAAAGCATTGCTTATGCCACATTTCTTAAAATATTTGATATCTTAACTGCGTCCCACAAAGTCTTTATCCACTGACACACGTTTGAAATGCCAGGTCTTTTCATTCGCCCAGAATTTGTAACTTCATGTTGGTTTTCATCACAGAAGTTTTTTTTGACAGAAAAACACAGAATTGTTGACATTTTTGCAGATTTAGTAAAAAAACTGAAATATCACATGGTCCTAAGTATTCAGCCCCTTTGCTCAGTATTTAGTAGAAGCACCCTTTTGATCTAATGTGTGTACATTAACCACTTCAGCCCCGGACCAATTGGCAGCCAAAGGACCAGGCCCCTTTTTGCGATTCGGCACTGCGTTGCTTTAACTGACAATTGCGCGGTCGTGCGACGTGGCTCCAAAACAAAATTGGCGTCCTTTTTTTTCCCACAAATAGAGCTTTCTTTTGGTGGTATTTGATTGCCCCTGCGGTTTTTATTTTTTTTGCGCTATAAACAAAAAAATAGAACGACAATTTTGAAAACAATGCAATATTTTTTGCTTTTTGCTATAATAAATATCCCCAAAACATATATAAAAAACATTTTTTTTCCTCTGTTTCAGCCGATACGTATTATTCTACATATTTTTGGTAAAAAAAATCGCAATTAGCGATTTATTGATTGGTTTGCGCAAAAGTTATAGCGTTTACAAAATAGGGGATAGTTTTATAGCATTTTTATTAATATTTTTTTTTACTAGTAATGGCGGCGATCAGCGATTTTTATTGTGACTGCGACATTATGGCGGACACATCGGACATTTTTGACACATTTTTTGGGACCATTGTCATTTATACAGCAATCAATGCTATTTAAGTTAACCACTAGGGGGAGGGGAGGGGTTATGGGCTGTGACGTGTGCGTGTTTTTTACATTAGGGGGCGGGGCTGACGTCTGACATCATTGATCGGCTTTCCCGTTGACCGGGAACAGCCAATCAATGACAGGCAGAGTAGGAAGCGCAGGGAGAGGTTTGTTTACACATACCTCTCCCCGTTCTTCAGCTCAGTGACCCGATCGCGGGACACCAGCTGCGATCGGGTCCGCTGGTCCCGCGGCCGGGGTTACGGAGCTCCCGACCGGGTCGCGAGCGCGCCGCTGGCGGCGCGCACGCGACCCACGGGCAGGCATTTAAAGGATCCCGTACAGGTACGGGATTTTGCCTGCCCGTGCCATTCTGCTCACGTATCTGTACATGAGCCGGTCGGGAAGCGGTTAATGAGGAAAAAAAATTTACTTAAATGATTTTAGCAAATGGCTGCAATATAACAAAGAGTGAAAAATGTAAGGGGGTCTGAATAGTTTCCATCCCCACTGTATGTGTATTGATATAACCCTCTCCTCCAATCCCTACACTGGCTCCCAATCGCCCAGCGAATTAAATTCAAAATACTAACCACAACTTACAAAGCCATTCACAACTCTGCCCCGAGCTACATCACCAATCTTGTCTCCAAACATATCCCAAACCGTCCTCTCCGCTCTTCCCAAGATCTCCTCCTGTCAAGCTCTGTTGTTTCCTCCTCCCATGCTCGTCTCCAGGATTTCTCCAGAGCCTCTCCCATCCTCTGGAACTCGCTGCCTTAACCTGTCCGGCTATCCCCTACTCTAGCTACCTTCAGGCGATCCCTGAAAACTCATCTCTTTAGGAAAGCCTATCATGTCTCCAACTAATCTTTTACCACTTCTATCAGCTCATTCCCCACAGTTACAACCTTTTGTATCACCTCCCCCACCCTATTTAGATTGTAAGCTCTTCTGAGCAGGGCCCCCTTAATCCTCTTGTATTTTATTGTATTATAACTGTATTGTCTCCCTTTTTATATTGTAAAGCGCTGCGTAAACTCTTGGCGCTATATAAATCCTGTAATAAATAAAAAATAAAAATAAAAAATATATGATGGATATCGATTATTTATATATATATATATATATATATATTTTTTATTTTTTTTTTTTTTTTTTATCTCTATCATTTTTTACTTATTCTTTACATTTCAGAAGACCCCAGATAGTTCACTTTTGATGTAAAGGACAGGGAGTTTGCAGTTTCCAGCTCCCCTGCAACGTATTGAACACGCGTATGCTCTCTATACACATGGCACTGAGGTTCATTTACAAAACGGGTATCTCAGTTGTTACCCTTCTGAATAAACACAGTGCCCTATGTATAGAGCATACCTCTGTTCAATACAGGTATGCTCTATGCACATGGGGATCAATCATGCTCCATACATACTGACACTCCACTCCCCACTCACCATCCTGGCAAGCAGAACACCTCCCTCTTCCCCTGCTTGTGCTGGTGACAGAAGCAGAAGCTGACAGAAGGGGGGGGGGGGGGTCACGGAATATCAGAGGAGAGAAGCTAATAGCAGCCTGGTGTCTTGCTGAAAAAGGTCCCCCGGCGGATATCCCCCCCCCCCCCCCCCCCTGTATTGCGCAGGCGCAGCACGAACTACTACGGAGCCGCCGAAAGTCTCTGAAGATGAACAGCTGATCGTCAGCTTTACACGGTGCCTGAGCACTACATTCTGCCCAGGTTCAAGCCCCACCATCCAAGTGGACATAGAGTTAGAATATAAATATGCCGACCGAAGCGTGGCAAGCGAAGCAAGCCCACGAGGGGCCCTGTTACAAAGTCGTGTCTTACAACAGTGTTGGAACATAGGCGCCGTGTACAGCTGACTCACAGGTGTTCAGCTTCGGGTTTTTTCGGCGGCTCCATTGTGGTTCGTACTGTGCAAGCACTGCGCCTGCGCAGTACAGGGGGCGGAGGGATATTATCTGCTGGGGGACCTTTCATGGCAGAACACCGGAACACACAGGACTGCACAGCTGCTGGAGGTGAAGAGTGCACAGGTTATCAGACTGCCTCCGCTTCCTGGTTTCAGCAGTATATGTCGCCATGGAAACGGCACGTTAAAAGCGTGCACGCTCTCGCTATCAGTTCAGCTGTGCACTCTTCACCAAGCACGGCCACATACTCAAAGGAAGGAGGGACAGAGGGGGGGGGGGGGGGGTTGCTGGAGTAGTATCCACCCTCTCCAAACTTTCAAACAGAGAATCAGCCGTTATTAGCTCCTTACTGACACTTCAAATACAGATATCTCACATATTAAAGGACTGAGGAAAAAAGAAAAGCCATTGAAGAATGAAGGGAATATGTACTATTTAATTTGCCTTTCCCATACTTCTCAAAGTTTTATCAGGGGAATGTTCAGGGCTCCTCTGATACATACCCAATCATGGGTGCTGAAAGCTCCTCCTTGACCTGTTATGTGGGCCTGTTGGCAATTGCTTTTTTGTCCACCCCTCAGCTGGACTGCTTTTGGGCATGCTATGGTTAAAACGAAGAACCTGTTTCACATATAATTAGGAAAAGGATTTTTTTTACTTGTAAAATCCCTAATCTTTTCCTTGTAGTACAGTAAAAAACACTGGGCCCTATCCACTGTTCTTTATGCTACAAAACTGAGGCCTACTGGGAGTGGGAGGGTGATATGGGGATGTCCCTACAGCTTTTAATTTTTAAATTTCCTTTTGTGTTTTGCTTTTGATGATTTTTTTTTTATTTATTTTTTTAGGCATGCGACATGCAATTTATGATAAATTAGATGATGATGGTTTGATTGCACCTGGTGTCAGGGTCTCTGGAGATGATGTAATCATTGGCAAAACTGTAACATTGCCTGAAAATGAGGATGAGCTTGAAAGCACAAATCGCCGGTACACCAAGAGGGATTGCAGCACTTTTCTTCGTACAAGTGAAACTGGAATTGTGGATCAGGTTATGGTAACGCTTAACCAGGAAGGTTACAAGTTTTGCAAGATCAGGGTGAGCTATGAATATTCTGTTTAGTAAAAGGGTGGTCATTTTACATTTTGTCTTTTTTAATTTAACCACTTCCGGACCATCCACGTCGGTACTTTGAAGAGGAATATCGTTGTTATGGCAGCAGCTAGCTGCCATATCCCAGGTATCCTCTTCTTCAGCGGGCGAGACGCTTCAAGTATTCGCCGCAAGATCACTTTTATCGACGGGAGAGGGCGCCCTTCCCACCGCACTGTTTTTTTGGTATCTTTTTAAAATGATAAAAATTGTTATTGCATTTTAGTGTAAATATGAGATCTGAGGTCTTTTTGACCCCAGATCTCATATTTAAGAGGTCCTGTCCATGCTTTTTTTCTATTACAAGGGATGTTTACATTGGGAATAAGTGACACATTTTTTTTAAAGCACAGTGTAAAATTAAAGGTAAAATAAGAAAAAAAAATTTCTCTTATATTCACCGACCGACACAGCTCCTCTCTTAGCCATTGGGTTGTTATGCCACCTTTAGGAGAATACTAGGCATTACTTGTTATGTAACACACAGAACTTTCCAGTTCCGCCCAGGGGGCGGCCCCTTGGGTAACAACCCCCCAGCCTGCCCTGCAGTCATCAGTTTTTTTTTGCCTAGTGAAGGAGAAAGACCTAGGAACCCTGATGGGCCCATCGGTCTGTCTTTTTTCTGCAGAAGCTTGGTTTTTGCGCAAGATGATAGATCCTGTGATCTGCTATCAACAGCCGGCTGGGTGACAGGCTGGATACCCTTATCCTTGTAGTCTCCCCAGTCCGGCCATCGAGCGTGTGCAGGTCGCAGCTACGGCTCGGCAGGCCACGACGAAACCTCAGCTCCAGAGGTGGTCGGTGAGCTTTTATGCTCCGGGGCGTACATATGACCGGGCTACTGATGTCTGAGTCACAGTATGCCGAGGCCTAGCAACTACCCTATACTGATTAGGAGTAGTCCTGCTGTGGAATGTCTCCCAGCTCTTCAGGATTGGTAAGTACAGCTCTCCCTGCCTCGGTGGGGCTGAGCAGCTGGGCATTCCCTGGGAGGTCAATTCGGGGGTCCCTCACCTCCCTCTCTTCTCTCCCTGTCCCCTCTCCCTCCCTGTATGCTGCTATGGGGTGTGTGTGTGTCTGTGCAGGGCTCTCACCTGGGGTTTTTTAGCGCTGGTTGTGTCCTGGGCCTTGTTTTCTATGTCCCTGGAGGTGCCTGTAAAGTGTTTGTCTCCTCATGGTTTCACATTCGGCGGCCATCTTAAGTGTGGGCAAAGCCTCGGCGGCCATTTTCCCTGTGTTTTTTGTCAGCGGCCATTTTCCCTGTGTTTTTGTCAGCGGCCATTTTCCCTGTGTTTTTTGTCAGCGGTCATTTTCCAGAAGCCTGAAACACGTTTTTCACTGGTGCTCTAGCAGCAGCATGTGCTCCTGTGTTCTGGCGGCCATTTTCCCTCGGATTTCTTTGAGCCTGAGCACACTACAGGACGGTTTCAGTGCCATTAGCAGCTGCTTCACTGACACAGGGCCGTTTTTTTCTCTGCACCTGGGAGCTAACAGGGACTACAGGCACTACCTGCTGAACAGCTCAGAACTCTTCAGGGTGGTGAGTCTTGCGGGAAAGGGCCCCTCAGCCGGCAGCAGTAAGGAGGGTGGGACTGTCACTGTCCTAAGTCCCCTTTGGGTGGCAGACAGGGTAGGGTCAGCATGGCTTCAGAAACTGGTGTTTCTTCCCCCGAAATCCAGGCAATTGCAACCGGGTCGCCTGCAGACGGTGCAGTACCCTTGGACACCTTGTCGGCAGTCCTCAATTCGTTCGTTGCCAAGATGGAGGCGGTGCGTGGGCGCAAAGGTGCTAAAAAGCGGCCCATGCCCCCCCCCCCCCCCCGTCCTCTGGGGAGAGTTCTGACGCAGACTCGGGACCCGCTGAGGCAGGTGGCCCCTGCTCTGTCATGATGGAAGACGCTGACCAGGACCTTTCGGACAGTGAGGATGAGTCCCCGTCCGGGTCCGTGCGCGACAAAGCGCTTGTTGGAGCTCTTATAACGGCTGTGCGTGATACCCTGAAGATTCAGGAGCCAGCAGATTCCTCTGCTGAGGTAGCGGTCCCTTTTGGGTCCCGTAAGCCAGCCCGTTCTCCTAGGGTGTTCCCGTATCTGACTTATTTTGACAAGTTTATTTACAAGGAATGGGGTCGACCGCAACGGACCTTTTCGGTCCCCAAATACATGGCGGTGCGTTACCCTTTCGAGGAGAGCCTCCTCAAAAAATGGTCGGCTCCTCCGGTCGTGGACCCCCTAGTATCCAGGTTAAACAAAGTAACCACGATCCCTGTAGAAGGGACTCCTGCCTTTAAGGATCCCACGGACAGGAAGGCCGAGGCAGTAGCTCGTTCCTTGTTTAGGGTGGTGGGGTCAGCCGTGCGACCAGTACTGGCATCCGCACTGGTGTCGCAGACACTGAGTGGGCGAAACTGTTGCACCGCGAATTGGGTGAACAACAGGCCTCCCCGGTCTGCGTGGAACTAGCAGACCAATTAGTGCAAGGCCTTAAATACGTTTGTGACACGGCCCTGGATACGCTTCCCGTGTTATCCAGGGCTTCAGTGTCAGCAGTGGTGCTGAGGCGCTTGATTTGGTTAAAATGCTGGTCGGCTGACCAGGCATCCAAGAAAGCCCTGACGGATCTTCCCTTCCTTGGCGATCGGCTCTTTGGAGCCTCTTTAGATGACATTATTAAGAATGCCACAGGTGGTAAGAGTACGCTACTCCCACAGGCCAGGAAGGCTAAGGAGCCACGCCGTAGGCAGGGACCCTCTTTTTCCGCTCATAAACGGCTTTTTCGTCTGCCCGGAGCTTCGGCAAAACGTCCCCAGTCCGACAGGACGACCACGGAAGGACAGAAACGTCCCTGGAACCGCAAGCCTAACAAGCCTGCGAACAAAGGTGCTACCGCATGAAGGTTTTCCCCCACCCATCTCGGGTGGGGGGACGCCTTCGGGAATTTGCAGCCCGGTGGTCCGCCCGACTATCCGATCAATGGGTCTGCGACCTGATTTCCTGCGGCTACAAAATAGAGTTCCTCTCCTGGCCGCAGAACAGGTTCTTCCCCTCCAGCATACCTGTTTTTTTTTCTGCTGGATCGCGGGGTGATTATGCCTGTTCCGAAATTGGAACATTTCCAAGGGTTCTACTCGAATCTGTTTGTAGTTCCCAAGAAGGGAGGGGTACGTCCAATACTGGACTTGAAAGCTCTCAACCACTTTGTGAAGGTGCAGAGGTTCAGAATGGAATCAGTTCGCTCGGTAGCCGCGGCACTCCATCAAGGGGACTTTCTGGCGTCCTTGGACATCCAGGATGCGTACCTGCACATACCCATATGCCTCCGGCATCAAAGGTTTCTGCGGTTTGCAGTCGGGGAAGCCCACTATCAGTTCGTGGCTCTCCCTTTTGGTTTAGCTTCAGCCCCCAGAGTCTTTACCAAAGTATTGGCTCCAGTTTTGGCATTGCTGCGGCAACGTGGGATTGCGATCGTGGGATACTTGGACGATCTCCTCCTGAGAGCATCTTCCGCCTCAGAGTTAGAGGAGGATGTTGCGATCACCGTACAGACCCTGCAAGAGTTTGGGTGGCTGTTAAACCTAAAGAAGTCGGTGGTAGTACCGACCCAGCGTTTGGAGTACCTAGGCTTGATACTGGACTCCAGGGAAGCAAGAATTTTTCTCCCTTCAGACAAGCTGCAGACTGTCAGAGTTGCAGTAAAACGACAGTGATCACTACGGATGCCAGTCTATCCGGCTGGGGTGGAGTGATGGGGGTTCAGTCGGCTCAGGGTCTCTGGTCGACAGAGGAATCCAAATTGCCGATCAATCTGCTCGAGCTGAGGGCGATCAGGCTATGCCTCTCCACATGGTCAGTAAGACTGCAGGGGCGTCCGATCAGGATCCAGTCAGACAACGCCACTGCGGTGGCGTATGTGAATCACCAAGGAGGAACAAGAAGCACAGCCACCGCACAGGAGGTCGCTCACATACTTCGGTGGGCAGAGCGACATGTACCGGCCCTGTCGGCCATTTACATCCCAGGAGTGGAGAACTGGCAGGCGGACTTTCTGAGTCGCCAAATGCTGGACCCAGGAGAATGGGCGTTACATCCGGAGGTGTTCAGGCTACTGTGCCTGCGGTGGGGCACACCAGACGTGGATCTTCTGGCCTCCCGTCTCAATCGGAAGGTGCCAAGATTCATGTCCAGGACAAGAGATCCTTGGGCAGACGCGTCAGACGCGCTGGTAGCTCCGTGGGGTCAGTATCAGCTGATCTATGCTTTTCGTCCGTTGAAGCTGCTACCACGTCTGCTCCGCAGAGTAGAAGTCGAGGGGATTCCAGTGATTCTGGTCCCTCCAGATTGGCCTCAGCGACCTTGGTACGCAGACCTAGTGCGCCTGGTGGCAGACGCCCCGTGGCGACTGCCATTAAGGGAGGACCTTCTGTCTCAAGGCCTGATTCTCCATCCTGCTTTACCATCGCTGGCTTTAACGGCATGGCTGTTGAAAGCCAGGTACTGAGGGACCGGGGACTGTCGGACTCGGTGATCCCCACTATGTTGGGAGCACGAAAATCTTCTTCTCGGAAGATATATCATCGCACCTGGAAGGCTTACATCTCCATGTGTGAAGAGAAAGGGTGGCATCCGCGCTCTTTTTCTATATCCAGAATCCTGCTTTTTCTTCAGCAAGGAGTAGACCAGAGGTTGGCATTAAGCACCATTAAAGGACAAATATCAGCCCTGGCTGTTTTTTTCCAGCGACCCCTGGCGTCTCACTCGTTAGTGAGTACCTTTGTTCAGGGGGTGCGACATGTGGTCCCTCCGGTGCGTCCACCGTTGCCTCCGTGGGATCTGAACCTGGTGTTATCGGCGCTTCAAAAACCGCCGTTTGAAAATATCAGGGAGATTCCTCTGTTGACTCTTTCCCAGAAAGTGGTTTTTCTAGTGGCTATCACATCAGCCAGGAGGGTTTCGGAGCTGGCGGCCTTGTCCTGCAAGTCTCCCCATATGGTTATCCACAAGGATAAGGTGGTGTTGCGTCCGGAACCATCTTTTCTGCCGAAGGTGGTCTCGGCGTTTCACATCAATGAGGACATTGTGTTGCCATCCCTGTGTCCTAAGCCGACACATCCTAAGGAGGTGGCCCTTCATGCGTTGGATGTGGTTCGGGCTCTGAAGGTGTATTTGTCTGCCACAGCTCCCTTCCGGAAGTCAGACTCACTGTTTTTCGGTGGCTGGTCCAAAGAAAGGCATGGCGGTCTCGTCGGCCACCATTTCTAGGTGGATCAGACAGATCGTAGTACAAGCCTACGCCTTGAAGGGGCAGGTGCCCCCCTCTCCGGTCACGGCCCACTTCACGGGGGCAATCGGAACGTCTTGGGCTTTCCGACACCAAGCGTCTGTCGCTCAAGTGTGTAAAGCGGCGGCCTGGTCGTCTGTCCACACATTTACTAAGTTCTACAAGGTAGACGTCAGTGCATCGGCTGATGCCTGTTTTGGGCGCAAAGTTTTGCAGGCGGCCGTATAGTTGCAATGAGTATGCAATACTTTTATTTTCCTGGTTTTCCGATGAAAAACATAGTACCGTTAAGTTAATGCACTGTTGCATTACATTCCGCAGTTTGGTGCGGTTGTGGGTAGTCACTCCTGTTGAGGGTACCCTGTTTTTGTGGTGGTTATCCATGCACTGTGGTTTTTTTTTTTTGGTGGGTGAAGTTTCACTAGTTCCCACTGGCCTGGTGGATGAAGTTTTATGCTGTGTTTCCCACCCCTCGTTTGGCACTGCTTGGGGACGTCCCAATGGCTAAGAGAGGAGCTGTGTCGGTCGGTGAATATAAGAGAAAATAGGATTTTTTGTACTCACCGTAAAATCCTTTTCTCTGTAATTCACCGACCGACACAGCACCCGCCCCTCCTATTTTTTCTTTACGTTATACTGCTTGTTGACGTACTGATGGCTGCAGGGCAGGCTGGGGGGTTGTTACCCAAGGGACCGCACCCTGGGCGGAACTGGAAAGTTCTGTGTGTTACATAACAAGTAATGCCTAGTATTCTCCTAAAGGTGTCATAACAACCCAATGGCTAAGAGAGGAGCTGTGTCGGTCGGTGAATTGCAGAGAAAAGGATTTTACGGTGAGTACAAAAAATCCTATTTTTCAACGTGCCCCGTCCCTATGAGCTCGCATGCAGAAGCGAACGCATACGTGAGTATGGTCTGCATATGAAAACGGCGTTCAAACCACCCACGTGAGGTATCTCCCCGATCGGTAGAGCGAGAGCAATAATTCTAGCCCTAGACCTCCTCTGCAACTCAAAACATGCAACCTGTAGAATTTTTTAAACGTCGCCTATGGAAATTTTTAAGGGTAAAAGTTTGTCGCCATTCCACGAGTGGGTGCAATTTTGAAGCGTGACATGTTTGCTATCAATTTACTTGGCGTAACATTATCTTTCACAATATTAAAAAAACTTTACTGTTGTCTTATTTTTTTAATTCATAAATAATTTTTTCCAAAAAAAGTGCGCTTGTAAGACTGCTGCGCAAATACGGTGTGACCAGAGTATTGCAACGACCGCCATTTTATTCTCTAGGGTGTTAGAACCCCCAAACATTATTATTTTGTGTTTCTAAGTCATTTTCTAGCAAAAAAAGTTTAACTTTTGAACAAATCTCAGAAATGGGCTCGGTCCTTAAGTGGTTAAAGTGTGCATTGCTACAACCAAGTGTCTTAGCAGGCAGTATGTGAAGTAGAGGAGTGTAGCAAGTATAAGAGCAGGCAATGGGTATGACAGCAGTAGGTAGTATTTTCAGGATGGAAATGTGGATTGTGTGACAGTTATGTAGTATACGCAGTGAAAGTGCAGTGTGTTAGATGTGAGGCACTATGGGGTTGATTTACTAAAACTGGAAAGTGAAAAATCTGGTGCATCCCTGCATAGAAACCAATCGGCTTCCAGTTTTTGTCAAAGTTTAATTGGACAAGCTAAAGTTAGATGTTGATTGGCTTTGATGCTCAGCTGCACCAGATGTTGCACTCCAGTTTTAGTAAATAAACCCGTGTGTGGGAGAAAAGTGCAGAAAGTATGATTCCTGGGCAGTATGTGTAGAGATCAGCGTTGCCAACCTACCGGATTGAAATTTACTGGCACTACACCCAAAATTTACTGGCACAGCCACGTTTTTACTGGCATTTCACAAAAGTAACAAAATTACATTTTTAGGTGCAAATTTGAGTATCTAGGCTACAAACAAGTACGCTAGGCAAATAGCAATGTGATTTAAGGTAGATATTAAGGGAAAAAAACATATTATTGTTATTTTCCATATAAGGGCGGATTATTTAGTCCAAAAACCTCCTGCCACCATCACCCCCTGCGGCCTGCCTCCAACACCCCCTGCGGCCTGCCTCCAACACCCCCTGCGGCCTGCCTCCAACACCCCCTGCGGCCTGCCTCCAACACCCCCTGCGGCCTGCCTCCAACACCCCCTGCGGCCTGCCTCCAACACCCCCTGCGGCCTGCCTCCAACACCCCCAGCCTCCAACACCCCCTGCCTCCAACACCCCCCTGCCTCCAACACCCCCTGCCTCCAACACCCCCTGCCTCCAACACCCCCTGCCTCCAACACCCCCTGCCTCCAACACCCCCTGCCTCCAACACCCCCTGCCTCCAACACCCCCTGCCTCCAACACCCCCTGCCTCCAACCCCCCCTGCCTCCATCACCCCCTGCGGCCTGCCTCCATCACCCCCTGCGGCCTGCCTCCATCACCCCCTGCGGCCTGCCTCCATCACCCCCTGCGGCCTGCCTCCATCACCCCCTGCGGCCTGCCTCCATCTCCCCCTGCGGCCTGCCTCCATCACCCCCTGCGGCCTGCCTCCATCTCCCCCCTGCGGCCTGCCTCCATCTCCCCCTGCGGCCTGCCTCCATCTTCCCCCTGCGGCCTGCCTCCATCTTCCCCCTGCGGCCTGCCTCCATCTTCCCCCTGCGGCCTGCCTCCATCTTCCCCCTGCGGCCTGCCTCCATCTTCCCCCTGCGGCCTGCCTCCATCTTCCCCCTGCGGCCTGCCTCCATCTTCCCCCTGCGGCCTGCCTCCATCTTCCCCCTGCGGCCTGCCTCCATCTTCCCCCTGCGGCCTGCCTCCATCTTCCCCCTGCGGCCTGCCTCCATCTTCCCCCTGCGGCCTGCCTCCATCTTCCCCCTCTGTCTCCATCTTCCCCCTCTGTCTCCATCTTCCCCCTCTGTCTCCATCTTCCCCCTCTGTCTCCATCTTCCCCCTCTGTCTCCATCTTCCTCCCTCTGCCTCCATCTTCCTCCCTCTGCCACCATCTTCCTCCCTCTGCCACCATCTTCCTCCCTCTGCCACCATCTTCCTCCCTCTGCCACCATCTTCCTCCCTCTGCCACCATCTTCCTCCCTCTGCCACCATCACCCCCCTCTGCCACCATCACCCCCCTCTGCCCCCATCACTCCCCTCTGCCCCCATCACTCCCCTCTGCCCCCATCACTCCCCTCTGCCCCCATCACTCCCCTCTGCCCCCATCACCCCCCTCTGCCCCCATCACCCCCCTCTGCCCCCATCACCCCCCTCTGCCCCCATCACCCCCCTCTGCCCCCATCTTTCCCCCTCTGCCCCCATCTTTCCCCCTCTGCCCCCATCTTTCCCCCTCTGCCCCCATCTTTCCCCCTCTGCCCCCATCTTTCCCCCTCTGCCCCCATCTTTCCCCCTCTGCCCCCATCTTTCCCCCTCTGCCCCCATCTTTCCCCCTCTGCCCCCATCTTTCCCCCTCTGCCCCCATCTTTCCCCCTCTGCCCCCATCTTCCCCCTCTGCCCCCATCTTTCCCCCTCTGCCCCCATCCATCATCACCGACTCACACTGGGCTCAGCCGCTCAGCTGTCACTTTGTCCATGCCCGGCCTCAGAAATACTCTGCGTGGAGTGGACTCCGGATTCGGAATATGGATGCAGGGCTCCGTTTTGAATCCACATGCTGCTCAACCTCCTCCTGGACTGGTTATAGAGAGTTTTAAAAACTGGCGGTGGTGGGATGTTCTATTTCATCACTCGCCTCGCCACTCGTCAGCATAGCGCGCTGCACAGCCTCTGAGACCCGCCCCTTCCGCCGGCCGAATACAGGAGGATGTGAACTGAGCCTATGTTCATGCACCACATAGCTAGTAGATGGCATCTTGCCCTCTGAAGCCTATTGAAGAACAAAGACTTGAGTTCTCCAATTTTAACGTGGTTGTTAACCCTTGGCCATGATGGCAGGTAAACTGACTACGGTGTCACGGCTCAGCAGCTATGATGTACCGTGGTCAATTTACATAAAGGAGGGCACAAACTGGCAGGATCAGCCAGGTATTTTAGGTGATAGAAGGGGCCAAATTACACAGCACCAAACACTGTGCTGTTCATGCTTTAACCACTTCCATACCGGGCCTTTTCTGGAACTTTTTGTTTACAAGTTTAAATTTGGTGTTTTATGCTCAAATTGCTCAGAATATTACAGGGGGTCCCCGGGTTACAAACAAGATAGGGACTGTAGGTTTGTTCTTAAGTTGAATCTGTTTGTAAGTCGGAACAGGTAAATTTTTTAAGTGTAGTTCACCTTCTGTCCCAATGACAATTGGATTTTGAAAATTTTGGGTTGATAGGGAAACATGGACTGGTGATAAAGCATCAGTGGAGACACCTTTTTTCCCATATTAACTCTTACAGGAGTGAATTTCCCTTCCTAGGGGTAGATTTCCTCTCCCTTCCTGTTTCCCTCCGTTTGTAAGTAGGAGTCGTTTGTAAGTAGGGGACCCCCTGTATATGTATTTTTTTTTTTTTTTTTTTTTAGCAGAGACCCTAGGGAATAAAATGGCAGTCAATGCAACCTTTTACATCGCACGGTATTTGCACAACAATTTTTCAAATGCATTTAAAAAAAAAAGTTTAATGAACTAGAAAATAACAAAACAGTAAAGTTAGCCAAATTCTGTGCCTATAATGTGAAAGATGAGGTTACGCCGAGTACCTAACATGTCACACTTTAAAATTGTGCACACTTGTAGAACGGCGCCAAAGTTTGGTACTTAAAAATCTCCATAGGCGATACGTTAAATTTTTTTCCGGGTTACCAGTTAAGTTACAGAGGAGGTCTTGGGCTCGAATTGTTGCGCTCGCTAACGCATGCGGCGATACCTCACGTGTGATTTGAACGCCGTTTACATTTGTGGGAGCGACTTGCATATGCTTCTGTGCGTGAGCACGCAGGGACGAGGGTGCCTTTAAATGTATTTAAAAAAAATTATTATTTTACTTTTTTTCTTATTTTTACACTTTCTCATTAATTTATTAATTTCTTTGATCACTTTTATTCCTATTACAAGGAATGTAAACATCCCTTGTAATAGGAATGGCGCGTGACGGGTCCTCTTTACGGATAGATCTCTCCTCCAGGCTGGAAAGGCTGAGATAAATAAAAAAATAAACCATCTTTTTCTTTCCAGACGAGTCCTCGGCATTGTTTACTTCCGCCGGCCCTTGAGTGAAGTCATAACTTGGCGCCCGGGCCTCCGAAGGTCGTAGAGATGACTGGGGACCATCTGGTCACTGAAAATCTTTATCAACGGCCTGCGGCAGCTGATTTTTTTTTCTGCCTCGCTGTTCGCACAGGCGAGCTGTTAAAAGCACCGGAGGGGGGTGTCCCCTCCCACTGCCTGTAAGAACGATCAAGCAGCTGAACTGCTGCTATGATTGTTCTTACGGTGCACAGAATCGCCGGCTGTAAAAGATGATATCTGTATGATGCCTGTAGCTGCAGGCATCATTCCGATATCCCCACTGAAAGTCAGACATCATATGACGTCCTTGGGCTGGAAGTGGCTAAGGGAGCAGGATTACATTATTATTATTATTTTTTTTTTTTTAGGTTAACAAGGCACGAGATGTCAATTATCCCTTTTCTATGTTGTACAATACCTGGTTGAACTTGCCTGTTCCTGTCTTCCCCTTTTGTAAACTGACCACGTTTATTATGGCTGCTCATCTTTGATAGCGTGGTCAGTTTATGTGCCTCCCTAGTCTATGAGCCAGTCTCTTCCCTGCCCCTCTCCTCCTGCCTAGATGGAGCTACTCCTCCTCTACTCTTTAACCAGTTCCCACCCAGACCAATTATGACATTTCTCCTAATTTTTTTTTTTTTAAACACTATATATGTGTGTGTATATGTATGCATGTATGTATAATAATAAAAAAATATATATATAATATATATATATATATATATATATATATATATATATATATATATATATATATATATATATATATATATATATATATATATATATATATATATATATATATATATTTATTTATTTATTTTTTTGCAGAGGCCCTAGAGAATAAATTTGTGGGTGTTGCAATTTCTAATGTCACACGGTATTTGCGCAGTTTTTTTAAAACTCAATTTTGTTTTGGCAAAAATACTTTTTTAATTTTCTTTTGCGCACACACACTATATAATACCCAATTCTTTGTTAAAATATAAAAAAAATTATGCTGGGTAAATAAATACCACACATGGCACGCTTTAAAATTGCGTACGCCCATGGAACAGCCCCAAACTACAGTACTTAAAAATCTCTATTAGCAACGCTTTAAAAAACCTTTACAGGCTACCAGTCTAGGAGGTCTGGTGCTAGAATTATTGCTCTTGCTCTGATGTTCTTGGCAATACCTCACATGTGTGGTGCGATCACTGTTTAGATATGCATGGCTTGCGTATGCATTCGGATTTACACGTAGATATTGGTTGAGGGGCGCTTTTAAATTTTTATTTTTAATCAAAAGGTTTCTTGGGCTTTTTTTCACGCACTTTTTTTTATCAACTTTATTGCTTTCCCAAGGGATGACCGACCAATCCTTGCTGCATTATTTTTGTGCTAATCATTTTTTGGAATATTTATCCTTTTCCATTATGTAAATACCTGGTTGATCCTGCCTGCTCCTGTCAGTAAACTGACTTTCCATCGTCCTGCAGCTGCTGTATCTCCCTCTCTCCCCCTCCCTACTGGTCATTTCCCATGGTCAGTGTGAAGCCCCTCCTCTCCCTGCCCTGATCTTCTCTCCTAACACTGAAACCAGCCCCTCCCATTGGAGTGTCTCTGCTAGGGAGTAAGACCCGAGCAAACCATGTGACTGCACAGAAGCACTGCTGGGAAAAGGTATTTTGGAGATTATATTGCTGAAAAAAATCATGGGAATTTAATGTGGAGACTTTGCAACCACTTTAACTACTGGTGAAAAGATCACTTTTAGAGGTGGCGGGAGAGGTGATGACTTTTTGACCCTAGATCTCTCTAAAAAGAGGACCTGTCTTGCATATTTCTATTACAAGGGATATTTACATTCCTTGTAATAGGAATAAAAGTAATAAAAAAAAAAATTAAAGGGACAGTGTAAAAATAAAAAAAGTTAAATAAAAGAAAAAAAAATGTAACCCGCCCCGTCCTTCCGTGCTCGCGCGCAGAAGCAAATGCATACGTAATTTGCGCCCACATATGCAAACAGTGTTTAAACCACATGTAAAGCATCACCACGATTTTTAAAAGCAAGAGCAATAATTCTAGCACTAGACCTCCTTGGTAACTCTAAACAGGTAACCTGTTAAAAAAATTTAAATGTTGCCTATGGAGATTTTTAAGTACTGTAGTTTGCAGCCATTCCACAAGCATGCGCCCTTTTGAAGCATGACATGTTTGGTATCTATTTACTCTGCATAAGCTCTTTCCCATTCTACAAAAAAAAAAATGTCCCCACAAATTGTTTGAAAGACTGCCGGGCAAATACGTTTTGACATAAAACATTGAAACGATTGTCATTTAATTCTCTAGGGGTTTAAAAGTTTGTGTGTAAATATATATGTGTGTGTGTGTGTGTGTATATATACTGTTTAGGGGTTCAAAGTAAGTTTCTAGCAAAAAAAGCTTATTTCAACTTGTACACAAAGTTTCATAAAAGGCCTGGTCTTAAAGTGGTTAAGATTACATTCTATAACATTTCTGCTAAGTTCTGGAAAGTTTAAGGTGGTTGGAAAATTAGTGTTTTTTTTTTTTTTTTTTTAAAGGTACGGTCTGTTAGAATCCCTCAGATTGGAGATAAGTTTGCTAGTCGACACGGACAGAAGGGTACCTGTGGAATTCAGTACAGACAGGAGGTATTCATTTCTTTGAATTAAACTATACCTGACATGTAAAGTTAATTTCCCTTCTATTTTTTATTTTTTTTAAGGACACAGCGGGGAGTTTTAGATCTTGGCCATTGGCTTACGCCACCACCTTGAAAAGTAGTACACTAGGCACAGAATGCAATACAAATGTAGAAAACCAAATCGCCATTCGTCCACCACCGCCTCCACACAACAATCAGTGTTGCCCCATCACCATAGCAATGAAGCCTTTTGAGTAAAAGAAAATAAATTGTGTGTGTAATATATATGCGTGTGTGTGTGTGTGTGTGTGTGTGTGTGTGCGCGTATATACACACACAGTGGTGGTCATAAGTTTACATACCCTGGCAGAATTTGATTTCTTGGCCATTTTTCAGAGAATATGAACTTTTATTTCACGCGTAGTGTTTGGTTAAAGCCATTTATTAATAACTGTGTTTACTATTTTTAAATCATAATGGCAACAAACTACCCAAATTACCCTGATCAAAAGTTTACATACCCCAGTTCTTAATACTGTATTGCCCCCTTTAACATCAATGACAGCTTGAAGTCTTTTGTGGTATTTGTGAATGAGGCTTGTCTCAGATGGTAAAGCTGCCCATTCCTCTTGGCAAAAAGCCTCCAGTTCCTGGGCTGTCTTGCATGAACTGTACATTTGAGATCTCCCCAGAGTGGCTCAAAGATATTTGAGGTCAGGAGACTGAGATACAGTAGCTACTCCAGAACCTTCACTTTATTCTCCTGTAGCCAATGACAGGTCGACTTGGCCTTGTGTTTTGGATCATTGTCATGTCAAAGTACGTCCCATGCGCAGTTTCCTGGTTGAGTGCAAATGTTTCATAGTTAGTAAGGTTGAATAAAGACACCAGTCCATCCAGTTCAACCTGAGTGTCCACAATTGTCCTTATCCCTGTACATTGCACACTCACATCGGTCCCTACCCTCAAGGAGCCCACAATCCAAGGTCCCCATTCATATACTAAAGCCAATTTTTTGGACGGAAGCCAATTAACCTACCTGCATGTCTTTGGATTGTGGGAGGAAACCGGAGTACCCGGAGGAAACCCACGCAGGCACAGTGAGAACATGCAAACTCCAAGCAGGTAGTGTCGTGGTTGGGATTTGAACCCGCGACCCTTCTTACTGCTAGGTGAGAGTGCTACACCAATGTTCCTCCAGTATTTTTTGATAACATACTGCATTCATCTTGCCAACAATTTTGACCACATTTCCTGTGCCTTTGTAGCTCACACATCCCCAAAACCTCAGCGACCCACCTTCGTACCTTTTCATCATAGGCCCTGTTGACTCCTCTCCAAATGTAGCATTTATGGTTGTGGCCAAAAAGCTCAATTTTGGTCTCATCACTCCAAATGACTTTGTGCCAGAAGGTTTGAAGCTTGTCTGTGCTTTTTGGCGTATTGTAAGCGGGATACTTTGTGGCATTTGTGTAGTAATGGCTTTCTTCTGGCAACTCGACCATGCATCCCATCTTTCTTCAAGTGCCTGTATTTCACCTGAAGTCCTTTGTGGGTTTTTCTTTGCATCCCGAACAATTTTCCTGGTAGTTGTGGCTGAAACTTTTGTTGGTCTACCTGACTGTGGTTTGGTTTCAACAGAACCCCCTAATTTTCCACTTCTTAGAGTTTGAACACTGCTGATTGGCATTCTCAATTCCTTGGATATCTTTTTATATCCCTTTCCTGTTTTATACAGTTCAACTACCTTTTCCCACAGATCCTTTGACAATTCTTTTGCTTTCCCTATGACTCAGAATCCAGAAACTTCAGTGCAGCACTGGATGAAAGATGCAAGGGTCTGTCAGTCCAGAAATTCATTGACCTTTTATATACACACACACACTAATTACAAGCAAACAGATCACAGGTGAGGTGTCAACTTGTGTGCATGTTATCAGGCCAAAATCAAAAGGGTATGTAAACTTTTGATCAGGGTCATTTTGGGTAGTTTCGGTTGCCATTATGATGTAAAAAAGAGTAAACAGTATATTGATAATAAATGGCTTCAGCCAAACACTAACCACAAGAAAAAAAATGTTTTGGTGTTATTCATATTCTCTGAAAAATGGCCAAGAAAGCATAAATTCTGCCAGGGTATATAAACTTATAAGCACAACTGTGTGTACACACACACACACACACACACACACACACACACACACACACACACACACACACACACACACACACACACACACACACACACTCTGAGGCGCAGAATAGAGAACATGTACCCAGTTGATCCAAATCCCAAACCGGGCAAGGATTTCCCAGAGATAGAGCCATTCAACGCTGTCAAAAGCCTTGGCAGCATCTAAAGCAGGGGTCTCAAACTTGCGGCCCTCCAGCTGTTGCAGAACTACAAGTCCCATCATGCCTCTGCCCATTAGAGTCTTGCTTGTAACTATCAGCCTTGCAATGCTTCATGGGAGTTTTAGTTCTGCAACAGCTGGAGGGCCACCAGTTTGAGACCCCTGGTCTAAAGAGAATGGCCACTGTATCCTTGGATGATGTAAAGAAAACCCGTTGTATGTAATCTCTGCTGACAATTACATTCCTTCTGTTTGAAAAAAAAAAAGAGAGAATAGCCATTCACTGTGGACAATATACAGCGCCTGTTCCTTAACCATGCAGGTTGAGGAACAGGCACCATATATTGTCCACTGTGGATAAACCCAGACTGGTCTCGGTGGACCAGCTGACCAATTACCCTTTAAAGTATTAGCTAGAACCCGAGCAAAGAGTTTAACATCTGTGTTTAATAAATCGGATGGTATGAGTCCGGTAGGAGTCTGTCCTTTCTCGGCTTGGGTAGCACCTCAATAATAGCCTCCTTCATAGAATCTGGTAGATGACCTGTTTGAGCTGTCTCACGTAAGGCCCGCAAAAGCGGTGGGATAAGAACAGACCCATACCTGGAGTATACCTCCGCCAGAAGGCCATCGGAACCATGGGGACTTGCGGTTAGGTGCACTAGCTAGAGCCTTGGTTAGTTCCTCAGTGGTAATCGGGAAGTTCAGAGTATCTCTTTCCTCAGTGGATACCTGGGGAAAAGGACAAGTTGGCAAAAATATGTCCAAGTCAAGGGGCATAGCATTAATTTTTGTGGCATACAAATCGATATAAAAATGCTGAAATACATCCAAAATGTAAGAGTTAATAGTTCACCTTTTTTCCGATCAAAGATCGAATCGCAGTAATGGAGTAATGCTCCTGCTGTGCCCTAGCTACCAGAGCCAGTAGGTAGCCTGTATTCTCTCCCTCCTCAAAATAATTTTGTTGAAAAAATATTGTTTTTTTTCTCTACTGCTGATAAAACTACATTATTATATAAAGACTGGGCCTCGGCCCATCTATTGCCAGGGATTCGCTATTAATGCCTCCTCCCTATGTTGCAATTCTTTACGAACAGTATCCTCCCACTCTAGATTTACATTAGATACCAGTTATTTCCCGGATAATGAGACCCCTCAAAAATGCTTTAGGGGAGTCCTAGCTAGCAGAATTTATATTACACTAAAGAACCTCTAACAATGCTTTGGGGATAGTATCGGGGTCTGGGAATAACGTCAACCAAAGCGGATTAACTCGCCACAAAGGAAGTATAGTGGAATCCATAGCTAGACACACTCATAAGGGAGAATTATCTGAGAGGAGGTGGGGCTCATACGCAGAATCAACCACATTGGGAAATAGGGTATTATTGCCCAATCCCAAATAAATTCTAGACAATCCTCCATGTGAAGCAGAATGGCATGAATATCACTTAGCGTCAGCATGTCTCTCCCGCCAAACATCCCGCAGACCCAGCTCGAAAGCAAGGAGGCAAAGGTAGTTCTGCTATTAGCAGTGGGTGATGTTCATGGGACAGCAGATAATCAATCTAACTGGGTTAATGACCTTGTTAAAATCACCAATGGCCAAAACAGGAGTACTAGGATGCAATGCCATGAATTGTGCCGGTTTCTTAAGAGGATTCGAAGAGACGGGCGGGGGGGACATGTATACCTGCACCAATACATAGGAAGCCTAAGTTTTCACAATAAAAAAACAAATCTACAGTGTGTCAATCTGCTGTCCAAACAGAGAAAGGAGATGTTATTAGACATCAATAACCTCATTCCCCTGGAGAAAGGTGTATGTAGAGTGAAATTGAATAGGAAATTTGCGTGGACGTAGCAGACGGACAGAGTTTGGTTGAAGATGCGTCTCCTGGAGACTTATCAAAAGTGGTTTCAATTTAGAGAAATGTTGAAAAATCGATCCACGTTTAATTTTCACTCATACCCCTCACATTCTATGACTGGAGTAGCAAGCTCATGTCAGGGTTATGCGGCATATTGTTGAGTTAGAGAGAATAGGGGGATGCCAAAAGGCACCTCCCTAACATGCAACTCGGACATCTGTACAACTGTTCAATGCTTATAGCGAAGAATTCCACCACTCTCAATAGAGGAATAGTATAGCAAGAGCGCCATCTAGCCGTACGTTGTAAAACGGTCAGTAATGGATAAGTACATTTTAGTCCCACTTGTAAAAAGAAAAAAAAAAAAACAGGAAAGAGCGAACACAAGTAATAAAACCGTATATACAGTTCCGGGTCAACAGGACCCATCTAAACATCTTCCCTTAGCGAAAGGGAAATAAAGTCCACTCAGGACCCTTTTGCGGAGGCACCAATGTAGCCCTTGGGGTATACTTTTTTGTAGGCCTTGAAACAGTTCTGTTTAACCTGTAGAGATCTGTCTAGCATTTTCCACTTTAAGAACTTCCATTGTTCTGTCCTTGGAAAAGATAGCATCCCTATCTTTGAGGTTAAGTAGGCGAAATAGGAAGGGACTCTATGAGCTCCTTGTGGTGTTGGACGCGTTGGAACTCTGAGCTCTTTTTACTGCAAACATAGGTGAAAAAGCATCCCGACCAAAAGTATCAGACAGCCATGCTTCTATAAATGCCACAGAATTCTTGCCCTCTGCCCTTTCAGGAATACTGACCGCTCGCACATTGTTCCTGTGAAGGCGGTTTTCCATATCCTCCAACCTGGATGCGTTGGCAGAAGCCATGGATTGCACATATTTAACATCTCTTTTTGTAAAGGTTGCCAGTCATCCTCTAATGTGCTTGGACGCCACTCCAGGTCAGAGGTACACACCCTTAGTTTCGGCATGTCCTGCCCCACTAGGGAGAGCTCCATCTTCATGCACTTCACCTCCCCAGTAAGATCAGCAATAGATGTAATACATGTGGTAACAGCAGCCAGTATATCCCTATGGGTAGGTTCAGGATCAGTGCTGGCCTGCTGGTCGATCGCCGCCATATTGGAAGCATGGTGCGGTGTGTACTCGCATGTGAGGAGGCAGGAAGATTTGCGTGCAGCAAGGGGGTGGAATCCATGTCTCCCAGGTCATCAGCCTCAGTCCTTCCAGGATCAACAGACTGGGGTGGCGGGGGGGGGGGGGTCCTTGCTTTGAAAAGAGACTATTTGCTGCCTGTTTTGCGGGGCGGAAGGCCGCCATCTTGGCCGGGGGCGGTCGGACAGAAGATGAAGGCCCTGTGGCCTTCCACAGGTAGATGGTATGAAAAAAATGGTAGATATTTATTGTACAAGCATGCAGGGAGAGCAACAAGCAATACAGAGTATTGTGTTAATGTCTGCTCTGACTAAGGCCCCTTTCACACTTGTGCGACTTCAAAGTCGTGGGTTTTTTTTTTTCCACAATTTTTTGCCACGATTTCTAGGAATGCCTGTGTAATAAGTGCCATCAAAATCGGACCAACGTAGTGCAGGGACTACTTTGAAGTCAGAACGACTTGAAGTCGTACTAATATATGAATGGCTCATTGGAAATCATGGGGAACAACTTGTTATGCTACTTTGCAGTCCCAGATCGTGGGGCAAGTCTAAGTGTGAAAGGGGCCTAACTAGGGATTTGTTATACATTTTATATGTTCTAAAAGAGGGTGGCACCTAGCTCTTCTTTTTTTTTTTTATTATAATCACTATTTCTTAAGACAAATTACAACATACAACATTACACATTGCAGTACACATTGCACAATATAGCTATATAAATATTTTCATTAACATACGCCCCCCCCCCAGAGAAAACACCAGATCCTTGATCATGTCTGAACAATATAATGGGGTGGGCAAATGAGGTTCAATGTAGAAAAATTAAAAATAATGCATTTGGGTGGCAAAAATACGAATGCAATCTATACACTGGGGGGAGAACCTTTGGGGGAATCTAGGATGGAAAAGGACCTGAGGTTCCTAGTAGATGATAGGCTCAGCAATGGCATGCAATGCTACTAACAAAGCAAAACGAATATTGGCATTGTAATGAGCCTCTGCTCGCTCGGTTCCACTCTCCCGACACTCCTCTGCAGCTATGGAAACAGATTGCAGATCGCAACATCTGATGGTTCGGTCATGCGATGCTCCAGGATTCGAACTACAGCTATGTGCTGTTCGAATCCAGTTGTGATAGCTCAGAACAAACACCAGGCAGGCTGTATGCAAGTTCAAACAGGAATCTCCTTTTATTGGATACACAACACACTTTTATACCCACCTCCCACCCGGCCACTGTACATATACGGCCGGGTGGGAGCCGTCTACTTCTGATCGGACGTTCCGGAACGTCCTTCAGAAGTAAAGGGATCGCGCGCGCGTGCCCGCGCAGCGGCGCGATCCCGATGCGGCCGTGTCACCCGGACAAGGCGCATCTCGGATCGGCAGGAGGGCTCGGTGATTGGCCCTCCTGATCACATGACGGCCGTGTCGAATCACAGCCGTCATGTGATGTAAACAAACAGCCGGTTACTAGGCAATCGGCTCTCCTCTCCTCACACGGAAGTCGTCGGTGAGGAGTGAGTATTAGCTGTTTTTTTTACAGCTTTTTACTCACTGATCACCAGTGTAGTGTCCCCACAGTAAAACACACATGTCCCCAAAACACACATGTCCCCAAATAATAAAAACACATGTCCCTCACATATGTCCCAGTAAAATAACATGTGCCAATGATTATCTGCACACATATGTCCGTGATCACCTGCACACACCTGTACATGATCATTTGCGTACATATGTCCGTGATTATACACTTAACGGAATTTTTTTTACAAAAAACATGTAGCAGAATACATTTTGGTTTAAATTTGACAAAATTTGATTTTATTGGATTTCTTTTAAAAAAGAAAGGAGAAAATATTGTTTTTTTTTTCCAAAATTTCCGCTATGTTTTCGCAAAAAATAAACGGAGTCGCGAATAAATACCACCAAACTAAAGCTCTATTTGTGCGAACAAAATGATAAAAAATTCATTTGGTTACAGCATTGCATGACCGCGCAATTGTCACTGAAAGTGCGAGAGCACTGAAAGCTGAAAATTGGTCTGGGCAGGAAGGGGTGTTTAAGTGCACAGTAAGCAAGTGGTTAATTACCTCCTGGGGCTTCTCTGTGTCATTACACCCATCAGTCCTCCTATTCAAGCTATCGGACCAATCCCTGCTGACCCTGTTTCAAGTCCTAATTTGCATGGATTAGAGAGGACCTAATTGAGAACTACAGAGTACTTTACAATTGACCAATAGGAAAGTGGTTGTTGGGGGCGGGGTGTTCAAACTGATGTGTATCCACTTGCTTACTGTGCACTTAAACACCACAATGCATTCCTTCCAGACCACAGAGCCGTCTGGAGGGGGTTAGCCTTAAGACATTGCAGAAGACCCCCCACTGTGCAATACAATCAAAGGAGAAATACTTCAGTGTTTCAAGGTTCATGACAATACTCCCCCTGGGAAACAGTCCAACAGCCACAGTGGGACCCTGAACGGGTCAACTCGAGGATGTTGGAAAAGAAAAGTAGTCTTTAAGGTTCCAGGTCCGTCTGCCGAGATAACCCATCTGCATTCACCCGGTTCCGATGAACTGGCGACTTTGGACACAAATGTCTGGAGGTGGTATCTTCTCCAGGTGGTGGGAGACAGCAAATAGCCCTCCAAATCTCATGTTCTCTGCTTGGCCATAGTCTGTGGGTAGGAGGCGAGCCCACAGCCCCCTCCAAAACACACAGTGACAGTGGGTTCTGTCACAGGCATGCATTAAAAAGGGGATTAATTCCAGAGATAAAACCATAATTCTCCCGCTCTACAAGACTCTGGTCCGGCCACACCTAGAGTATGCTGTCCAGTTCTGGGCACCAGTCCTCAGGAAGGATGTACTGAAAATGGAGCGAGTACAAAGAAGGGCAAAAAAGCTAATAAAGGGTCTGGCGGATAGTGGTTATGAGAAAAGGTTGCGAGCACTGAACTTATTCTCTCTGGAGAAGAGACGCTTGAGAGGGGATATGATTTCAATTTACAAATCCCATACTGGTGACCGCACAATAGGGATAAAAAATTTTTGTGGAAGGGAGTTTAACAAGACACGTGGCCACGCATTAAAATTAGAAGAGAAGAGGTTTAACCTTAAACTACGTAGAGGATTCTTTACCGTAAGAGCGGCAAGGGTGTTGAATTCCCTTCCACAGGCGGTGGTCTCAGAGGGGGGCATCGATAGTTTCAAGAAACTATTAGATAAGCACCCGAATGACCAAAACATACAGGGATATACAAGGTAATACTGACATATCACACACATAGGTTAAACTTGTCCTTTTTCAACCTCACCTACTATGTAACTATGTCCTCTTCAAAAGGGAGAAAGAAAAAAAAAAAAACTATGAAAAAATGCCTACCCATAACCAAAACTCAAAACATTATTCAAAGCATAATAAGGGGGCTTTACGGCGCCCTATTACGTGTGTCAAACAACCAACAATACAAAAATATATGTGTGTGTGTATGTAATATATATGTAATATATATATATATATATGTATATGTGTGTGTGTATGTATATGTGTGTGTGTATATATATATATATATATATATATATATATATATATATATATATATATATATATATATATATATATATATATATATATATATATATATATATATATATATATACATATATACATACATACACATATATACACACACACACACACACACTCGCTATCATTTGAAATTACTATTTTTGTGTCCTAATTATGTTTAGTGTTTTCACTATAATTTCACTCTAATTTTTATACCTCTCCACTTTTCATTTCAATCTACCCTTCTTTATGTGATTCCATTACGTGTTGCCCATCCTGTGCCTAATTTACTATATTATATATTATAACTTATCCTCTTCCTTTTAATTACATCAATCATCTCTCCACTGTGCCTCCCAGAGGAGGAAAAAAAAAACACAAAAAAAGAAAAAAAAGACCCACCTCCTCCCAATTTCCCCCCCTCACCAGATGCATCTCAGACTATCCGATCCATAACGCAGCATTGCCCCCAAAAGGGTTTAAACCACCCCTATTTTGAGGATTAATGCAGCCATCCTGCCCACATATCTTTACATTTACTTTGTTGGTCTTTAGCCATATGTATCCATCGCTCTGCTGCCATTATTTTTTTCTACCTCTCTTTTCCAATCCATTATAGTGGGACATCCAGACTGTTTCCAAAATCTAGGTATCAATATTTTGGCTGCAATTAGCAAATGGGGAGTAATGCTTCTCTTATAAAACCTAGCCGATGATGGCATCCTATGAAAAAGAAAATGTAATGGCGAGAATTCTATAGGTCTAAGTGTCATTTTCGTAATCCAAGGGGCTATCTCCTCCCAGAAAACCTTAATCTTTGGGCAATGCCACCATAAATGCAGAAATTAACCCCTTTGGTTACATCCCCTCCAGCAGTTAACATCCGCCGATGGATATATTTGAGCCAATCGAACCGGTGTACGATACCATCTTGTCAGGAACTTATAAGACATCTCCTGTATATGGGAACTTATTGAAGTATGGTGTGTCACTCCCATCAGCCTTTTAATCTGCTCTGATGTACTGTTTGTGGCCCGGTTTAAAGTCCCAATCTGAGGAATTCATGTTTTGACTCTATGTATCCGGGATGTGGTCCACAATTAGTTTAAGCAATTAGTTGCGGTAGAGGGTCTCTTTAATCTTCTAGGACACACAAAGGTCCCAGAAGGCAGCGGGGGACAAGAAGACGTGACTCACTGGGCCACGGTGAGGCTGGGGTGGAAGTACACAAGGTACTTCATAAAAGGCAAGTAAGGGTAAAAAATAAAAATATACAAAATTTGAGCAGTGAAGGGGTTGTCATTCCTTTAAGACAAAGTTGTAAAAGTGGGTGGAACTCCACTTTAATATGTTATATTGCAAATCGCTGCATAACCTGTTGGCACTATATAAATCCTGTATAATATGTAATTTATTTTTTATTTTTTAGGATATGCCTTTTACTTGTGAAGGTATTACCCCTGATATTATCATTAACCCTCATGCCATCCCTTCACGTATGACAATTGGACACTTGATTGAATGTCTCCAAGGGAAGGTAAATGGATTAAGACAGCTAATATTTGCCATTTATGTAATACTTTTTTTTTCTTTACTGTTTAGTTATATTTAAACTTATCTCTAGACAATACAAATCTTATCTTAATTGTATGGTATTGGACACAGGCAAGTTATTCACACCATGGGTTATAGGCAAAAACTTTCAGATGGTCTCAATCAGTCAAATCCTGATACGCTGGTCCTAGATGATGCTGGATCAGAGTGGAATAAAGTCCCGGACTTTTCCCTGGGGCGGAATCCTTTAAGGCTTGGCGAACTTCCTCTTCCGTTTATAGGTCTATCTAGTAGAGTCCTGTCACTTGCCGAAATCTGAGGTAGTCTTGCGTTATTCAGGAATTCCGTAATCTTCTCATCTTTCCCGATTTCCTGTTTCCCCTTCAGGTTCACAGAGTATAGGGCCCTATAATAACTCCTAAATTAATTTGCAATTTCTTTGGTTTTATATACCATATCCCCATTTTTATTTTGGATTTTTTCTATATCGTTAATTTCTTTTCTTTTGCCACTCTATGAAATGTTTTTATTTGTCTCTTGGTCCATAATGTCCCTAAGTTCATCTTTTTTACACGCTAGTTGGTGAAATATCCGCTGATGTTGTCTGTTGTGTTTTTTATGTTCTTGTTCTAATCTCTGAATGTCCTATCAGGGTTTTCCTTTTTTTTTTCCTTTCTGTTTTTTCCCCGGTTGCAATGGCGATAAGGATGCCCCTAATGTAGGCTTTATGAGCCTCCCAGAAGGTGGCACCCGAGACATCCCCAGTATCATTGATGGCAAAATACTGTTCTATTTCTTTGTAGACTCTCTCTGCTACCTTCTCATTTTGAAGAAGGGCTTCGTTTAGCCGCCATGAATACAGTTGTCTTAAGGTGCCTGGGATTCACATCCTCATTGTTACCGGGGAATGGTCTGATACCATCAATATTTCTATATTCGTTGTATTTACCTGTTTCAGTAACTTATGCTCTACCCATACGTAGTCCAATCTCAAGTTTGTCCCGTGCACATGGGAAAAGAAAGTATAATCTTGTGTCTTTAAATGCTGCGTCCTCCATACATCAATCAATTGGTACTGATGCATTTTCTGTTTTATCGTTTTTAACATTGCTTTACTTGTCCCCTGTGCCCGGGATGTACTGTCGACCGTTGGATCCATGCAGAAGTTCAAGTCTCCCACTAGGATCAAATCCCCTGTCTTTAAAATCCATAAGTCTTCTCAGAATCTGTTTAAGATATTTAATGGGATTTTTATTCGGGCTATAAATATTGGCCAATGTAATTATTTTTTCTCCTAATCTACCTTTCAAAAAAAAAGGCATCTCCCTTCAGGGTCTGTCATCCTATCTACTAAAGTAAATCTAAAGTTTTTTGCGAAAACAATTGCCACTCCCTTAGCTCTCATAATAGGTGGATCCCCATAATACTAGATCGGGAAGTCCCTAGAATAAAGTTTCACGTTTGTTTCCTGGGCAATGGGAGTCTCCTGTAGGAACGCAATTCCTGCTTTATATTGCCTAAGCTCTTCCAAAATGTGATATCTTTGTGGGGGAATTTACACCTCTTACATTGTATGTTAGTATATTTCATTCATCAAAAATTTCCTGGCTCTTTCCTCTTTTCAGTTGGTGAAAATATTTAATTTTATTTTTCTGTTCTCCTCCAATCTTTCCCAACTTCCCTCCCCGTGGGCATCTCTCACTTGCCCACGGGGTCATATGTAATATGTCAGAGGGTAGTAATCCTTTGATAGTAATTGTCTCTATTTTAAGTGAGTATGGCTTATACCAAACCGATGCTCTCCCTTTCATCCCACCCGCCACCCCGCCCCTCCCCACCACCCCCCAGCCAATTCCTGGCCCGAGACTCCCCTGTGGGAGTTCTACCCCCTCCCACCTGAGACTCTCCCGTCTTGAGGTGGGACTCCGTCCATGCCCCTGGCTCCCACTGCTACTCCTTGTATCGGGGACTCGCGGTGGGTCATGGGCGCAAGGGGGGACCCCCGAAACTTTAAGTCCCTAAATTGTAAGTCCCAATTGTATTTAATATTTTGTGTACGCATTTGTTCCAAGAAAGGTTTTAGTAAACGTCTTCTGGCTAATGTTTCAGTGAATATTTGAAGCTCCGCCCCCTGTATCTCATGGGGGGTCCTCCCCGTATTTTGGCCCATATTGCAGCTTTGTCTTCATAGAATTGGAATCTGATGATGATATCTCTTGGTTTATCTTCTGCGATATTTTTAGGCTTTCTTAACCGGTGAACTCTTTCGATCCTTAGAGTTTCTTCGGCCCCTTTGTTTAATAGGGGGTTAATAATTGTACTCATGTTTTTTCTCAAATCCTCCCCTCTCTTCCAGTACTGCTCGGATTCGCAGATTTTGTCTGCGATTTTGATTTTCTTGGTCTTCTAATTTTAAATAAAATTTTCCTCTGTTCCAGTTGCATTGATTTGACAGTTGCTTTTAATGTTCGTCTTTTCTGGGCTTGATTATCTGATCTTTCTTCAACCTCCTCAACTTGTTTCAATAGATGACCCATATCAGTGCGAAGCAAGAATTTTTCTACTTTTAGAACGCTCTCCAGCCTTAGAAACATTTCAGTCCTCTCTGCTTTAGTGAGTTTGGTCTGTTACATCTTTTCCTCCCGCTGCACCTTTCTCCATTCCGCTTCCAAGGCTTATTTCATCCTTAGATTGATTCTGAGACTCTCCTTGTTTTTTACCAGTTACTTCTGCTTTCTTTTGGTGCCCGTTTACTTGTTTACCTGTTTTTGGGGTCTTGGGGCTTCCCACCTTAGACATGTATTGTTTAATCGTAGAGGTGTTTAGTTGCCCTTTTGAGGTTTTGTGTTAATTCCCCCTTGTTCTTCCTGTCATTCTATTTTTTTTAGGGTTTGTTTGTATTTTTATATTTACCCAGTTTTTTAATTTCTCTCCTGCCAATGACAGATTTTGGTAAGTCCAATATTCTACTGTATGTAATGTTCATAGGCAGGGCTTCCTCCTGTTTCAAAGTGCTGGCAGGCGTACCAGCATATAAAAGAGTACTTATCCCACAGATATAAGACATTTTGCAAAAGGGTATAGTAGATGTTAAGTTATAGTAGTGGGCCTATTAGTCTGCTAATCCATAACATTTCTAGTAATCAATTATATATGGTTGCATATAGTTATAAGCGAAGGCATAAGACTGTTATTTAACCACTTCAGCCCCGGACCAATTGTCAGCTTAAGGACCAGAGGTCTTTTTTCAATTTCGCACTGCATTGCTTTAACTGGTAATTGCGCAGTCATGCAATGTTGTAACCAAACGAAATTTGCTTCCTTTTCTTCCCACAAATAGAGCTTTCTTTTGATGGTATTTGATTGCCTCTGCGATTTTTTATTTTTTGCGATATAAACGGAAAAAGACCGAAAATTTTGGAAAAAAAAAATTTTTTTTCTACTTTTTGTTATAAGAAAAATATAATAAACCCAATTTTAGTCAAACATTTGGGCCAAAATGTATTCAGCCACATGTCTTTAGTAAAAAAAAATGCCAATAAGCGTATATTTATTGGTTTGCGCAAAAGTTATAGCGTCTACAAACTAGAGTACATTTTCTGGAATTTACACCGCTTTTAATTTATGACTGCCTATTTCTTGAGGTGCTATAATGGCAGGGAAGTACAAAACCCCCCCCAAATGACCCCATTTTGGAAAGTAGACACCCCAAGCTATTTGCTGAGAGGCATGTTGAGCCCTTTAAATATTTTTTTTAGTCCCAAGTGATTGAATAAAGACAAAAAAAAAAAACCCCACATGTGTGGGACTTTTTGGGAGCCTAGCCGCGTACGGGGCCCCGAAAACCAAGCACCGCCTTCAGGATTTCTAAGGGTGCAAATTTTTGATTTCACTCCTCACTACCAATCACAGTTTTGAAGGCCATAAAATGCCAAAATAGCACAAACCCCCCCCCCCAAATGACCCCATTTTGGAAATTAGACACCCCAAGCTATTTGTTGAGAGGCATGGTGAGTATTTTACAGCTCTCATTTGTTTTTGAAAATGAAGAAAGTAAAGAAAATTTTTTTTTTCAAAACTTTGTGACAAAAAGCGAGATCTGCAAAATACTCACCATACCTCTCAGAAAATAGCTTGGGGTGTCTACTTTCCAAAATGGGGTCATTTTGGGGGGGGGGGGGGTGTGCCATCTGGGCATTCCATGGCCTCCGAAACTGTGATTGGCAGTGAGGAGTGAAATAAAAAAATGACACCCTTAGGCTGAAGGTGGGGCTTGGTTTTTGGGGTCCCGTACGCAGCTAGGCTCCCAAAAAGTCCCACACATGTGGTATCCCGTACTCAGGAGAAGCAACAGAATGTATTTTGGGGTGTATTTCCACATATGCCCATGACATGTTTGAGCAATATATCATTTGGTGACAACTTTTTGTAAAAAAAATATATATATTTCTCAAGTCATCTTCCAGGATGGCACACCTGAGAGATGAGGCTCCTCCCTACAGGAAACACAATCAAGCAACAGCTGTTTTAAGTCCCCACCCTTCCCCTTGAGCCTCAGTTTTTGATTGTGTTTCTCCCTACACAGCGAAACTGTTTGTTTTTTTCCAAATGACCTGAAGCCTAGGGCTGGTGGTCTCCCCCTGGGAGCCGGACCACAAGCTTGGGAAGCCTCTGGGTCTGGTAGGATATTATCCTTCCTGGGGGGTTTCCCTATCTTTTCCTCAGGGGGGGGCAGCAGAAATTGGAAGAGCCCCCCTGAGAGCTGAAGGACCCTGGATACCGTGGTGTACCCAGAACTTCAGGGGCCATTATCCTGTCTCCACTCCTTACCTGTCCAGGTGTCTGTTCAGACGGGGCTGGCCATCGGTTCTTTCCAGGGGGAAGCGTGTCCCCCGACTCCTGGGCCCCCGGTAGCTCGCATGGGCTGCGGGGGAGAGCACGGCGACAAGCACCCGCGTCATTTTCAAACTTTGGGAAAATGGAGGCGTTCTTACCCAGGAGGGAAGGCTGAGAGTCAGCAGGAGCAGGCGCCCACATCCTCCTTTTGCGAGAGCGAGGAGGCACCAGTTCACTACGGTGGATGTCTGCCTAAACCTCCTCAGATGGGAATGAGGAACGTAAGGCATTGCCCCCCCCCCCCCCATGTGTATATACTGACTGGTACAGTGCAGGACACAGCCTAACCTTGCAGCTCCCTGTGGGGACAGCAGTTGGGGGGGGCACTTTGGCGGCTATCCTCCTTGCGTGTGGACCATATGGATGGAAAAGCAAGCCCGGTGGCTGTGGCAAAAGGGGAAGACAACAACGGTGAGTACTTTCCTTTGCCTTGGGAATTTAGCTGCAAAATCCCCAATTCCAGCCAGATGGTTTCTGGGCAGTTGAGATAATCTCCCCTGGGGTCTGGATTCATTTAGCCCAGAAGCTTCTGCTAAAAACACCAGCCGCAGCGCCCTCTTACATCAGAGACGCTGTATGGTGGATAAGTGGTGCAGCGGAACAAGTGTGCTTAAACCACCTCAGATGGGAAAGAGGTAGGTAAGGCATTGCTCCCCCTTCCCCGTGTATATACTGACTGGTGCAGTGCAGAACCTGGGGTCGGGATACAAATAGCCCAGAAGCTACTGCTAAAACCACCAGCCACAGCTCCCTCTGTGGCTGAGACACTGTGGTTATCGCAACAGTAGGTTGCCAGCCTCTCCCTACATGCCCAGTTGTGGTACATTAGTAGGGGTGAATATAGCGAACAGGGGGGACCTGACAGGTATACCACTGAACTAGTTATTAATTGTGCAGTGGTTGGTGGATTCAGAAGCTCCCCTGGTCAGCAGGTGCACTAGGTTACCGGCCCTATTAGCCCAGCTGCTAGGAATCTGAAGTTGTTCCAAGATGTGTAGCGTAATGTTGGGCAGGGACCAAGCGTCTGTGTGGCACAGTACGGGGTTCCCTTGTGACAGATCCTCCTTTTGGGGGTTTCTTGCTATAGGTAATTTTTTTCATAAGTCTAACCTCCCACTCCACTTTAACACTGTGGTTATAATATAGTGCAGGAGGTAAGAAAAACCTTGTTGGTTTGGGCTACAGTCCACTCAGTGGCAGATCTAGAGGCGATTTACCATAAATTGCTTCCTACATCCTTTTGAGGATTTTCTGTGCAAACCTATGCAAGAGCTACATGATTGCTTGTTTAAAGCCTGCAGGTAGCTATTTACCTCCAGGCTAAATTGGTAACCACCTCTTCTAGAGGCTGTCTTAAATTGGTCTCTAGGGCTGGGCTCATTGAGACTTTAGTTGCTGATCAGCCCCACCTGGGTATGATCTGGATAGCGTTTACTCAGTCTATGGAGGTAAGGTAGGACAACAACTACTATAGTAAGGTGTCCAACCATTTTAGGATTTGTTCCTTTACTGGTGAAGGGTTAGTATCTACAGCCCAGGCTATGCCTATGAAATTGCCCCTGTTGGTTATTTCATAAAGGGATACCCCATGACTCCTTCTTGGCTGCACACCAGTAGACTTCCAGTAGTAAAGGTTTGTCCTTGCTGAGATATTTTGTGGCACAACAGAAATACACATTGAGATTTGTGACATCTCTGCTCATAAGGGGTATATTGCTGTACATCAGAAATGCACTGCACTGAAGCTTGTTTGGTGTCCTTTATATCCTAAAGGTACTACTTTGTTTGGCTGCAGATCAGAAAAATATAACAGTGAAGGTGGTCTGTACTTTCTGGTTTTGTGCCGCACAGCAAAAATGCACATAGAGTCTGGTGACATCTCTGCTCATAATTGTTATTGCTGCACATGAAACATACAAAAGATTGAGGTCTGTCTGTGGGGATATGTGTCATGTATTACTGCCTTATTGGTTGCTTATCAGAAATGCAGCAGTGAAGATTGATGGTCCTGATTTGTTGGGCTGCATAGCAGAAAAACAAATTGAACCTGGTCTAGGGGTAGTACATATACTGCCTTTGGTAATCAGGCCGATTTTAGGCATGCGATTTGACATGTTGAGTCGCATGTCATATCACTTCAATATGGATGTGCTATCTCTATTCAGAATTGTTTTATTTTGTTGCACATCGGACATATACAAGATTGAAGGCTGTCTGTCCTTTGTCTTGTATATACTGCCTTATGGGCTGCATATCAGAAAGGACATAGCAGTGAAGGTTGCTTGTCTTTTTCTGCTTTTGTTTTTGCTGCTCAGCTTAGACACATTAAGGATGATGGCATCTCTGCTCAGTATTGGTATTTTGCTACACATCAGACATACACAAGGATTGTTTGTACTGTATGTCCTATATTTACTGCCTTATCGTCTGTATATCGGGCACAGCAGTGAGCAGTGTTTCTCATCTACCTTACTGCTTCTCTAGGGATACACAGCAGGGGGTTGTTGCTGCACTCCTCCAGGGAGTCGCAGCATTGGGGACCCCTCACTTGTTCAACCTGAAAATTGCTATTTTGTTGACCTGTGGATCCAGGAATCGGGGACTGCTGGAGTCGCACACAGGAATAGTACCCTTTGGAAGCCATAGTGTATAAATTCTCTTGCGTCTTGCAGTCGCAGGTTGGGTCGCACAGGTGTGGGAGCCCTAAGCTTATCTGTCCCTTCTGGTTGAGGTTTTGCTATGCAGCAAGAATACTCATCATGGAGTTATTGTCTTAATTTGCAGCAGACCAGAAAGATTGCAGCTGTAAAGGCTGTCTGTTTTTTTCTTAGTGTCTCTGTTTTTATGTTGCACAGCAGAAATACTCAAGATTGAAGCTTGTTGGTGCTTTCTGTTTCATATTGCCTTACCTTACTGCTCTTCAGAAAAACACAATGCTGCAGGTTGCTTGTGTCTTTTCTCAGTGGTGGTTCTATCTGACTACAGAACTGAATAACAGAAATGAATTGTCTTGTGTTCCATATTATTTTACCCTGTGGCACAGCAGAAATGCACAACATGGGAGTTGGTGTTCATATTGATCTGATAACTGTATTTGGTGGTTTGTCAGAAATACGCAACATAGAAGTTTGGGTCTTTCTGTCTTATATTTATAGTCTTGTTTTGCTGTACATCAGTAAAACACCACAGTAAAGGGGGTTCCCGTCCTTTCTGTATTTATATATCAGTTATGACTTGGCTAGCTGCACTTCAGAAATACGCAGCATTTAGGGTTTGCTTGTGTCTTAATGTTTTTACATCTTGGCAGCACATTGGAAAACCAGACTGTGAGGACTGTCTACATTGAGGTTCAGATTTGGGTCTCTTCCCATATTTGATGCATCGGTTTAGCTAGTCACACTCAGATACACAACATTGTTGTCTATGCTTGTGTCCTTCTCTGTTTAAATCTATTGTGCCATGCCCACAATCTATGATCTTTTTATTTGTGATATTAATAATACATGTATCACCTTTTTGTATTTCAGCCTTCTTTTCCGTGGAGGGGCCAGGAGTTCTGGCTGCAGACGTCATATGTCAGAAAGCCTTGACCCCTTACATTCTGGGATGCCAGTACCATTTCCTAGGGTTTAAGCCCAGTAGGGTTATGGGACACTGGCGGAAGGGGATAATGAATCGCCCTGTTTAGTAAGAACTTAGGAAGTTCTGTTCAGAGAAGTGTTCTGGCCTGACGATGAAATATAAAGATGTATACCCGGCCGAATAGGTTACGGCTCGGTGCTTGGCCTTCATTTCGCCCTTGTAGCAAAACTAGATGTAGCAATATGGGTGTTCTACTCCTGCTATGGACTTTAATCTCCTGAAGTAGGCTCTCAGGCGTAAGTAAAGCCATAGATTGGGCATGCCTTAAACCCAGGGATCAAGCTTTTGTTAATCTATTACCCTTAGGTAGGCTTCCCTTTAGTCTTTGCTGACGTAAAGATAAAAAGGAACAAAAAAGGTCTGTCAGGGCCCCCCCCCTTTTTGCAGTTTTATTTCCCTGAATAGGGTTGTGTTAAGACGGGCCCTCTTATTGATCAATGTAGTGTCCTTGTCTTACAACACAGGTATCTGATTAATCTTTTTAGTGGTTCTAAGTAGCACCTACAGGTACAATAGGCCATGTTGTTGGATGTGTGAGACAGGCAACATTGCTAACCTACAAGTTTAACATGTTTTCTGATTCTATCTTTAAGAGCCCACTCCACCTAGATTCTGCATCCGAAGCAGGAAAGGCATGGACATTTGTGGAGCAGACCTGCAGATCAGCAGCATGATCCAGCTAAGATACCTTCATCAAGCATATGGAGTGGAGGTAAAGCTCACTGCAGAACCAAGGTTCGCCAAGAGGGTCTTGCAGTGGTCCCACCCTAAGGTAGGCCTTAGGTACTTGTTTATCCTCTCAGGTGTGCCGTCCTGGAAGATGACTTGAGAAAAGTACCAGTTACTTACCGGTAACGGTCTTTCTAGGAAATCTTCTAGGACGGCAGGCCTACTTCCCGCCCGTTGGAGGAGGGAAAATTGTATAACACTAGAAGGTGAGTATCTATGAGGAATGATTTCCCTTGTGAACCGGGTTCAGGAGTTGCTTCTCTACAAACTGAGGATCAGCGGGAAGGGTGGGGACTTAAAACAGCTGTCGCTTGATTGTGTTTCCTGTAGGGAGGAGCCTCTCGTCTCTCAGGTGTGCCGTCCTGGAAGATTTCCTAGAAAGACCGTTACCGGTAAGTAACTGGTACTTTTTTTTTTTTTCATTATTCAATCTCTTGGGACAAAAAAAATAATGGGCTCAACATTGCTCTCAGCAAATAGCTTGGGGTGTCTGCTTTCCAAAATGGGGTCATTTGGGGGGGGGGGGGGGGGCGTTGAACTGTCCTGGCATTTTATGCACAACATTTAGAAGCTTATGTCGCACATCACCCACTCTTCTAACCACTTGAAGACAAAGCCCTTTCTGACACTTTGTTTACATGAAAACATATATTTTATTTTTGCAAGAAAAAAACATTGAACCCCCAAACACTATATATATATATATATATATATATATATATATATATATATATATATATATATATATATATATATATATATATATATATATATATATATATATATATAGTTAAAGCAAAGGCCCTACAGATTAAAATGGTGGGTGTTGCATTTTTTTTTCCACACAGTATTTGCGCAGCGATATTCCACACAGTATTTGCGCAGCGATATTTCAAACGCATTTTTTGTGGAAAAAATACACTTTTTATTTTAATGCACTAAAACACACTATATTGCTCAAATTTTTGATGAAATAAAAAAATATGATCTTAGGCCGAGTACATGGATACCAAACACGACATGCTTTAAAATTGCGCACAAACACGCAGTGTCGACAAACTACATACATTTTTAAAAGCCTTTACAGGTTACCACATTAGATTCACGGAGGAGGTCTACTGCTAAAATGACTGCCCTCGATCTGACCTTCGCAGTGATGCCTCGCATGCATGGTGCAATTGCTGTTTACATTTGACGCCAGACCAACGCTTGTGTTCGCCTTTGCGCAAGAAAAGGGGGGGGCAGGGGTGATTTTTTTTTTTTTTTTTAGTTTTTTTTTTTATTTAGCTTTTTTATTTTATTTTTAAACTGTTCCTTCCATTTTTTTTCCTTATCATTTTTATTGTTATTTCAGGGAATGTAAATATCCCCTATGATAGCAATAGGCAGTGACAGGTACTCTTTTTTTGAAAAAATTGGGGTCTATTAGACCCTAGATCTTTCCTCTGCCCTCAAAGCATCTGACCACACCAAGATCGGTGTGATAAAACGCTTTCCCAATTTCCCAATGGCGCGGTTTATATCCGGGAGGGGGGACATTCCCTCCCACTGCTTGTAAAAGCAGTCTTCAGGCTAATTACCCGCTAGAATTGCTTTTACATGAAAGCCGATCACTGGCTGAAAAGAATGATACCAAGATGATACCTAAACCTGCATGCATCATTCTGGTATAACCATTCAAAGTCCAGCAACATATATTGTAATCTTTTTTTTTTTTTCATGCAGCCTCTTGGCTGAACGAAAAAGAGATTGATTGGTGGGTATGCCCACCATTAGAATACCTCCCTTCATCCACCCACTTCTAATGATGGGCATACATGCACCATTTATATATGCCGAAGCATGGGGGCATCCTCCCGCAAAAGTTATGCCATGTACACACGGTCAGACTTTTCCACGGGGCAAGCCTCCGTCGGAATTTCGACCGTATGTACGCGGCATTAGGAGCCAATCCTCTCCTCCGCCCCTGCTGCCCCCATGCTTCAGCATATATGCTCTTTTTTTTAACTGTGGTGTTGAAATCACCTTCTACAGTGTTGGAGTCGCGGCTTTATGTATCGTGGGAGCAAACGCTGTTGCTGTCAAGATAAATAAATCCGTGCTGTAACTGAATGGCGCAACTGAAAACAAAAAAATGGTTAACAATAAAACACAGTAAACAAAATTACAAACCTGAAAAGCAAGATATGATAAAACATATTAAAACATTGCAGAATAGAATGGAGTAAAAAAAAAAGCAACAATAGAGAGAGAGAACAATAAAACGACAACCATTTTTGTTTTTTTTATTTTATATATTTTTTTGAGATTCACAGGTAAAAAAGCTCCTGACTGTTAGCGACTGAATCAAAACGCTACCACAAAAAAAATGTTGGCGATCGCAGGGATCAGGCCTGACTGCTTAGTGTTTTGTAAGTGACAGTGATCGATCGATACTGCACTTGGGTGGGCTGGGCGGAGGGGGAAAACCCAGGTGCTAGCAGGTATCTGGGCTGATCCCGCTAACAATGCGTTTTTTGGAACCCTAAACTGCTGGGACGCTAGTATAGATCGGATCAGATCAGATGTTGATCTGTTCAGATACTGTACCACTAAGGGAGATGTATGCTTTGCGCGTGGGTGTTTGCGGTGCTGGCACTAACCTGGGGCGACGCAGACCTTATTTGACCCTAAAACCTAATTGATATCACCCGCCGGGCAATCAAGGGGTTAAACCGTTATTGGGTAATAAATGGCGGGTGCCCTGACAGTATAAAAAACGAACTAACCAGCGTCGCCCGTAACAGTTATACGGTGATCACTGGTGAAAGGGTTAACTAGGGGCAATCAGGGGGTTAAAACCTTTATTTAGGTTGTAATATGGGGGTACCTGACCTATAAACCTATTTATGAACCTATATAAACCTGGCGGTTAACCTAAAAAAAAAAACTGGCTACCTAGCGGCACCAGTGACCACTAATGCAGCGATCAGAACAACAATTGCTTAGTGACACTGGCAAAAGGGGGTGAAAGGGTTAACTAGGGGCAATCAAGGGGTTAAAACCTTTATTAGGTACTATATGGGGGTACCTGACGCTATATAAAAACCTGACGGGGAACCTAAATAACAAAATAACTAACTGGCTAACCAGCGTCACCAGTGACACTTATACGGTGATCACTGGTGAAAGAGTTAACTCTAGGGGCAATCAGGGGGTTAAAACCTTTTATTTAGGTTGTAATATGGGGGTACCTGACCTATAAACCTATTTATGAACCTATATAAACCTGGCGGTTAACCTAAAAAAAAAAAACTGGCTACCTAGCGGCACCAGTGCCACTAATGCAGCGATCAGAAAAACAATCGCTTAGTGACACTGGCAAAAGGGGGTGAAAGGGTTACCTGGGGGGCAATCAAGGGGTTAAACATTTATTAGGGGGGGGGGGGTAGGGGGCTACCTTGGACCTAAAGGGGCCTAAAACTAACTGCCCTGACAGTTATTACAGTCACACTGACACTAAATGCAGTGATCAGTAAATAAATGATCACTGCAATCAGTGACACTGTGACTGGGGGGGGGGCAGGGGGTGAGAGGGGGTGAAATATGTGCCTATGTGTACTGGTGTCAGTGTACTGTTTGTGCACTAACCTGGATGCGTTTACTCCTCGGCGTCCCGGTCTTTCTGACCGACACGCCGAGTGTGACATCGCTGCCTCTGCCTGTGTTTAGCATTACACAGACAGGGGAAGCATCTGATTCGCCAGGAGCGATCGCGAGGGGGTGGCCAGAAACCACTGACCATCCCGGATCGCTCCTGAAGCGATGCCGACCGTCCCCGGCAGCGCGGGGGGGGGGGGGGGTCGGACCCCCACCAGCCAGAAGAATGTCACGTACAGGTACGGGATTTTGCCTGTACATGCCATTCTGGTAGATAGACACTTGGAGATGATTCTGAGAACCTACTTTCATAGACACTGCCCTCTAGCCATTTTAACTGTTAACAAAACACTGAACATTCTCCTACTGTAGATGAGCTGCCTGTTTTCCTTTTTTATGATCTTCTGTGACTTGTACAATGTTTATTCACTTATGTATATATATTTTCTTTTTTTTTTGTGTATTTTTTTGCTGAGTATATTTTATGTTTTAGTGAGCCATCTTCAAGTGTGTATAATGAAGAAGCAAATACAGCAAAACACATTGGTTAAACACGCTTGATGTATTTGTCATTACATAAAACTGTTTGACATGACTGCTCTGCCCTTTGACATCATTTTAAACTAGATGGCTTTTTGTTTTAGTGATGTACAATAAGTGTTTTAAGGATTGGAAGCTTTTTTTCTTTTATTTCCCATTGTTTGTCACAATTGAAAGTCCCCCCCCTTAATTTTTCTTTTGTGGAGTGTGACCTCTGTTCCATTTATGGCACAGTTCTCGCTTCCATAAAAAGATTTCTGTTCGCTATGTAGATTTTGGGATGGTGCCACAATGAGGATGAACTTTTGTCCTTGCTCTGTTCACACTCTCTCTTGATGCTGCATTATAAGAACAATATTTCCCTAACCCCCCTCCTAACTTTATAGGCACAAAGGGTGTTCGTCGTCTTCCTTCTTGAAAGTTGTTCAAGGAATTTTATCTCCCACATAGAAAACCCTATTTCTTTTACGTTCACCGACTGACACAGCTCCTCTCAGACCATTGGGTTTTTATGCCACCTTCAGGAGAAGACTAGGCATTACATGTTAACATGTGATAATAAAACTAGAACTTTCTAGTTCCGCCCAAGGGGCGGTCCCTTGGGTAACAACCCCACAGCATGCTACTGCAGCCTCAGTTTTATTTTGCCTAGTGAAGGAGAAAGACCTAGGAACCCTGATGGGCCCATCGGTCTGTCTGTTTCTGCAGAAGCTTGGTTTTTGCGCAAGATGATAGATCCTCTGATCTGCTATCAACAGCCGGCTGGGTGACAGGCTGGATACCCTTATCCTTGTAGTCTCCCCAGTCCGGCCATCGAGCGTGTGCAGGTCGCAGCTACGGCTTGGCAGGCCACGACGAAACCTCAGCTCCAGAGGTGGTCAGTGAGCTTTTATGCTCCGGGGCATACATATGACTGGGCTACTGATGTCTGTATGCCGGGCCAGCAGCTACCCTGTACTGATCAGTGAGTAGTTCTGCAATGGAATGTCTCCCAGCTCTTCAGGACTGGTAAGTACAGCTCTCCCTGCCTCGGTGGGGCTGAGCAGCTGGGCATTCCCTGGGAGGTCGATTCGGGGGTCCCTCACCTCCCTCTCTTCTCTCCCTGTCCCTATCTTTCCACTCCCCCCTTCCCTGTGGGGGATGCTGCATGGGCTGCTGAGCGGTGTGTGTGCCATAGACAGGGGCTCCCCAGGGGGCTCTCACCTGGGGTGGGGACTGCGCTGGTTAGCTGTGCCCTGGTTGTCTGTAGGTCTCTCCCCTGGGTGTCTGGAGGCTGTGTCTGCTGATTGCTGTAGCGCTGTTTACCGCCATTTCTCTGCCTGTTGTTTCACTGTCCTTCATTTCATACAGTGTTCTGCGGCCATTTTTGGTGTGACCAGGGAGCAGCATGCTCTGTCTCCATTTTACTGTAGTCCGGTGGCCATTTTCCCTGTGATTGTGTCCTTTTATACTGGACACTCGGCGGCCATTTTCTTGAAGCCTGAACACGTTTTTGGTCAGTATCAGTGCCATTCAGAGCAGCTCTGCACAGCGCGGTGTGGTCTCCTATGCATCTGGGAGCTGACACAGGATACAGGCACTATTAGCTGGATGGCGCAGAACCAGTCAGGGTGGTGAGTCCTGCGGGAAAGAGCCCCTCAGCCAGCAGCAGTTAGGAGGGTGGGACCATCACCGTCCTAAGTCCCCCAACAGGTGGCAGACAGGGTAGGGTCAGCTTGGCTTCAGAAACTGGTGTTTCTTCCCCCCGAAATCCAGGCAATTGCAACCGGTTCACCTGCAGACAGTGCAGTGCCTCTGGACGCCTTGTCGGCGGTCTTCAATTCGTTCGTTGTGGACCCCCCAGTTTCCGGGTTAAACAAAGTAACCACAATCCCGGTAGAGGGGACTCCTGCCTTTTTAAGGATCCCGCGGACAGGAAGGCCGAGGCAGTGGCTCGTTCCTTGTTTATGGCTGTGGGGTCAGCAATGCGACCAGTACTGGCATCCGCACTTGTGTCTCAGAGAGTGGGCAAAACTTTTGCACCGCGAATTGGGAGAGCAACAGGCTTCTCCTGTCTGCGTGGAACTAGCAGACCAATTAGTGCAAGGCCTTTACCACTTCAATACCGCCTCATGCTCGTATGACGCCCACAAGGTGGATCTACCATCCTGGGTGGGCGTCATATGACGTCCTCGGATTCCCGGCCGCCTCGGGGGCGCACGCGCCCGCAGCATCGCTCGGGACCCGGTGCGGGTGCCCGGCGGCCGCGATGTCCGCCGGGCACCCGCGATTGCCCATTAAAACAACGGGACCGTGGAGCTGTGTGTGTAAACACACAGCTCCACGTCCTGTCAGCGGAGAGGAGACCGATCATGTGATCCCAGTACAGAGGAACACATGATCGGTCTCCTCCCCTTGAGTCCCCTCCCCCCACAGTTAGAATCACTTCTATAGGGAACACATTAACCCCTACAGCGCCCCCTAGTGTTAACCCCTTCCCTGCCAGTCACATTTACACAGTAATCATTGCAATTTTATAGCAACGATCGCTGTGTAAATGTGAATGGTTTAAAAAATGTGTCAAAAGTGTCCGAAGTGTCCGCCGCAATGTCGCAGTCACGAAAAAAAAATCGCACATCGCCGCCATTACTAGTAAAAAATGAAAATAAAAAATTCAATAAATCCATCCCCTATTTTGTAGACGCTATAACTTTTGCGCAAACCGATCAATATACACTTATTGCGATTTTTTTTTTTTACCAAAAATATGTAGAAGAATACGTATCGGCCTAAACTGAGGAAAAAAATATTTTTTTTTTAAAAAAATGGGATATTTATTATAGCAAAAAGTAAAAAATATTGTGTTTTTTTTTTCAAAATTGTCGCTCTTTTGTTTATAGCGCAAAAAATAAAAACCACAGAGGTGATCAAATACCACCAAAAGAAAGCTCTATTTGTGGGAAAAAAAGGACGTCAATTTTGTTTGGGTGTAACGTCGCTCGACCGCGCAATTGTTAAAGCGACACAGTGCCGAATCGCAAAAAGTGCTCTGGTAAGGAAGCGTGTTTAAAAGCCCTGTATTGAAGTGGTTAAGTACATTTGTGACGCAGCCCTGGATACTCTCCCTCTGTTATCCAGGGCTTTAGTGTCAGCAGTGGTGCTGAGGTGCCTGATTTGGCTAAAATGCTGGTCTGCTGACCAGGCATCTATAAAAGCCCTGACGGATCTTCCCTTCCTTGGCGACCAGCTCTTTGGAGCCTCATTAGATGACATTATTGAAAATGCCACAGGTGGTAAGAGTACACTACTCCCACAGGCCAGGAAGGCTAAGGAGCCACGCCGTAGGCAAGGGCCCTCATTTTCCGCTCACAACCGGCTTTTTCGTCTGCCCGGGGCTTCGGTTAAGCATCCCCAGCCCGACAGGACGACCTCTGAAGGACAAAAGCGTCCCTGAAACGGTAAGCCTGCGAGCAAAAGCGATATCCGCATGAAGGTTTGCCCCTGCCTGCAACGCGGGTGGGAGGTCGCCTCCGGGAGTTGCAGCCCGGTGGGTCTCTCGGCTGTCTGACCAATGGGTCTGCGATCTGATTTCCTCAGGCTACAAGATAGAGTTCCTCTCTTGGCTGCAAAACAGATTCTTCCCTCCAGCATAGCCGTACTCCCGGCTCGCCGGGAGGCCCTATTGGGGGCGGCAAGGGACCTGCTGAGTCGCGGGGTGATAGTACCTGTCCTAGAATCAGAACGTTTCCAGGGGTTCTACTCAAACCTGTTTGTAGTCCCCAAAAAGGAAGGGATATGTCCAATCTTGGACCTAAAAGTCCTCAATTACTTTGTAAAAGTACAGAGGTTCAGAATGGAATCAGTTCGCTCAGTAGTCGCTGCACTCCATCAAGGGGACCCCCTGGCGTCTTTGGACATCCAGGATGCGTACCTGCACATACCCATATGCCTTCGGCATCAGGTTTCTGCGGTTTGCAGTTGGGGAAACACACTACCAGTTTGGCTTTCCCCTTTGGTTTGGCATCAGCCCCCCGAGTCTTTACCAAGGTATTGGCTCCTGTTTTGGCGTTGCTGCGACAATGTGGGATCGCGATCGTGGGTTACCTAGACGATCTCCTCCTGAGAGCATCTTCCGCCTCAGAGTTAGAGGAGGATGTGGCGATCACCATGCAGATCCTGCAGGAATTTGGGTGGCTGTTGAACCTAAAAAAGTCGTGATTGTACCAACTCAGCGTTTGGAGTACCTAGGCTTACTGCTGGACTCCATGGAAGCGAGAGTGTTTCTCCTTTCAGACAAGCTGCAGACTCTCAGAGCCGCGGTAAAACTGCTGATGAACCACAAGTGGTCGTCGCTACGCTTCTGCATGCGAGTCCTGGGGCTCATGGTGGCCTCCTTCGAGGCAGTACCGTATGCCCAGTTTCACATCAGAGTCTTGCAGAAGGAGATCTTGACAAAGTGGGACAAATCTCCGTTGTCTCTGGATCGGCAGATTCAGGTGAGCCAGTTAGTCAGGGATTCCCTGCTCTGGTGGCTGAGGTCCCCGGCACTTCGGTCCGGGAAGTCGTTCCTATCTCTGAAATGGATGGTGATCACAACGGACGCCAGCCTAACCGGCTGGGGTGGAGTAATGGGAGTTCAGTTGACCCAGGGCCTCTGGTCGGTGGAGGAATCCAAGTTGCCGATCAATCTGCTCGAGCTGAGAGCAATCAGGCTATGCCTCTTCACATGGTTGATAAGACTTCAAGAGCGTCCGATCAGGATCCAGTCAGACAACGCCATGGCGGTGGCATACGTTAATCACCAAGGAGGAACAAGAATCTCAGCCGCCGCACGGGAGGTCGCTCACATCCTTCAGTGGGCAGAGCGACATGTACCGTCCCTGTCGGCCATTTACATCCCGGGAGTGGCGAACTGGCAGGCGGACTATCTAAGTCGCCAGATGCTGGACCCAGGAGAATGGGAGTTGCATCCGGAGGTGTTCAGGCTACTGTGCCTGTGATGGGGCACACCAGACGTGGATCTTTTGGCCTCCTGTATCAATCGAAAGGTGCCGAGATTCGTGTCCAGGACAAGAGATCCTTGGGCAGATGCGTCAGACGGTGGCTCCCTGGGATCAGTACCAGCTGATCTATGCCTTTTCTTCGCTGAAACTGTTACCACGTCTGCTCCGCAGAGTGGAGGCCGGGGGGATTCCAGTAATACTGATTGCCCCAGATTGGCCCCAGCGTCCCTGGTACGCAGACCTAGTGCGCCTGGTGGCGGACGCCCCATGGCGACTGCCGTTACGAGAGGACCTTTTTGTCTCAAGGTCCAAACCTCCATCCTGCTTTACCATCGCTGGTTTTAACGGCATGGCTATTGAGAGCCAGGTGTTGAGGAACCGGGGTCTTTCGGACTCGGTGATTCCAACTATGTTGAGAGCACGGAAATCTTCTTCTCGGAAGATATATCATCGTACCTGGAAGGCCTACATCTCCATGTGTAAGGAGAAAGGTTGGCGTCCGTGCGCCTTTTCTATATCCAGCATCATGTTTCCTACAGCAAGGAGTAGACCAGAAACTGGCTTTAAGGGACACATATCAGCTTTGGCTTTTGAACCTGGTGTTATCGGCACTTCAAAAACCGTCATTTGAAGAGATCAGGGAGATCCCTCTGACTCTTTCCCAGAAAGTGGTCTTTTTATAGTGGCCATTACTCCGGCTAGGAGGGTTTTGGAGCTGGCGGCCTTGTCTTGCAAGTCGCCCTATCTGGTTATCCACAAGGATAAGGTGGTGTTGCGTCCGCAACCTGCTTTTCTGCCGAAGGTGGTTTTGGCGTTCCACATCAATGAAGACATTGTGTTACCATCTTTGTGTCCTAAACCGACACATCCTAAAGAGGTGGCCCTCCATTCCCTGGACGTGGTTCGGGCTCTGATGGTGTATTTGTCTGCTACTGGTCCCTTTCGGAAGTCGGACTCCTTGTTTGTTTTGGTGGCTGGTCCGAAAAAAGGCATGGCGGTCTCGTCGGCCACCATTTCCAGGTGAATCAGACAGATTGTAGTACAGGCCTACGCCTTGAAGGGGCATGTACCCCCCTTTCCGGTCACGGCACTGTTGCATTTGTTACCGCAATTCTGAGGCGGTTTGAAGGTAATGACTCCCAGTTGAGGAGCACTCTGTTTGTTTTTTTGTGGGTAACAAAGTGTTTTGGTTCCCACACGCTGTTGTTTTTTGTGGGTAAAGTTATACTAGTTCCCACATGCCATGGTGGGTGAAGTTTTTATGCTGTTTTCCCACCCCTCGTTTTGGCACTGCTTGGGGACGTCCCAATGGTCTGAGAGGAGCTGTGTCAGTCGGTGAACGTAAGAGAAAATAGGATTTTTTGTACTCACCGTAAAATCCTTTTCTCTGTAGTTCACCGACTGACACAGCACCCGCCCCTCCTATTTTTGTCTACGTTATACTGCTTGTTGACGTACTGAGGCTGCAGTAAAATGCTGTGGGGTTGTTACCTAAGGGACCGCCCCTTGGGCGGAACTAGAAAGTTCTAGTTTTATGTTAACATGTAATGCCTAGTCTTCTCCTGAAGGTGGCATAACAACCCAATGGTCTGAGAGGAGCTGTGTCAGTCGGTGAACTACAGAGAAAAGGATTTTACGGTGAGTACAAAAAATCCTATTATTTTGTAAGCTGAAAATGCAGTCAGGTGGTCTTGCTGCATAGCTGTTTCAACTTCTGGCCACCTTCAACACAACATTTGGGTTTAATTCCATAATACATTATGGCATTTTATAGCTTCTACAGATGCTACTTACTTGCTCTACCTATGATTCATTCTCTCTCATCCTGCTTGAACTTCAAGCAGCCAAGGTGCTGGGACTCCCTGTTATAAGCCCTCAAAGGCTCTCTTGGGTCCTGTTGTGCCTTTCGCTTTTTTGTCCACAGTTGAAACTGGAGGGGACGTCCACTCTCCTCCCCATCTTGTTCCTGACCCAGAAGCGACATGTATGACATCACTTCTGGGTCCGCGTTGACCGCTTCCACGGCCAGCATGGCTAGGAAAGACTGTAATGCAGTGCGATCTGCATTACATTCAGCAGAGCACAGGAAAGACCTGCACCCCCACGTATACGCATGTGCAAACGTAAACACACTCGTTGGGGTGCCCAAGCATGAAAACATTGATTGTGATACACGTTGCATATAGCCGCACAAACTGGCTCCTAGATTCATAGCACATATGTCAAGCCCTGCACTAGGGTGTGGACCAAAGGAACCTTTTTCCAGTGAACAATCACCTGAAGGCAGTTGCATATATGACCCATGATCTATGAATCGATTCCCGTGTAATGTACAATAAAGATACAGAATTTACATGCATCAAAAAAAAAAAAAATGTACAATAGTGCAGGATGTTTGTGAAAATAATACTGGAGACCTAACATATTTGCCCTTTATACATTATTAAAACAATAAGTCAAACTTTGGTGTATTTTATTGCATTGATATTTCTGGGCGCTTTTGACATGTAATTTATTTTGTTGTAGGTGTCTGCAAATAAGGGGGAAATTGGTGACGCAACTCCATTTAATGATGCCGTTAATGTGCAGAAGATTTCAAATTTGTTATCAGACTATGGGTACCATCTTAGAGGAAATGAGGTACTTTACTCTTTGTTGTTTTTTAGCCCAAAGCCCAACTCTAGTCGCATTTGTTTTTTGCAGTTGTTTTATGGTGGTCTTTGCCTCCCATGGGGAAAATGTTATTATTTCTTTAAATGTATGACACGATGACCATGTATGAGTTCTAAGGTGGAGGGGCTCATAACAGATGCACAGATAGCAATATAGCCCTTCTTGAGCTGATAGTCTTTTCCCCTTCCTCCATATAAAGATGTGTTAACCACCTGACCACTTGTCACCAAAAGAGGTGAGAAAAAATCTCTTCAATGCAAGAAAAAAAAACCTGTCGGTGGTTTTTGCCCTTCCCCACTCAATGAAAAACTAAAATGCACAACATTTCTGAAGTTGGGCATTATTGTAAATCTCACTATTGTATGTTAAAGTGGTTGTAAACCCTTACATTTACCCAATGAAGTGACTAGTCTCAGGTGATACAGAGATGTGACATATACTCCTACATAGGTTGTACCTGTTATCTGCCGCCCTCTCGTCTCCAGATCCATTAAAATACATAGATTTGATTCGGTTTCTCAGCAGTAGAAGGAAGGGGGTGGGGATCTGATGTTTTACACTGCACAGCTAGAACACAGAGCTTCAGTGTAATCTGAGAGCTGAGTAGAGGGTAAGGATACCCCTCCTCTTACACAGAATATACACCGGGAAATATGCACAGCTGAGGCTTTGTCACCTGCTGTGTGCTGGGGCGGAGGGGGTGGTACGGTTATCCAGAATGCTGTAGAGTCGGCGTAGACTATTACCAGTGACTTATTCAGATAGCAGAAGAAAGAGACAGCAGAGAGAAATTACATTTTGGTGCTTTGAATCGAGGCAAGTACACACTATAGAGGGATATACTTGGTGAGTAAAAACATTTAAGTGGTTGTAACCCTCTATCAAATCCTTTTATACAGTAGTTCAAGTAGTTCAACATACCACTGAGTTTTCTACCTGTGTGTATACTGCCACTTGCAGAAGGTTTGAACACTCTGCAAAGCAGGAAGGGGTTTAGTCCTTTAGTAGTTGTAGCAAGCAGGAATGAGCAGAATGGAGGATTTCTTTAAACATGGTGTATTAGTGTGCTTAATATTATTATGGAAATAGTATTATCGCAGTGCGACGTTTGGTGACGCTCGAACACTCTGCATCTCTGATCATGGTAAAGAGCCTATGACAAAGCAAAAAACTACAGCGCCACAGAATGTTAATACACTATTGTAGTCTTCCTTCTAACCTGACTTTATGTACGATTGGGACCTGTATGAGAGGGCTCATTGGGAGGAACTGCATTTGGAGCCATTATCGTGGAACCAGTAACCTGTCAAGGGACCATTAAGAGGCGCAGTTGCTGGTTTATAATATTACTGCCCATTAACTCTGGTGCGTTCATTTAGTGTGAATGGTGGAGGATCACACTAGGTGGTGCACTTACTGGTACAAGAATCACCTTTAAAAGGAGTCATTACCAGTTTGGAGTTTTTGATCTTGGGACTTTCTTTGTCTTTGGATCACATATGGATTTTTTTCTTTCTTTGACATATTTATACATTTTTGTTGCACTTCTAATTCTTGCACTTTGTATTTTATTTAGCATTATGCAAATTTTGCGCATTGGTGCTCTATAATATTGGACTGTGTACAATATACTTATATGGCTTATTGTGTATTTGTTTTAGCGCATATTGCATACGATTGGTAATTATTTTATATATTTCAAGATTTCACAATCTGGTAGTATTTAGTGGATGAGCACAGAGGGTAGTTTGGACCCGCCCTGCTTGCCTTTTTTTTCAAAGAGCCTATGACATAGGCTCTTTACCATGTAATCAGCTGTGTCCAATCACCGCTTATCACAGTGTAAATGGGGAGTTCCGGTTATCGGTCATTCCTCTAGCCGACAAGTGGTTTTACTGACAAGGGGGATCTGCATTGATCATCAGTGCAGCCCCATCAGCAATGTCTGCCAGATGCCAATCAGTGCCTGTCGGTGCCTCCTCATCATTGCCGCCTATCATTGCCGCCTATCAGTGCTGCATATTAGTGCCTCATCAGTGCCCGTCAGTGCAGCTTCATCAGCGCACATCAGTAAAGGAGAAAACAACTCTTCTTTAGTGCCGTTTCACACTATTGCGATGGCAGACATTGCATGTAATTCGCAGCGCCACTGCTGTTCACATTACATTCAATGTCAGCCATACAGATAGTATGGCTGATATCGCACCGCATTCGGTGCAAACACGCACATGACCCTTTTCTGTTCGGACCAGAATCAGATCGCATGTGTGTTCACACATATGTGATCCGATTCATGTCCAAACTGTCAGTTCGCAGTGCCATATGCGAGCTGAAATGAGGGTGTCGTTAACATATGACACTCCCCAGCAGTTCGCATATGGCAGTGTGAACTGCCGTGCATGTTGGGTGCGATGCGGGAACCCGCAGTTGATACGCAGGGTTTCTTGCATCGCAAAAGTGTGAACCAGCATTTACAAAATTTTGTAACAAACGAAGAAATTTTTTTTTTTTTTAAACTTCAAAGTTTGTTTAGCAAAAAAGAAACATTTTTTGTGGTGATTGAATACCACCAAAAGAAATCTATATCTGTCCAAAAAAAAATATATATAAAAAAATTTGGGTAAAGCAGTGCATGCCTGCGCAATTGTCATTCAAAGTGTGACAGTGGTGAAAGCTGAAACTTGGCCTGGCGAGGAAGGGGGTGAAAGTGCCCTGTATTTTAAGTGGTTAAAGAAAATATGTGCTAAAGAAAATAGTAAATCTAAGCACATGCATGCAGTCAAACCAAACTATCTACACCCTGCTAACAGAAATAATAAACATTACATTTTAGGCGGCACAGTGGTGTAGTGGTTGGCACTCTCACCTAGCGGTAAGAAGGGTCGCTGGTTCAAATCCCAACCACGACACTACCTGTCTGGAGTTTGCATGTTCTCCCTGTGCCTGCGTGGGTTTCCTTCGGGTACTCCGGTTTCCTACCACAATCCAAAGACATGCAGGTAGGTTAATTGGCTTCTGTCCAAAAATTGGCACTAGTATATGAATGGGGACCTTGGATTGTGGGCTCCTTGAGGGTAGGGACCAATGTGAGTGTGGAATGTACAGGGATAGGGACAATTGTAGACCCTCACTCAGGCTTAACTGGATGGACTGATGTCTTTATTCAACCTTACTAACTACGAAACTATGAAACTACATAACGTAACCTAAAACTCTTACACACCATCCTCTTAGAGTTTGAGCAACTGTCTGTCTATCCTTGGATAAGATTAAAGAGACACTCGCCACAGTGTATGCAATTTTAAGAGGCACCAGTAGAGAAGCACGTGATAAAGAAAAGAGTAGGGGTTTCTCAGAGGAGCGATAACTTTTTTGGAATAAAGTCCTTGCAGCTTGCCGAAAAATTTAAACTATAGATGTAGTGAAACAAACCATTGTCTGCTCCCAGGCTCTATGAAACACATTCAAATTGATATTCTCCAGTGTTATCTGACTGCATCTTGCACAACCATTTCTCTGCATGAACTGCAGTACCAAATATAATGCATGTGGAGAACCTGGCTGCAAGGGACAGTGATCGCTGTGACCCCTTTTCTACGCACATTGTGGATAGCATTTCACACCACAGATGCCTTTAACTCTTTGTTGGATTCTTAAAGTGGTTAAGCCACTCTAACATCTTTAAACTATTCATAAATTAATAAAGTCTTGCAAGCTACCTTTAAAAAAAATTGCTTTTCAACTAATACTGTGTGTGCTACAGACACAATGTGTATGTGAAAGGTAATCGGAGGACCAGCTGCTAACACTGATCACATCCCCATATTCATGTGCTCAAGAAATAGTTCATAAAAGTGCAGCGCTTGAGAGCCACTCCAGGACTCGAGAGATATCCAACACAGCTGGCTCCTAAACGTCTCCCACAATCGCCTCCTCAGTCAGCAACAGAATATATGCAGAGAGGAGGATGCCAATGGTGCTTGAATTGTTTTCAAAAATATAGGAGGGGGTTAGGGAAAACTATCAAAAATATAATTAAAATTGTACAGGGTACTCACTGTATAGGTGTTTCCACCGCACCAAACTCAGAGCATTGGTTTAGAAAGTGTAACACAGAGCTGCACATCCAAATACCCACTTTTAGACCGGACCATTTTGCTGGCTTAAGACCAGACCACTTTTTGCGATTTGGCACTGCGTCACTTTAACTGACAATTGCGCGGTCGTGCGACGTGGCTCCCAAACAAAATTGACATCTTTTTTTTTCCCCACAAATAGAGCTTTCTTTTGGTGGTCTTTAATCGCCCCTGCGGTTTTTATTTTTTGCACTGTAAACAAAAAAGAGCGACAATTTTGAAAAAAACACATTATTTTTTGCTATAATAAATATCCCCCAAAAATATATAAAAAAAATTTTTTTTCCTCAGTTTAGGCCGATACGTATTCTTCTACATATTTTTGGTAAAAAAAATCGCAATAAGCGATTGATTGGTTTGCGCAGAAGTTATAGCGTTTACAAAATAGGGGATAGTTTTATAGCATTTTTATAAAAAAATAATTTTTACTACTAATGGCGGCGATCAGCGATTTTTATTGCGACTGCGACATTATGGCGGACACATCGGACATTTTTGGGACCATTGTCATTAATACAGCAATCAGTGCTATTTAAATGCATTGATTCCTGTGTAAATGACACTGGCAGTGAAGGGGTTAACCACTAGGTGGCAGTGTAGGGGTTACATGTTCCTAGAGGCGTGTTTCTAACTGTGTGGGGGGGGGGCATGGCTGTCAGCTAGTGAATGCTGATCTCTGCTCCAATCACAGGGAGCAGAGATCGGCGTCACTAGTTGCTAGGCAGAACGGGGAGATGCTGTTTATTTTCGCATCTCCCTGTTCAGCCTTCCCGTGAGACGATCGCGGGTATCCCCGCGGTGATCGAGTCCACGGGACCCGCGACTGGCCTCACGGGGTCCCGACCGGCACGAGCGCGTGCCATTCTGTCGACGTACATCGTCGTTCTCCGGTCGGGAGAGGATACTCGGTCAGCAATTTACAGGGGGGAGGGCATAGCCAGACAGGATCAGCCAGGTATTTCAGATAATAGAGAGGGAAAAATTACACAGCACAAGCACTGTGCTGTATAACATGCTTTAAAGGGACAAGGCATGATCCTTTTATTTTTTTAGGGTAACAAACGCTTTACTTGCCAGAGTCTAACATAGATGTTTCCATACTGCTTTAGCCATTAATCAGGTGTCATATCTGTTTGCTTTTCACATAGGGCATTCTTGTCTCATGACAATTCTTGTCAATCTACTCTTCTGTCTACACTACCTTATACCCCCTCTTAACTTTTATTCTACCTTTCCAAATATCCAGAAAGCACTTTCTCATTTTCCCAACTGTGTTTGAATCTTTCTAATATTTAAAGTGGAGGGCCCACAAAAAAAAATAATTAAGTCAGCAGCTACAAATACTGCAGCTGCTGACTTTTAATAAACGGACACTTACCTGTCCCGGGGTCCAGCGATGCGGGGGAAAGAGACCCCCCCTCGTTCCCCGCTCCGCTCGCGGCGCCGACATTCTTAATGTGGCCACCCGGCTGTGGCTTCACAGCCGGGCACCCACTGCGCATGCGTGAGCGGCGCCGTGATTTGACGCGCACTCATCTGGGACACATGACAGATCCCAGATGACTGTGCGGCGCCTAGGGGAAGTGACGTCATTGCCCGGGCAATGAAGGTGGCAGACTACGAGGGACCCCCTAGCAACATGCATTTAGAGGTGAGTAAAAACTTTTTTTTTCCAATTATTAATTTTTTCTTTTTTTAACGATTTTTAAGGCAAATTTTTTTTTTTGGTGGCAACACCACTTTAAACCATTTCACTTATCTCTATAATGACCCTAACCACTGGTTAGGCTTCCAAGTATGGTGGTAAACCTTATATGCTGGAGATCGTCAGGTGTGAACTGTAAAGCAAGCTGTAAATTGCCACCTTTGAGAAACGCCTCTCCCTCTCAACACGTAGGCTTCAGTAGCCAGGCATTTTAACCACTTCCATACCGCGTGAATTCCAACACACCTCTCTACATGTAAAAATTATCATCAAATTACTCTGAACCCCCAAGTATATATATATATATATATATATATATATATATATATATATATATCTATATATATCTATATCTATATATTCGGCACATCACGCATCTGGTGGACAGATTACTGGGAGGACCCAGCTGTCATGGTGCATGTTGGCACAAATCACAGAGGCAGATGAAGTGTCTCAGGAATACTACCGGTAAATCGAGCCACACCAGAAAGGCAGACGGAGATTAGGGAAGTAAACAAGTGGCTGAAGATCTGGTGTAGTAAGGAGGGGTTTGGGTTCCTGGAGGACTGGGCCAACTTCTCAGTCGATAACCGGTACTATAGAAGGGACGGACTGCACCTAAATGAGGAGGGCGCATTTCAGCTGGGAATGAAGATGGCTGAAAAGTTAGAGGGGTTTTTAAACTAGGCGATGGGGGGGGGGGGGGGAGTGTCCAGAGGTAGAGAAAGTCAGCGCGGAAAATATTCCAGAGGGTGGTATTGGGACCATTAGGGGTAGGTTGACCAAAGCACATAAACCCAAGGTAAGTATAGTAGCAAGTCCTAGTTGCAATCTCGGAACACCCAATAAGAGGATAATAGGCGACCGGTCTAAACTATGTGGCATGTTCACCAATGCCAGGAGCCTGGCGGACAAGATGGGTGAACTAGAGATACTATTGTACGAGGAGGATTTGGATTTTGTGGGAATTTCAGAGACCTGGTTCAACAGCTCTCATGATTGGCTGGCAAACATTCAAGGGTATACCCTTTATCGCAAGGATAAAGAGGGTAAAAAAGGGGGAGGGGGTATGCCTATATATATCGAGAATAATGTACAAGTGAATGTGAGAGATGACATCAGTAAGGGAGGTGGAATCCTTATGGGTAGAGCTTCAAAGGGATGAAGCTATGGGGGAAATAATACTGGGAGTATGCTTTAGGCCCCCTAACCTGAGGGAGGAAGTAGAGACAGATCGCCTATCACAATTTGGATTAGCAGCAAGGATGGGAAGTGTTATCATAATGGGGGATTTTAATTAACCAGACAGACTGGGCGGAGGGAACCGCGCATTCATCTAAGGCTCGCCAGTTCCTAAATGTCTTGCAGGACAATTTTATGGGTCAGATGGTAGACACACCAACTAGAAAGAAAGCGTTACTGGATCTACTGATTACCAATAATACAGACCTGATGACGGATGTGGAAATACGGGGCAATTTAGGGAACAGCGATCACAGGTCAATTGGCTTGCGTATAAATCACACAAATGGGAAACATAAGGGGAATACAAAGACACTGAATTTCAAAAGAGCCAACTTCCCTAAACTGCGTACCTTACTAGAAGGCATAAATTGGGATAAAATCTTAGGAACAAAGAGCGTTGAGGAGAGATGGGTTTGCTTTAAGAGCATATTAAATAAGGGCATTAGCCAATGCATCCCATTGGGTAATAAATTTAAAAGAGCAAACAAGTCCTGGATGGCTTAACTCCAATGTAAAAATGCATATAAAAGCAAAGGAGAAGGCTTCAAAAAATACAAGGTTGAGGAATCGTCATCAGCATTCAGACTTTGAACAAAAAAAGGGTAAGTGGAGCAAAAGGGATTATCACGGTGCAAAATGAATTTATATGAATTTTATTAGTACATAACAATATAGAAAAAAGGGGAAACAACAATAGCAGTATACAAAGATAAAAATTGGTCTCTAAACATTTGTGAAAATATTGTTGTTTATATGGCACATGACATATCAATGTAGGGCCAGTATACCAATGGCCTAGATGTGCTCTCGGGTCAGTTCATCCCGACATGTTTCGCCATAAGAATGGCTTCCTCAGGGGAAATGGAATTTGACCAATAGTAGGAAACAACGATTCTATAAAAAAAGAAAAAACATAATAGTAAAGAAATATTGATAATTGTACAATTGGTGGGCTTAAAACAGACGCTGCATAACTCCAAAGCTACCATCTCTATATCAAGGGCACAATCGCTAAAACCCCAACCCTGCTGGTGTAACATTTTACCGAAGTCCCAGATGACCAAATACATACCCCTATGTACCCCCGCACCAGAGCTGACGTAGCACAAAATACGAGAGATGCACCCCAATAGTTCCAGCCCAAGTGCAACAACAGGGGGTGATAGACAATAGTTGAGACTAAGAAAAAACAAAACAAATAAAGTAGCAATTACCATCAAATGATAGTTCATACATGGAGCCCCAATTTTGACCCCAAGCCAGAATTAGCATGTGTATAGTGGCCGACTAGGCCTTCATTTGTACATACCCAATGTCTAAAGGAAGAGAGGGTCAAAAAACAGAGGCGCTGATGCGATAAATGGTGGGAGTTGAATTTAATTAGGAACAGATCTAATGTGTAAAGTTGATTTGTTTGAACTAAAACATAAGAAAAAATGTATAATATATAAAACAAGTGTTACATCATAAGATCATAAAAATTTAATGAGGAAGATTGTCACCTGCAAGAAGATAAGATGATGCAAGAAGATGCTTACCAAAGCTAACAGCAAGCGAATCTGTGATGTGTAGCCAAGATCAGATCATAGCCAGCATAAACAAATCGGATACACTGCAAAGCAGCCAGAGCGAAAATGTCCACCAAAGGAGATTCTATTCAGTAAAGAACAACAAAGAAACAAGGTAAATCCTACAATGAGATGTATTGCCGGAGATGGGGAAATGTGTGGAACAAACCCCCCAAAGAAATCCGAGCACTAACCTTGTTAGGAACTGACAAACAGCGAAGCTCCTCCGTTGAACCAGCGGAAGAGCCGCTGGCTCAATTGTCTTATAAACCCCCCACCCATTAGAGGCACTGACGGCGGCAAATGGGAGCAGACATAGAACGACCACCGCGCATGCTCCCAGTGTATGGCAATGGACTACAGTGCCCAGAATGCATAGCGTCGCGTACGTCATGTTGGGGCAGTGACAGCTCTTCACCCAACCTCTGGCGAAATGTAGCAACAATCTCCAAAGTGGGAGGAGATTAGAAAAGAAATGCAAAAAAGGGGACAGTGTAGTCAAGAGCATGGAGATGGTATAAAAAAACCGATAAACATGCGAGAGGTTGATGGGGTGGGCTTGATGTCCACTCAACAAACCCTTGGGTGTCCATATAGTTACAGGCGGCACAGGAGTACACATCTACGGAAATGTAACCAACGCGGGGGGGCCCCAATAGCCCAAGGGGGCTGCACAGATCAAAAGGGGAGCAGTAAATGAAGCATAAAGTGAAGAAGGCATATGGGCGTGGGTGGGTATACCCACACCCCACATGCATAGCAAATGTCCACAATCGGATAGGCAGAGCCAGGATCACACAGTGCATGAGGGAGGCCCACCAATCATTATACTAAACAAACAAAACCTATGAAATAGCTGTGATAAACGACAAAAACAAAAATATTCAAAATAAATTATAAATTTAAGTAATACTCAATCGGTAAACAAATTATGCCTAACTTACCGTATATACTCGAGTATAAGCCGAGTTTTTCAGCACATTTTTTTGTGCTGAAAGTGCCCCCCTCGGCTTATACTCGAGTCAAGCACTTTTCTGCTGCAAAAAAAAAAATTTCCGACCCGACTTTGGGGCCCCGTATCTCGGGGCCACTTGGGTCTAGGTGTCCCATATTTGGTGTGCCAACCCAGTGGACCTAGCACTATAACATATCCATAATATATCCAACATATATGGGGTTCCTAGCACTAAGTGGCCCCGAGATACGGGGCCCCAAAATCGGTTCGGGAAATGTCATTCTCTGCTGCAGAAAAGTGCTTGACATTTTCTGACCCGAATTTGGGGCCAGATATCTCGGGGACACTTGGAGCTAGGAACCCCAAATTTGGCATTCAAACCCAGTTGAACTAGCACTACAACATATCCAGAGATGGGGTTCCTAGCACTAAGTGGCCCCGAGATACAGGGCCCCAAAGTCGGTTCAGAAAATGTCATTCTCTGCTGCAGAAAAGTGCTTGAGATTTTCTGACCCGAATTCGGGGCCCCATATCTCGGGGACACTTGGTGCTAGGAACCCCAAATGTTGTATTCCAACCCAGTGGAATTAGCACTACAACATATCTAAAGATGGGGTTCCTAGCACTAAGTGACCCTGAGATACAGGGCCCCAAATCGGTCAACTGTGTCCATCTGCATGGGCACAGTGACGCTGCAAATGGGCATCGTTGACCCTCTTTTCCACTTACAGTAGCTGCGCATTTCTCACCCTAGGCTTATACTCGAGTCAATAAGTTTTCCCAGTTGTTTGTGGTAAAATTAGGTGCCTCGGCTTATATTCGGGTCGGCCTATACTCGAGTATATACGGTAATCATAATAATCAATATACCAATTCACAATGGAAAAAATTATACATAATCCAAGACATAAAGAAAAAACAATTTATTGAATATAACAATAATATAACAGCTAAATATAATTTTTTTAGGACTAAAAGATCTATATAAATGGATAGAATAGATGGAATTGGGGCTACACAGGAGGAATCGGTGTTCGCATTGGATAGAATAGTGCAACATCACTACAGGGATAAGCAGAATGAAAGCGTGAGATTGGAGCAAAACAAAGCAAGACAAAAGAGTAATACGTGATCAACAACAGTAATCAAAAACTCTATAAAGAAATTGACAATACGCTAATAGACCATTGGGGTCCACAACTGTTATCAATGTTACATTGACCCATTTAGAACATTAAACTTACTACGTAGAGGGTTCTTTACTGTAAGAGCGGCAATGATGTGGAATTCCCTTCCACAGGCGGTGGTCTCAGCGGAGGGCATTGATGGTTTCAAGAAACTATTAGATAAGCACCTGAACGACCGCAACATACAGGGATATACAATGTAATACTGACATATAATCACACACATAGGTTGGACTTCATACTTCATCAGACTCAAAGATCACATTTTTTATTTAGATCCCTTTCACACTGGGGCATATATGCCCTGCCTCCTTGAAATGTGCCCTGCCCCCGCGTAATGTGGCTTGCCTCCATGTAAAAGTTTACTTTAAATGTAATGCCTTTTATTACCTCCAGTCTATCGGCCGCCACCTTCTCTGGGTTCAGATGCTGATCTTCCCTGCATAGTCTTTAACCACTTGCTTACTGGGCACTTAAACCCCCCTCCTATCCAGACCAATTTTCAGCTTTCAGCGCTGTTGCACTTTGAATGACAATTGTGCGGTCATACAACACTGTACCCAAATAAAATTTTTATTTTTTTCCCCCAAATAGAGCTTTCTTTTGGTGGTATTTGATCACCTCTGCGATTTTTTTATTTTATTTTTTTTGTTATAAAAATTTTTAAATGGGTAATTTTTGTCCGTCATTGATGTATGCTGATGAGGTGGCAGTGATGGACACCGATAGGTGACAGTGATGGGCACCGATGGGTGGCAGTGATGGGCACTGATGGGTTACACTGATAGGCAGCACTTTTAGGTGGGCATTGATAGGTGGCACTTGTGGGCATTGATAGGTGGCACTTGTGGGCATTGACAGGGGGCATACATGAGGCATAAATGCCTCTGACTTTTCGGGACCGATGTCCCTTTAAGATGAGCCGGTGATCGGCTTTTTTTTCTCCTCTGCTGTCAGCGTGAGGAAAAAAAAAAAAAGATCACCGAGCTTTTGTTTTGATCATGTGATCAGCTGTCATTGGCTGACAGCTGATCACATGGTAAGGGGCCCGGACCCGCCCCTTACTCGGATCGCTGATCACCCGAGTCTCAGTGACTCAGTGATCACAGCGCACTCCGCGCGCCCTGTAGGGAGCATGCACAGGGGAGGCCGTCATATGACGGCCTCCCGGGAATTGAATGTCAAGTGGTTAAAGTTTGTTGTTTTAAAAAAAATAAAAACAAAGCATGTTCTACTTGCCTGCCAGAGCAGGTAAGATTAAAAGTTTAAAAAAAAAAATAAAAAATTAACAGATGTAATGGTTTTGCACAGAGCAGCCCTGACTCTTCTCTTCTGGGGTCCCTCACCGACGCTTCTGGCTCCTCCTGCCTTCAGAGTGCCCCAATAGCAAGCTGCAAATTATAGTATAGCGAGGTAAAAAAACTTCTGCCTTTAGACCTACTCACTTCCTGCCCAGGACTACATGTTTCATGAGGAATTGCTCCTCTCACATTCACAAGTTCTCAGGCACCTACTGATATGTATGGACGGTGTGTACTGAGCTGTATGTGTGCTGCACTGTATTTCCTGATATGTAAACATATAATGCAGGCCAACTAATCGGCTGGCCGATTAATCAATTATGAAAATAGTTGACAACTATTTTCATAATCGATTCATTATCTATTAGTTGTTTCAGCCCATATATATATATATATATATATATATATATATATATATATATATATATATATATATATATATATATATATATATATATATATATATATATATATAATCTGAGACCCTAGGGAATAAAATGGCGGTCATCGCAACTTTTTAAGGTTGAATATCATTTTTTTTTTTTTTTTTTTTTTTAAATATCTTTATTTATCAGAAAATTTATAAGAATATTAAACTCAATCCAGGTCTGCCGTGCAGTCCTAGGCTCTTTTTTAACCTCCTTCTCAGTTTCCGATCTTTTTTCCAGTGCACACATTTCGTTCATCTCCATCTCCCATTCCTTTATGTTCGGACTTTCCCTATTTTTCCATTTTCTAGCTATTATAGTGCGTGCAGCAGTAAGAAAATACTTCAAAGTACCTTTCCTGACCTTTTTTACCGATCCTAAATTCATTGACAATACCGACATCAAAATGTCAGGTTGAATTACTCTTCCTGTCATTACTGCATATATTTTGTATATTTGCTCCCAGAAACTATAAACCCCAGGGCAGTAATACCAGATATGTGACATTGTTCCAATATCTTTTTGACATCTCCAGCATTTGTCTTCATTTTCTGGATTTATTTTCTTCATGTCTGTTGGGCATCTATACCATCTAATTAGAAGTTTATAGTTCCTCTCCTGATGTTTACTAGATTTTGATAGTTTATGTATTATTTTAAATGCTTCGTTCCATTTACTTTTGGGGATATTTATTCCTAATTCTTCTTCCCATTTTTTTATCTGTATTATCTCCTGTCTGTTATTGTTTTTCATTAAATACTTATATATATATATTAGACAAATTGTGGGTTGGTTTTTGTTTCCCTATCAGAATTTCTTCAAAGTCTGTCAGGGGTCTATTAAGTATCTCTTCTTTCGCTAAGTGGGTAATATATTTATGTAATTGCCAGTATTGTATCCAATTATTATTATATTCTATATCTAAGGCTTCTGGTGATATTAACCTGTTGTATTCAGTTATCTCCCATACTCTAGTGTCCTGCTTTTTATTCCACTTTAAAAAGGTTCCTGATTTCATTGCTGGTGGGAATCCCGGGTTATTAAATATAGGGGTCATTGGGCCTGCACATGAAAATCCCTGGCCCTGTCTTGCCAGGCTATCCCATACTTTCATCGTCAGGGCCACAAAAAATGGCATTTCACTATCTAAGGGGCAATGTTCTTTTTTAACCCATGGTAATGATTTCAATCTTATGGCCGTGATCTCTTCCTCCAATCCAACCCATTGCTTAGTATCCTCGTTTTGAAACCAGTCTATTATTCTTGTTATTAGGGCTGCTTTTAGGTAAGTCGTAACATCTGGTAGTGCCAACCCTCCTTCTTTCGTTCGAGTCAGTGTTGACCTATTTACTCTAGCGGGCTTTCCTGCCCAAATAAAACTTCCTATTGCTTTCCGTAGTTGGTTTATTATATTTTTTGCAGGAAAAGGTGGGATGGCCTGAAATACATATAAAATTTTTGGTAGTATGTCCATTTTTATTATGTTTATTCTTCCTATCCATGAATAAATCCCTTTAGTATATTTTTGTAGTGTTTTTATTATTTTAGCAGTGATTGGGAGATAGTTAAGTTCGTATAACTTGTCCAGTTCCTTAGGAATATATATTCCAAGGTATTTAATTGCTATTGATTGCCAATTAAAAGGGGAATTAGTCTTAATTAATTCCACTTTATCTGAAGGAAGTGAGATGTCCATCATTTCAGACTTGTTATAATTCACCTTAAAGTAACTTACCCTTGCGAACCTCTCAAATTCTTGTATCAGGTTAGGGAGTGTAATTATGGGATTTGTTATATAGACTAATAAATCATCTGCATAAATAGAGATTTTATATTCATGTTGTGTTTTTAGTCCCTGTATATTTGGGTTGTTTCGGATAGCTATTGCAAGATGTTCCATAACCAATACATACAGTAAGGGGGACATCCTTGTCTAGTTCCGTTTGTTATAGTCATTGGGTCGGATATTTCTCCGGCCGTTCTTATTCTGGCTGTAGGTTTTTCATATAATACCATATTTTTTTCTAATAGAATTGGACCTACGCCCCATTGTTTTAATGTTTCTTCGAGGAAGCACCATCCCACCCTGTCAAACGCTTTCTCAGCGTCCACTGCCAATAGACAGGATGGGATGGCATGTCTCTGAGCGTATTCTATAAGTGTTACTGTCTTTAAGGTATTGTCTCTAGCCTCCCTACCTTTTACAAATCCTGTTTGATCTAGGTGAATGTATTTTGGGAGTATAGGAGTAAGTCTATTTGCTATGACCTTTGAATATATTCTAAGGTCCACATTTGTCAAGGAGATAGGACGGTAATTTCCGCAAATGGTGTGGTCTTTTTCTGGTTTGGGTATAAGGGAAATGAATGCTTGCATTCCTTGTGGAACAAAGGGTTGGCCTTTTGATACTCCATTAAATAACTGTTTCATAATTGGGATTAATTGTTCTTTAAATTGTTTATAGAACCGGGGGGTGAAGCCGTCCGGTCCTGGACTTTTCCCCACCACCAGTGAGTCTATCACTCCTTTAATTTCCTGTTCCGAGAATTCATCTTCTAATTGTTCTTTATCAGTGTCAGCTAAGGTCTGTATTGGGGTTTCTTTTATATACTCCTGTATTTTTTGCCGAAGGGTCTTGAGGCTTTTTTCGGTCACCTCATTAGAGATATTATATAGTTTAGAATAGAAACTCCGAAAAGTTTCCACAATACCTTTTGGGTCATGAGTATAAGTACCCAGTTCGGTTTTAATCTTAATAATAGATGTGGGATTTGTACGTTGGCGCAGTATATTTGCTAGTGATTTACCAGGTTTATTACCTTGGTGATAGTGTAGGGATCGTATTGTGTCTCTGATCTGTAAGGTTTGTTCATCTAATAATATTCTAAGTTCCGTTTTCTTTATATTTAATTCCTTTAATATTTCCTGTATGGGATTTAGTTTGTGTTGCTTTTCTAGCTTTTTAATATCACTTGAAAGTTGGACTATCTGATTTCCTTTTATCTTTTTTAATCTTGTCCCATGTTTTATGAACAAGCCACATATGATACATTTTAAAGTTTCCCATTGATTGGGGAGAGACGTGGTGTCCTCTATATGATCTACCAGGAAATTGGTTATTGCTGACCCGATTTCAGTTACACATATTTCGTCAAATAATAGGTTATCGTTCAGTCTCCAAGACCCTCTATTTTTTTTTCCTTTTATCTATCGTTAACGTTATATAGATGGGTGTGTGATCTGACCATATTGCGCTTCCTATTTCAGGGGAAGAGATCTCGGCCATTCCTAGTTGGTTTATTAGGAAATAATCAAGTCTGTGGTACGTTCCATGAACTTTTGAGAGGAAAGTATAGTCCCTTTCTAGAGGGTGGTCCATTCTCCATATATCTATTAGTTGAAATCTATTCATCATTTCTTTAAACCTTTTTCTTATATTTTTCTTTTCTTTAATTGGGGGGGCTGTCGTATCTATCTCTCGATCGAGGACAAAATTGAAGTCCCCACCAATTACTATACTCCCTTCTGCCCTCTCCATCATTTCTGATATAAGTTGTGTCCCAAATTCCATCTGATCTTGATTAGGCAAATATATATTTATAAAAGTGTATTTCTTACCATAGAGACCTTTAATAAGAGTCCTCTTCCATCTTTATTTTTATAACATTCTAGGACTTGGTGTGGTATTGATTTATGTATTACAATGGAGACTCCTCTTGATTTTGAATATGAAAAGGAGTCATGATACCATGTTGGATAGTGGCCTGTTTGTATATTGGGTATGTGATCTGAGCGAAAATGTGTTTCCTGAAACATGATAATACCCACATTTTGTCTATGAAGGGAGTATAAAATCTGAGATCTTTTAGAAGGTACATTTAGACCTCTGACATTATATGAACATATTTTAATCATAATGAAAATTTGGGGGAGGGAAGGAGATAAAAGGGGAAGGGGAGTGGGAGGAGAAAGAGAGGAAGAGATAAAAAAAAAAAAAATTTAAAAAAATTAAAATAAAAAGTTTAGGGTCAAAGGGTCCGCGTTATATCTGCAGATTCTTTGTTCCTCAAGCATTCACATTCATACCATTCTTACGCCATACTTTTGTGTTATCTATCTATGACTAAATTAAGTCTACCCTTACGTATAAGGTCCCTAATTGGGGTGTATGGAGCTACCCCTCGCAAGACGGTGCCCTCCCCAGTCCCTCAGCTACACCCATAAGTTTTGTATTTGGTTCCTTTCCTAATAATGTGTTTTCAAAACAAGAAGACCGAGAGTTTATACAGAGACTCATGGGTCCGTCTGTGGGATTATTGGGGGGGGGGTGGGGGGAGGGAGAGGGAAGGGATGGCAGGGGCAGAGAGGGGGAAAGAGAAAAAAAATAAAAATAAAAAAGGAGAATACAGAAGGAATATAAAAATTAGTGCACGTGTTTCTAATGTGCTATATATTGTCCATTTAAAAGGGGTTTAACTTTCTTGTCTTCCTATTACCCATTATTAACCCAGCAGTAGAAGGAAAAATCATCATGTATCTATTATATAATATACTTCACATTTATCCCCCTGTACATATGCAAAAAACAATATCCATATATTTACTTTAACCATGTGTAAACATGAGATGCTGGGTACATATTATATATACATATATTAAATTAAAAAAAAAAAATAAAGGAAAAAAAAAAAAAAATTAAATAAAATAAAAATTAGTGCACGTGATTTTTGTGTTGTTAATATTGTCCATTTTGGACAGTGAAGGTGCTTCTGTTTATGATTCTTGTTACTCAAATTTATCATGTGTGTAATCAAACAATATCCATTTTAGCTTTTAAAAAAATACATATAAATTCACATTGTTGTATGTGTGCAATGGTGTAAAAAAAAAAAAAAGAAAGAAAAATAAAAAAAGGGTGGTAAAAGACAAAAAAAAAAGGGTGGTAAAAAAAAAAAAAACCACAAGGACTATAGAGATTGGTGCACGTGTTTCTAGTGTGCTATATATTGTCTATTTAGGACAGTTTAGAAAAAAAAAAAATAAAAAAAAAGAATTAATTTATTTTTTGGAGATATAAAAAATTAGTGCACATATTTCTTAATATATTGCGTGTTGTCCATTTAGGACAGAGAGGGAGAAAAAAAAAAAAAATAATAAAATAATAAAAAAAAATAAAAAATTTGTGAAAGGGAAAAAAATAAAAAGCGAGATATAAAAATTAGTGCACGTGATTTTTGTGTTGTTAATATTGTCCATTTTGGACAGTGAAGGTGCTTCTGTTTATGATTCTTGTTACTCAAATTTATCATGCGTGTAATCATACAATATCCATTTTAGCTTTTAAAAAAATACACATAAATTCACATTGTTGTATGTGTGCCAACGTGTGCAATGGTGTAAAAAAAAAACAAAGGGTGGTAAAAAAACAAAAAAAAGGTGGTAAAAAATAAATAAATAAATAAAAAAACACCACAAGGACTATAGAGATTGGTGCACGTGTTTCTAGTGTGCTATATAAATTGTCCATTTAGGACAGTTTGAAAAGAAAAAAAAAAAAAAAAAAAGGTGGTAAAAAAAATTAAAATAATAAAAAAAAAATAATAAGTTTTCCTTTTCTTTTCTGTATAGCTTCTCCACCCCCCCTCCCCCCCACCTCCCCGGGAGTCTTTCTATCCCATGCAGTCTATCTTCTTCTATACAATCCCTTCGAGATGTCCGAATATAATTGTGGCCACATTGGTAGATCTATTGGGGGTAAATTCAGGTTTTTCAAGAAATCTGGAAGATCTTTCAAGTCCCGACATGTGTTTTTTTGACCATTTTGATGGACAATTAACTGAAACGGAGAGCCCCATTTATATAAGATGTGCTTTTCTCTTAACATGTCCAATAATGGTTTCATTGCTTTTCTCTTAATCAGAGTATATTTGGACAAGTCCTGTAAAAAAATCAATGGGGTACCCTCGTATTCGAAATTTCTTTGCTTCTTTGCCTCCATCATGATATTCTCTTTAACCACTTCCCGACCGTCGGCCGTCATATGACGGCCTCCGGTTTGCGGGGGTATATCTGAATGATGCTGTTCCGCCGCTTGATCGTTCTTATGGGCGGCGGGAGGGGACGCTCCCGCCGCCCTCCGGTGCTTCTACCCACTCACCGCTTCCATCGGTGAGTCGGACACAGGAACCGCCGGCACCGGATGATCACTATAGAGATTTCCGGCGGACCAGATGGTCGCCGGAGTCTCTATGATCGTTCGGAGACCGGGCGCGATGTGATGACGTCACGCCCGGCCTCTGCATTCGAATAACGGCGCCGCCTCCGCTGGGAAGCGGTGATCGTTTTTTTTTTTTTTTTTTAATTTTAGGCTTTCCAGCCTAGAGGTGAGATGTGGGGTCTTATTGACCCCATATCTCACTGTTAATAGGTCCGATCAGGTAATATTCCTATTACAAGGGATGTTTACATTCCTTATAATAGGAATAAAAGTAATCAATTTTTTATTTTTATTTTTTAAACTGTCAAATTTAAAAAATAAAAGTCAAATTAACAATAATAAAAAAAAAAAAATTTTTTTTTTTAAGCGCCCCTGTCCCCGTGAGCTTGTACGCAGAAGTGAACGCATACGTAAGCCCCGCCCACATATGAAAACGGTGTTCAAACCACACATGTGAGGTATCGCCGCGAACGTTAGAGCGAGAGCAATAATTCTAGCCCTAGACCTCCTCTGTAACTCAAAACATGTAACCAGTAAAAAATGTTAAAGCGTCGCCTATGGGGATTTTTAAATACCAAAGTTTGGCGCCATTCCACGAGCGCGTGCAATTTTGAAGCGTGACATGTTGGGTATCTATTTACTCGGCGTATCTTCATCTTTCACATTATGCAAAAAAAATTGGGCTAACTTTATTGTTTGGTTTTTTTTTAAGCATGAAATTGTTTTTTTTCTGAAAAAAACGTGTTCGAAAAATTGCTGCGCAAATACCGTGCGAGATAAAAAGTTGCAACGAGCGTCATTGTATTCTCTAGGGTCTTTGCTAAAAAAACATATATAATGTTTGGGGGTTTTATGTAGTTTTCGAGCAAAAAAATTATGAATTTTACATGTAGGAGAGAAATGTCAGAATTGGCCTGGTTGCGAAGTGGTTAATCTGAAAAAAGTGTATCCTACAGATTACATCTCTTGGTTTTGTTGGGTCCTTATCTTTGAGTCCCTGTGCTCTATGAGCTCGATCTATTTCAATAGGTATGGTTTTTAATCGATTCAATATTGTGTTAAATATTTCTTGTAGCGTGTTTTTTAGTTCGTCTGATGCTATTGATTCCGGCAATCCTCTGACCCTAATATTGTTACGCCTGGTTCTATTTTCCAATTCGTCGTTTATATTTAGTAGTTGGACCAAATAACTGTCCGATTTTTGGTTCCTTTCTTCCAGGTCTAATATTTTTTGGTTTATATCTTCCATATTGGTGCTTATGGTTTCTACTCTATTTTGGGTGTCTATTACCGATGCTTTTATTATTTGTATTTCGGTCTTGTATGACGTCTCTAGCCTGTATACGTATTTGTCCATGTCCTCTCTTGTGGGTAGTGATTTAATGTATGATTCTATATCCCAGTTTCGTCCTCCCACCACTCCTTCCATATGCGTTGTGCTATGTAGAATATTACTTTCTGGGCTATTATTTACTATTGCTTCTGGGTCCTTTCGAGTGCTCCCAAGTTCCTGTTCAGACATCATTGAACTTTCCAGTTGTATTTGCGGGTTTGGGTTTTTAAAAAATCCCGTAATGTCTGTTTTCGGTATAGGGCTTGATTTTACTTCATTCGAGGAATTTTTTGTAGTTCCCCCTATTGATCCTCTTTTCACTTTTGGTGCGTGGGTGTTTTTAGGTGGCATTTCCAACGAGGGGAGATGAGTGGGGTAGAGAGGAATATATCTCGCTAGTGTGTTTTAGGGTTTATGAGTTAGGTAGGGTACAGGGATCTGTATGGATTGTCCGGGGAGATATAGTGGTGTGTTTTCGGCTGTTTTTCTCTCCTCTCACCTTTCTCTTCCCTCTCCTCCCTGACCCACTTATCGTTTGTTCCTCTCTAATAAGATAGTGCTTGGTGTTGTATAAGTCCACCTGAGATAGTTTGGGGGGGACTTGCCATTGATTATACCAGACACAGATAAGTCTATTATGCTCTTGCTGTAGTTAGAGCTAGGTATGCGACAGCTTATGTAGACCATATACAAATAGATGCATCCGATAGGTATTTATAAACAAGACAGAAAAAAAAAATGGGTTCAGACCTAGTTTTCAGGGCGATTCGGTCCTCTAGATTTCCTCATGCATTCAGTGTACTTATTGTCCCTTAGAGGTAGCCAACCTGGCGCAGATAAATATGGGGTTCATAATGTGCATTCAGGTGTATTACCTTTTGTTGCTTGTGTGTTCCGAGGCTCTCCAAGTTTCCGTGCCGCTGTGTAGCGCGGTCCTCCTGCCGCAATATGGTGTCGTGCCTTCCCGGATGTCTCCGCACAATGGCGGTATCTCTCGGCTGTTTTCGGCAGGGCGCGGGGTTGATATCGAGGCTTCGCTAGCCTCCGACGGGTGAGTGTCTCCTGGGCTGTCGTTTCTCTCCCACGCTACGGTTGGTTTAATACAAGGGTGCGCGTTCAGACCGCAGCACAGGGCCGTGGGATGGGACCGTACGATCGGGCCAGGTATCTTCCTCTATCGAGGCGCAGGTTTTTGTGGTCCCTCAGGTGGCTAGGTCCAGTCAAAGCAAGCGAGGTCAAAAGGTGTATTTGTCTGCATCTAGATATGGCTGGAGTAGTTGCCCATCTGCTACGGGATCGCTTTGTCTTCACTGCTATGCTGTGATTACTGGGGCTTCAGTCTGAGGATTGCAGGCCTTTCTCGTCCATTCTCATTAGTTCATCAGGGCTTACAGCTGATTGACTGGGGAGGAGGAAGAGCAGAGCTCAACACACGTCTGCTTGGGTCGGCATCCTCCCCTCCTCTGCACTTGAATATCATTTTTATTAGTTTTTCAATAATATAACAGTATGACAAAGCCATTATCAAACACGTTGGCAAAGTCAAAAGAAAAAGGGCAGGGGGGTAGTAAACAGAGTAAAGGGAGGGTTAAAGGCGAGGAGGAAGGGGAGGTAAACGGCACCCCCCTCCCCAGTGCAATACATACTAAAGTGCAATTTAAAATAACTTTGCAAACTCAGAACAGTCTTTCATAGAAAAATATGCATCTCTGCGCAGTGTCATCACTCTCTGGACACCGCCCAGAATTTATCATCTGTTAAACTGTCTCGTGGAGGAGGGTAGGGGGGGGCAAGAAGTAAGAGGGCGGAGCTCAGCGTATTTGGGCTTAAAATATCTTTTGCCCAATTATTACTTTCAATTAATTGACAAAGCGTGGAGCAAGGATGCTCTGAATTTGACATGACCTACATCACTACTGGTGACTCCATCCTCCATCCTCCATCTTTGTGTAGCGTCTGGTCCATACCTAAAATTGTTAGGCTATTGAGGAGGAGGTCAGATGAGGAATGGTGGTGCCAGAGGGACCATAAGAGAACAAATGTATCCTATGTGTCCTCCACCTTCGCTTGCAACTCCTCCATGAGCATTATGTCGTTAAGGATGTCTATCCACCTTGAAATAGGGAATAGATTCCTTTTTCCAGTATAGAGAGACAACATGGCGAGCTGCAGAAAGGAAGAAGATAAGGAGACTCTTCCTCTGTGACTGTATTGAACCTGGATAGGAGAGCCATTAAAGAAGGGGATAAGGAAGTCTGATATATACCATTGTAAATGCTAAAGACTTTATCCCAGAATGGACGGACTCTGACGCATTCCCACCACACATGAATGTAGGATCCTTTTCCTCCGTGACATTGCCAATAGATGTCTGTGGTGGCTAGGAACATCGCAACTTTTTATGTGTCGCGGTCTTTGCGCAGCAATTTTTTTTTTTTTTTTTTTTTTTATATACGCAATTTTTTGGGGAAAAAACAAACACTTTTATGAATAAAAAACAAAACCGTAAAGTTAGCCCAATTTTTTTGGATAATGTGACGGATCTTACGCCGAGTAAATGGATACCTTACATGTCACGCTTTAAAATTGCGCACACTCGTGGAATGGTGCCAAACTTCGGTACTTAAAAATCTCCATAGGCGACGCTTTAAACATTTTTACAGGTTACCTGTTTAGAGTTACAAAGGAGGTCTTGGGCTAGAATTATTGCTCTTGCTCGAACGTTCGCGTGATACCTCATGTGTGGTTTGACCGTCGTTTACATATGCGGGAGCGACTTGCGTATGCGTTTGCATCTGTGTGCGGGGACGGGGGCGCATTTTATTTTATTTTACTTTCCCCTTTTAAAAAATCACTTTTATTTCTATTAATAGGAATAGTGTGTGACAGGTCCTCTTTATGGAGATATGTGGGGTCTAAAAAAAAAATAACGATTTCCGACTTTCCAGCCGAGTTCCCGGCATGGTTTACTACTGCCAGCCCGGACGTGGCATCATAACGTCCGGGCCTCCGAGTGTCAGAGACTGCCAGGGACCATCTGGCTCTCGGTTTTCTCTGACTAACTTCCAGCACCAGCAGATTCCTTCTCTGGTTTGCCGATCGCACAGGCGAGTCGGTAGAAGCACAGGAGGGAGAGGGACGTCCCTGTAAGAACGATCAAGCCGATGAACAGCCGCTATGATTGTTCTTGCAGTAAAGGGAATCGCCAGCTGAAAAAAAAATTAAACCCGATGCCAGCAGCTGCATCATTCAGATATCCCCACTGAAAGCCCAGGGCTACATATGACATTCTGCGGTATAAAAGTGGTTAAAGCCAGTCAAAACGCAAAGAGAGTACAAAGTGTATCTTGGCATTGTCATGGCAACTTTGTGATGTCCTCACTCTCTTCTCCCCTGTATCCTGCTCGTGTGGGTCTTGTGTCCCTGGAAAACAGTGCCGGCTGGACCTGGAGCACGCCCATTAGGATCTGAATGTTGAGCGTGGTGGTGGATAGCCTCAGATGTGCTGGCAAGATCCGGGCAGCTAGGTTGAATGTCCACGACTCCCCCTTCCCCTGTCGGGATCTTGAGGTGGTTTCAGGAGTGCGGCCACAGTGGAATCCTTATGCTCTATCCATCTTCACACAATGTGAGTTTGGCCATTGTAGTGTTTTTAACTTTAGCATATTAAAGCCGAGTTACACTAGGACGGCTTTGCGCTGTCTGCTTTTTGTGTTTTTGTCTAGATGTGTTCCTGCCACCCAGAGAATCCATGGAGAGCAGCAGCATCCTTTGACTTTAGAGGAAGGAGGGGGGTTGTGGAGGCGCCAACTGTAATAGTTCTATTATGCAGTTTTAATGTTAGTGTAGTAAATACACTTACTGGTTCGCAGGGTGGAGGTATCCTTCAAATGTGGAGTTGTCCTGGGATGTGCTGGTGCTGCACTGCCGGCTCGGGTCACATCGTCGGGGTGTTTGGATCCGGTCACAGGCTGTTCTGCAGCATCCACTGGATGGAAAGCTCCACGCTGACCACTCTGGAGTGCGGAATCGGAAAGGACGTCGCCAGTGCACGGCGGGCATCCAGGCAAGGAATAGGGATAGTACAGGCACCCTTTGACTTGTCTAATTATCACCAATAGCCAGCTGGAGGGCTATACTAAACTGTTAGCGCACCTGCTAGTTTTTTCTTTTGTGTGCATTTTTTATTTTAAAGCCAGTGACTGAGAAAAAGACTGCAGAATTGGTCCTTGAAAAAGCAGTTTTGGTTGAACGTGGCAGTGCCCATAGTGCATCTCTAACCATATAAATGAGATGTCCTATCGCAAAATAAACTTCCACTGTAAAAAAAATTACTCCAATGTAAACGTGTGGAAAAAAATAATCAGCAGCTATATTAAAATCAAATCTCAAAAATATAAAAATATTAATACGATCCGGCTTGTAGATTTGATCCATGCTGCCAGAACCACTCACCCCCTTCTCCTGCTGTTTACGGATGCAGTGAAGGCTTTTGATAAGGTCAGTTGGCGGTTCCTGGATGCCACCCTGGAGCATTTTGTGTTGGGGTCTTCCATACTGAGCTTGATCTTCTCCCTCTATTCTTGCCCCTCTGCCGCTATCAAGGTTAACAAGACTAGGTCTGACTTTTTTCACAAATAGTACCCTCAAGGGTATACCCCCCCCCCCCCCCCAATCTGTCCCCTTTAAATTTCATTCTTTCCCTGGAACCTTTTCTCTGCACTGTAAGGGCGGACCCTGATATTGCAGGCTACAAAAAGGTGTCCATAAGGTTGGCCGCCTTTGCAGACTATTTGATTTCTCCTTCGTTCGATGGACACAGCGCCTCCTAAATCTTGACCATTGGGTTATATCGCCTCTGCAGGAGTAGGACTAGGGAGAACATAAAACTTGGCTACGCCCCATGGGCCGTCCTCAGTCAGTATAGAACCCCTTTCCTGGTCTAGGTATTTAGTTTTTTTCTGTCTAGTCAGGAGTAAGGACCTAGCTCCTTGCTGGGATCTTTTGGCCCTAGCAATTTTTTTCTTTTATCCTTCCATACATCTTTTCTCCTGGGAGATCTACAATCAAGTGCCGGGCTGTATAATCTAGATCCAGTGGTCTCCCCAGTCCAGCCAATGAGCGCGTGCAGACCACAGGCTTTCCCGCGAGTTAAACGTCTCACAGGGTCGCATATGACCGGGCTTTGGTCCGAGTTGCAGCGTCCCCCTGGCTGACAGCACCCTACTTCGGTTGGCGAGGGTCCGGTCTGGAGTGATGCCCGCAGCTGTGGAAGGGTAAGTACACTACGCCCTCCTTCTGTGCCAGGGTGGGGTGGACGCGGGTACTTTGCAGGGATGGTTGGACCTGCCTGCAGGATCCCTCCTCCCATCCCTCAGTTAAGCTGGGCTTCCCCCTATCTCCCCTCCATCCCACTTCTGTGAGTGTTCCTTGAGGTGGCTGGACTCATGTGCTGCTGTGTATACTGCCTTGCTAGGTGGGGCTGCAGTGCCTGGAGCCATAAAAGTCCCAGTGCAGGGTTTCCCCCCCCTCTGTTGGTTTTCCCTTGGGGGGGGGGGGGGGGGGGTTGTGTGCCAGTGTGGGTACAGTACCTGATGGGGGGGTCCCAATGCAGAGGGCGCAGCGGAGGCTTCTGTGGACTTTGGGAATGATCTAAAAAGAGAGGAAGGAAGAGGCCATCCAAAAGGGTCACGGTGACTGGACACTATGGTTGATTTGATTAAATTGTATTTAGAAAAAACACCATGATATCAAATATAGCAAAAATAATATACCTTCATACATAGATATATATATATATATATCTATCTATCTATCTATCTATATATATATATATATATATATATATATATATATCTCAAAAATAATACCTTCCAAGATAGTTAAAAAGACAACGTTGTCACTAAAGAGAGGGGGGGGATCGCAGCTGCGCATACATCCATACAATCAAACAGCTTCAAGGATTAGGACTAGTTGAAGTACTGGTTTACAATGAACTACATATACTACCATCCTACTTCCCAGTTAAGCGGTAATTTAAAGGAATGGAAGGAAAAAGTAGATTAGAACAAAAGAGAAGAACAAAGTTGATGAAAAAAAATATACAAAGAAGAAAGAAAAAGAAGCAATTGAAAAGGAAAAAAAATATATAGAGGAGAGGAAAATGTAATTAAATCTTACAGTAAATAAAATAAAATAATCCCCATCAACTGCATCTATTGAATTTAGAATAATTTTTCCAGAAACGGTTGCAAGTTGCATTCATTATTGAGGCCTTGTGGAAATAAAGAATCCAAATAATATATCCACATTTTTTCTTTTTGTAAAAGTACTGTCAAAATCGCCCCTTCTCATAGGCAGATTAAGCACATAGATACCCTTGACTTTTAACCCCTTTGGGTCACCCCCATGGGACTGTGCGAAATCTAACGACAGAGGGCGATCGTTATCTTTTTTTCTTGATGCTTCCGATGTGTTCGCCAACTCTGACGCAAAGTTGTCTTTTTGTTTTCCCAATATAAATCTTGTTGCCTGGGCAACTGAACATATATATTACCCTAGTTGTAGAGCAGTTAACATATTGATTGATATTTTATTCTTCCATCAGAGTTAGCGAACGCAGCGGTTTTATGCACGTATTTGCAGACACTGCAGTGACCACATGCATGCATCCCCACAATCGGCTTGAAATTGCTCAGCCAATTATTATTCTGAGTCCTCTGATAATCAGTGTACTAATATATCGTTCAGATTTTGCGCCCTTCTTGCTGTCATAAGGGGTCTGAGACCAACGATGTCGGCAATCATAGGGGTCGAACTCAGGATGTGCTAATGTTTTTTTTTAGGATACCTCTGATTTGATTCCACTGTGTCCCGAATTTGATAATCCTCGGGTAAGTTTTTTGATCTTTTTTTACTTTTTCGTGGTTTAGTAGGAGCTTCTCTCGTTTACACTTTATGGCCTTATTTTTTGCCTTTCTAAGAAGTTTATGGGGATATCCTCTCTCTGAAACGCCTATATATCTCATCAGCCTCTTCTGAAAATTGATGGTCTTCGGAGCAGATCCTCCTAATCCTCAGGAACTGTCCCGTAGGCATTTTGTGGATCAATGATTTGGGGTGATGACTTTGAGCCAACAGTAAGGTATTAGTTGCAGTTTTCTTGCGATGTGTTTGCGTAGTAATCTTATTATCAACTCTGGTAAGTTGTAAGTCGAGGAAGGGCAGTGTTGTCCCGAATCAACAAACAAATTATTGGTGTAATTAGAGGACCCTCCAGGGAAAACCATGGACACTCCTCCCAGGAAGCCTCTGAGGCCCCCAGATACCTGGATCCAGCATCAGTATGGGACAACTCCCGGACGAGCTGGGGGTGAACCAAGGAGCCCCCGCCAGGAGATAAACTCCAGCGGGTCCACACCATCCAATCAATCACGAGAGTATCAGATTCTTAACAATAGGTGTACAAATACCCAAATGTTACTGTGGGGTTGGGCTGGGGAGTTCCCCAGGACAATGTGTGTGAACTGACAAATTAAAAAAAAAAAAACACCCAGCAAGGTGAATAGCTTGACAACGAATGCAGGTCACCGCGAGAGCTCCCCAAGGGCCGTCTGTGTGTAGTGGGAGCAATGAAGGCAAATATAGCGAAACAATTGAGTACGGCCAAGGGGGGAGCCCAGGGATTACAAGACCCTCTTGAGGCAACATAGCAGGGATAGGATAAAGGCTTAAAGCGGAGTTCCAGGCTTCAGTCATCAGCTACGAAATGTTTAGCTGCTGACTTTTAATAAACACACTTACCTGTTCCACGGTCCAGCGATGCGGCCACACGGTCCTCTCCTCTGTGCCTCTATTGAAACTGTGGGTACCCGGCTGTGACAGCTTGCGGCTTCACGGCCGGGCGCGCATGCGCCAGTCACGCTGTGCTCTCCCAGTGGACAGGCAATCTTCTGGGACCTGCCGCGTGTCCCAGAAGATTGCCGAGAGGGAAGGGCCGTCTAGGGGGGAGAGGAAAAGACGCCTAGGCGGCCCGTAGGTAGAAGTAGGAAGTGGGATAGGAAGTCGCACTCAAAACTAAGCACCCACTTGCCCCCCCCCCCCCAAAAAAAAGACATGCCAAATGTGGCATGTAAGGGGGCGAGGAGTGCTTTAAGCGAAAGTTCCACTTTTGGGTGTAACTCCGCTTTAACAAACAGATGATGAAAGTCTCTGTACATCAGTGTAGAACTTTTTTTTTTTTTTAATTCAATAATCTTTTTATTCATTTTCTTTACACACATATATACAAAATACACTTTCACATTCCAAATACACCCAATCCAGATACAGCTATTCCATAAGGACAACAACCAAAAAAAAAGGGACTAAATTATATTTTCTCTCTTCCTCCCCCCCTCCCCTTAGATTAACAACAGGGATCAATATAAACAATTCCTCCTCCTCTCCCCGATCTCCTGAAAACCCTCTCAACCTTAATCCAATAATTCCCTCCAACCTGACCAGATGGCTTTGAACCTCCCTAGAGTAATTCTGTGTAAGTAAATATATTTCTCCTTGACCTTGGTATCTCTTATTTATGTCCTCCATTCCTCCACCGTTGGAGGGTATTTAGAAACCGATTTCTGGGCTATCATTTTCCGTGCTTCAAACAAGCATCTCGTTATTGTAATATAAGTATTATTTGATATACTGGGTTCTTTTACTATAATAGTAGGGGTGCAACGGATCAAAAAACTCACGGATCGGATCGATCCTCGGATCAGGAGTCACGGATCGGATCATTTTTCGGATCAGCAAATAATAATTGAATTTGCAAAAACCTGTGAAAATTCCGCCACCATATAGTCCCCACTGTAATATCTCCCCCACTGTAATATCCACGTCATCTCCCCACTGTAATATCCACATCATCTCCCCCACTGTAATATCCACGTCATCTCTCCCCACTGTAATATCCACATCATCTCCCCCACTGTAATATCCACATCCTCTCCCCACTGTAATATTGGCTGGGTATCGCAGAGTATTGGCTGGGTATCGCAGAGTTTCATAGTTAGTAAGGTTGAATAAAGACACCAGTCCATCCAGTTCAACCTGAGCGAGTGTCTACAACTATCCCTATCCCTGTACCTGTACATTGCACACTCACATCGGTCCCTACCCTCAAGGAGCCCACAATCCAAGGTCCCCATTCATATACTAGGGCCAATTTTTTTTATTTATTTTTTTTTGGACAGAAGCCAATTGACCTACCTGCATGTCTTTGGATTGTGGGAGGAAACCGGAGTACCCGGAGGAAACCCACGCAGGCACAGGGAGAACATGCAAACTCCGGGCAGGTAGTGTCGTGGTTGGGATTTGAACCAGCGACCCTTCTTACTGCTAGGTGAGAGTGCTAACCACTACACCACTGTGCCGCCCTGCTGGGGTATTGGCTGGGTATCGCAGAGTATTGGCTGGGTATCGCAGAGTATTGGCTGGGTATCGCAGAGTATTGGCTGGGTATATGCAGAGTATTGGCTGGGTATATGCAGAGTATTGGCTGGGTATATGCAGAGTATTGGCTGGGTATATGCAGAGTATTGGCTGGGTATATGCAGAGTATTGGCTGGGTATATGCAGAGTATTGGCTGGGTATATGCAGAGTATTGGCTGGGTATATGCAGGGTATTGGCTGGGTATATGCAGGGTATTGGCTGGGTATATGCAGGGTATTGGCTGGGTATATGCAGGGTATTGGCTGGGTATATGCAGGGTATTGGCTGGGTATATGCAGGGTATTGGCTGGGTATATGCAGGGTATTGGCTGGGTATATGCAGGGTATTGGCTGGGTATATGCAGGGTATTGGCTGGGTATATGCAGGGTATTGGCTGGGTATATGCAGGGTATTGGCTGGGTATATGCAGGGTATTGGCTGGGTATATTCAGGGTATGTTTACAAGTGATCGCTCCATCATTTGACGGAGCGATCACATTGTAAACAGTGGCCGGGTGTACCAAGATGGCCGCCGCTCCGGAACTAGGCCGAAGCCGCGGCCTTTCCTAAGGCCGAGGCCGCGGATCGCGGGGTGTGCCGATCCGAACGGGGTGGCCCGTTCGGATCACGGATCGGCGACGATCCGTTGCACCCCTATTTAATAGACATATTGTAGGATCCAATACTAAGTTTATACCCAGTATATTATTTATATTTTGGATTATATCCTGCCAATAACGATGAAGCTTGGGGCACCTCCATAGCATATGCACTAAGTTGGCTGGTGTACCTTTACATCGTGGACATAAGGGGGATTCCTTACATTTCCATTTGAACAGTTTTTCTGGAGTATAATATGACCTATGTAAAATAAACAGTTGTGTTAACTTTTGGGGCTGGGACAATGAAACCTGTAATACCGCTGAGAGAGCCTCCGCCCACTGTGTATCTGAGAGGGGACCTAAATCTCGTTCCCACTGTATCCTAACTGGTGTTTTGTTCTTTTCATTAGTTTTACTATTCAGTAACTGGTAAATTTTAGATATAAAAGCTTTTTTCTTCCCTTCTCTTTTAAGTAATAATATAATTTTTGAGTTATTACATTTAAATTCCGAAATACGTGACTGAACCTGTATGGCATGTCTAAGTTGCAGGTACTGGAAAAACCTTTGTCTTTTGGGCAAAAGATTTTATTTTATCCTTCTGAAATAATTGCTCCAGGTACCTGAGACCTTTATTCTGCCAAAACTCAAACCCACTTAATTTCTGTAATTCTACATTCATTATTCCAGATAGGAGTAAAAGAGGTGAAACCTGTGATGCTCGTGATCTGTTTCATTTCCTGCCATACATTAGAAAATCTACCTGACTGAAATTTTTTATCGTTCTGCATGTTTTTTTGTCTCCAGTGTGGCTAGCAATGTATATCCTCTACCCAACGGAAGGAGTAGTCTTTTTAGGGCCCTCTTCCCTAATAACTGACCACCCAAAGAACTGTTGTATCTGCGATGCCAGAAAATAATGTGCCCAGTGTAGAACTTTAACCATGAGTTGGTTCCCGTTGCCTGGAGGTTAGAGTTTGTGGTCTTGAGGGGCTTGTGGCCGCCTGCGCTGAGACCGAATGTTTCGCCGAGACCTCTGTAGCCTGCTAGCCAGGGTCACTGGACACAGGTAAGGTGAATACCAGCCAGTTGGGGAGAGGAACTGGGAGCATCTCCGGAGAACAGCAGAAGTTTGGGGGATCCGATGGATGTAGTAAGGTGTATGAGCGGTTGCCCTTACAGGCGATCAGGTGAAAGGGGTGTTTTAATAGCGGTATTTTTTGCCATGAACTCTTATAGAATTGGCTTAAAATGTTACTAAACCCACAACAGTAAAATCTGTCTGTATATGCAGAATTGCATGCTTGTTATACTCACTGTGGAACTATTATAGACTTACCTGAAGGTAGAATTCATCAAGTGGGGTATACAACCACTTTAAGTGCTTAATCCTCTGCATGATGTAAAAGGGCTCTTTGATCCTATATGCACAGATTCTCCCTCTTCTGCAGGGTCACTCTGGACAATTCCAAATAAGGCACAGTGAGGTATTCCTGCTGCACATGCTCAGTTTGGTTTCTATTTCTGGAGAGAACATTTCCTGTTTCAGTTGAGCTGTTCAGGTCACATGATATTGGCATCACACATTTGGGCATGTACACAGAATCTAAATGACAGCCCTTCTCCTCCTCCATGCCCAGTAACTAAAAAAGAAGACAGAGGGTGGGATGTCACATCTTGATGGATGATCCGCCTCCCATAACGGCATTATGACACAGGCTATAGTGGATTTCAAGAGGCAGCGATTCCCATAAACGGGATAACACCAGTGTTCTCTTTTGACCTGCCAACAGCAACAGTTACCGCCTGCAGACGTGCATATTGAGGTAATGGATATTTTTAAACTTTTAAAAATACATTAATTTCCCAATTTCTTTTTTATATCCATGAAGAACTTCATTAACCACTTCCATACCGGGCATTTTCACCCCCTTCCTGCCCAGGCCAATTTTCAGCTTTCAGCGCTGTCACACTTTGAATGAGAATTGTACCCAAATTTATTTAAATTTTTTTTCCCCACAAATAGAGCTTTTTTTTTTTTCCCCACAAATAGAGCTTTATTTTGGTGGTATTTGATCACCTCTGCGGTTTTAATTTTTTGCGCTATAAACAAAGCGACAATTTTTAAAAATAACTTTTTGCTATAATAAATATCCCAATTTAAAAAAAAAAAAGTTTTCCTCAGTTTAGGCCGATATGTATTCTACATATTTTTGGTAAAAAAATATTGCAATAAGGGTATATTGATTGGATTGTGCAAAAGTTATAGCGCCTACAAAATAGGGGATAGAATTAAGGAATTTTTTTTTTCTTTACTAGTATTGGCGATCTACGATTTTTTTTATTACATTTTTTATCCTGACTGCGATATTGCAGCGGACATATCGGACACTTTTGACATTATTTTGGGACCAGTGACATTTATACAGCGATCAGTGCTATAAAATGCATTGATTACTGTATAAATGTGACTGGGAGGGAAGGAGTTAACACTAGGGGATGATCAAAGGGTTAACTGTGTCCTAGGGAGTTATTCAAACTGTAGGGGGAGGGAACTCGCAAAGGGTGGAGACCGAACGGTGTTCCTCTGTAATGGGAACACACTGATCGGTCTCCTCTCACCTGACAGGACGTTGATGTGTGTTTAGACACACAGATCCACGTCCCTGCTCTGACAAGCAAGCGTGGGTGCCCTGCGGACATCGTGGCTGCCGGCGCACGTGCATCTGGTCCCAAGGGTTGCGGCGGGCGGGCGCACGCTCTCCACAATGCAGGGAATTTCAGGATGTCATATGGCGCCCGCCCGGAGGGACGAAGGGTTCCTGCGGGCGTCGTATGACTATACAGCGGTAAAGAAGGGGTTAAAGAATTGCTTAACATTACATTACATTACATTGCCAGACAGTACCATAAAACACATCCAATGCATTCAATAGGAGAGATGTATACATTGAAGCAAAATGTAGAACATTTAACCTTTTGGTCGATACTCCCTTACGCCTAGCATTTGGCCAGAACTGTTGCAGATGTCAAGGAAATAACAGATACCGCACCAGCATGTAGTAAAACTAAGACCTCAGCCAGCATTTAGTCTAAGTAACCGGTCCATAATCGGGTCCACCGGGGCAAGCCCAGGAATATCCAGACAGGGAGCTCAGTTTTTCATATTTAAGTGTGCTCCCCCGGTGCTGGTATATAAACTTCTCCATCCTCAGCATGTCATACACATTTTTAATCCATTCCCCAACTGTAGGAGGATCCTCAGACTTCCAGTGCAGCATAATTCGTTTACGCACCTGAAATAGGACTCGTCCTATGGCTTCTCTAGTATGGTTAGCCCAGTCAAATTCCTCCAGTGTTCCTAGTAGACAGAATGTTGGGTCAACTGGAAGCCACACTTGGAATATTGAATTTATCTTGTGCACCTCCACAAAAGATGGATTAAATCTCCATGGTCATGCTTACATCTAGAGCATGTGGACTCTGTTTGCAGCCCCAATATGTGGAGCCTGTGGGGGTGTAATACACCCTTAGCAAGATATACAATTGGGTTAGTCGCTGCGTCACATTGAGCGAACATGTCACCACTGACTAAAAAGCCTCCTCCCACTGATCACCTGTTAATTGACCTACATCCTTTTCCCAGCGCTCCATCACTCTCAGGGGATGCGGTTTCAAATATGACTGTAAAACCATAGCATAGCTTTGTGATATAAAGCCCTTGGATGTCTCGGCATCTATAATAAGACTGAAAATCAGAGTTTGGGACAATAGCAATTCCGATGATTTGCTTTGAGCTTGATTAGCATGGTGTTGTTGTAAGTAATAAAAATACATATAGGATGGTAAATTAAACTTTACTTGAAGAGCAGCAAATGGCAGAAGTACTCCATTATGAAAGATTTGTTTGAGATGCGTGACCCCATATCCCTTCTATCCTAGCCCCAGATTGTAACTTTAGCCAATTCTAGGTACGTGTCATTAAACCAGTTGGGACTGAATGAGGTTATACTATATTTAGGTTTCCAAAAGCTTGAGCTTCCAGAGCCTGTGGAATAGAGATCCTGTGCATAGTATATAGCATCACATCTAAAGAGGATCCACTAATGGAACCCTTGTGTATAGCTTCCTCACGCGTAGTACCAATAAGGAGCTGTAGTTGCGCCACCAGGTAATAAACCCAAGGGTTGGGCAAAGCCCCGCCCACCATAGTCTTCAGATCATTGTAAATGTTCTAACTTGATTGTGGGGGTACAAAAATTGAAGAGAAAATTAGAGTACGAGGGAGTTGACAATCCTAAAGATTTTCAATGGGATTACCATAGGAGTGTTGTGGAGGAAATACAGCAATTGGGGCATAAGTATATAATTTTGATTATATTCACTCGAAAGATGTAGGGAGCTCCATGTTTTAATGCGGTCTCTCAAGCGCCCTGCAGAAGAGGGAAAATATTTAATCAAAATCCCAGAGACAAGGGGGACACCTGGACCCCTAAGTATTTGAAGGAGGCCGTAATAAGGATAAGGCATGTCAAGGTCACAACTTGGGTGCCATCTCCATCTCGTAGCATTAAAGCAGACTTTGACCAATTTATGGTAAGTCCCGAGAAACAACTGAATGTTGCAATAGTTATCATAGTTTCCTGCAGGGAGATGTCTGCGTCTCCTAACATCAGTAGCGTGTCATCTGCATACAGCATTATTTTCTCCTGCACTGAGCCATAGCAGAAGCCAACAATGCATGTATTCGACCTAATCCCAATTGCCAAGGTGAAAAGGATAGGCGATAGAGGGTACCCCTGCCTAAATTACAGGCATGGGATAGCTAGCCAGATGCCTGTGGATGGCTGTACAGAAGTCTTACCCAGGAGAGATATATATATATATATACTTCTCCAAACCCAAATTTTCCCAGAACCGCCCACAAATGGGTCCAGTCTATGCTATCAAATGCTTTGGTAGCATCTAGTGACAGCAGGGCCCTGCTACCAATACTATATGTCGATGTCTGCATATTAAGAAAAAGTCATCTTAAATTAATGGCTGTGGACTTTTTCAGCATGAAGCCTGCTTGATCGGAGTGCACAATGGACGTGATAACCCCATTCAGTCTGAGGGCCAAAACCTTCACAATAAGATTTGTCACTCTGCAGCAGCGATATGGGCCTATACGACCCCAGATTTTTGCCCGGTTTTAAAAGCATAATAATAAGCTGCAGCAATAACACTTCAGCATACTGTTTGTATAATTCCATGGAAAGACCATCCTCCCCCGGTGCCACAGTTTGGAAAGGATCTAACTGCCTCCTGAAGCTCCTCAATGGTAAGTGGGGCATCCAGCATCTCTCTTTGTAACCGTAAGTTGAGGGAATAATATATCCCGTAAATACTGCTCAAGCTCACTAGGGGTTTTTGAAGCACTAGGGAGATGAAGAGTTTCATAAAAATAAGCCAATTCCTTTATCACTAGGTCAGGGGAATTAACAAGAAAGCCTGTACTCTATTTGATGGCTCCTATGGCAGGCGATCTTTGTTGAGAGCTGGCAATCTTTGCCAGGAGACGGCCAGTTGCCTCCCCCCTCCTCAAAGAATGCCAGTCTAGAACATAACCTCCTCTTGTCTGTGGAGGAGAGCAAATGGTTATAAGCAGACTGCCATGCCTCCCTAGCAGAGTCGGTTGGATTGGTAATATATTGCTCTTCTAATAAGTGAACCCGACACTCCACCTCGTCCCACAGGCCGGATGAAGCCCTTTTAACCTTATTGATTTCTGCAGTTAATAGGCCCCTAAAGCAAGCTTTAAATGCCTCCCATTGACCATTATACGAGCCGGATGGATCCTGATACGTAAAAAACATGCGCATGCCCCGCTCGATCTCAGCATTGGAATGAAACCGTTTCAACCAGAAAGCATTGAATTTCCACTGAGCTATGGGTAAGGTATTCTGTGGGGTCACCACTAAGGTCACCACCATGGGAGAATGGTCAGATGCACTACGTGGTCAATAAACCACCTCAGAGATGAACTGGAGCATGCTTAAGTTACCCACACCAAGATCAGTCCTAGATAGGGGGCCATGAGATTTGGAAAAGCATGAAAATTGTTTGACAATAGGGTTGTGATGCCACCAGATATCCAGCCAGCCCATCTCTTGTTGTAGCAACCTCGCCAAGGGAGTATCCTTCAAAGATGCAGAGGTCTGAGGGGTTGGGTGTCTGTCTAGAGCAGAATTCAAGCAACAGTTAAAATCCTCCACTATTAGTAATGTTAAGTCCGGCTTTTCAGCCATATAGGATATTAAATGCTAATGTACTGTTACCACAAAGGGTGGAGGAATATATATTGCAGGTTACCAACACAGCAGTGTAGAAAGATGAATCGCCCTTCAGAGTCAATTTGCACATCATAGTTCTGAAAGTCTAATGAGCCATGTGTGACAGGAGTGACTTTGGGTCGGGGGTTTGTGGAACTCAGCTTGCCATGGAGAGTTCTGGAGGCTCCTTGTCCAGCTTCCCCGGACCCTCTTATGTGTAAATCACCCTGTGTCTCTAGGGCACAGGGTGAATGAGGATCCCAATATAATCTGTGCTAGTCCGATTCAATGCAGGATATATGTAAAGACTATTCTTAGTTTGTTGATGAACTCAAGATGTTAATTGAGAGAGCTGATCACATTGTCCTCTGTACAATGTAGGAGACAGGCCAACTCCTAATGGAGCTCCTGCTGTCTTGTGGTTGTTATTATGATAATTTATAATCAACTGTGTGAAGCTCGGTGACAACAAGTCTGACCTGTAGTGAAATCCTGATGGGCACAGAGTCACATAGCCTGCTTAAAGGGATTAGTTAATTAGCTCATGTTAATTTGTTACAGGTGTATTGTTAGAGTAAAAAGAGCAGGAGGGGGGGTCTCCTCTTCTACTGTATATAAATACTTGTTAGTTTGGTTCTAAATAAACAGTCAATGCTAGCACTAAGCAAGTTTCGTCTCGTTTGGTGCTTGGGAGCGGTTGGAATATCTGAGAGCTATATTCAGACTGGGAGGAAGTGGTATATGACGAACGCACTCAAGAGGAGTGTGGGAGCGTTTCGTCACACCATGCACCAAAACATTTACCCCCCCCCGGGAGAATGAAGTGTGCATGGAATGGTATGGCCACCCCACCCAAGAGTAAAGTAATCAGCACTGGGTTTCCATGGTTAAGTGAGTTTCTCGGAAGCAAAGAATGGCAGGGGAAAACTTGGTCAGACACTGAAAAAATCATGGTCCGCTTCAAAGGTGAACGCAGCCCTCTAATGTTCCAAGAGACCACTGGTACTATTGTCATGGTGGGTTATAGGTTCGTAAGGAAGGCAGAAGTATGTGAGCGGCCAGTAATAAACAGCATATCAGCCAAGACTGGAGCAGCAGCCTTCCCCTTGTGCATGGCCTCACTAGGCACCAAAAGCTCAGCTGGTACATATCTTCCACTCCAGATGTAGAGGACTGTTGGCAAGGCAGCATAGAGACACAAAGGTGTCTTCCCTAGTTAGGGCACTTCTGGCAATGTGAAAACAAAAAGAAAAATGCCTATCAAAAACAAAACAGCAAGCACTTTTGCTACCAACAGGGCAGCCCAAATATCTGGCAGTGTATTCAAACACGTGTAGATACTGTAGATGATTTGTAAGATTACAACAGAAGGTGAGCATAATTCAGCTTGCAGCTTGGTTTGCAATATCATGTCCCCCAGCCAGAGAACAGCCGAAACAATATTCCCTACAGTGGAGTAAAATGCAACATGTTTACCAAACTTGAAAGGCAGAAGTTAGCGAATCAGTCAGTCAGCTGCAGCTTGGCGATGGTGAAGGGCCTGGCCTGCTCATTAAAATTGAGCCAGGCAGAGGCTTCCTTTGCGGACTCGAAGAAATGTGTCTGGCTTCTTGCATTAACATGGAGCTTCGCCGGATATAGCTTATGGTAGTTGCAGGTTTCGTAGGCGCCTTTTCTGCGTCTCAGTACTACTTCCCGGTGTCTGTAGTGCATTACTCTTTTTTTTTTTTTTTTGATGTAAACAACTGAATCAGTGGTTTCAACCTCGCGCCAAGGTGTATTGTTGTACCAGATTGTGTTTGTGGTTTTAAATACAAATAATATTAGTATTATACTATGTGTGCATAGCTGCTCCCTATAAATTGTGAGATTTGTGATTGTGAGAAATAGGTGCGACAGGGGCGCTAATTAAATACAATAAAATAAATATATACTGTTAAACTATCTTACATGAATAAATTCTATACAAAACATAGACCAAATATAATCTGTGCTTTGGATACCCTCAAAAAGTTTGGTGATTATAATCTTAATCCAAAATACTTCTTAATACTCAAAAGTGAAAAAATAAATATAGAAATCGCTCTGCAGTGCGACTTTGACTAAACACTCTATATAATATTACGTGTGATCACTCAAATTACTCAATAGTGACACATCTTGTCACTGATTGTATCCGTATTTCAATATGCTTCCTTACTACTCAGAGATGGAGAAAATAAATAAAAATCGCTCTGCAATGCGACTTTAACTCTATATGATTTTACATGCGATCACTCAGATTGCTCAACAGTGACACATTTAGTGGTGATTATAATCTTAATCCAAAATACTCAAAAGTGAAAAAATAAATATAGAAATCGATCTGCAGTGCGACTTTAACTAAACACTCTATATAATATTACGTGTGATCACTCAAATTGCTTAATAGTGACACATCTTGTCACTGATTGTATCCGTATTGCAATATGCTTCTTACTACTCAAAAATGGAGAAAATAAATAAAAATCGCTCTGCAATGCGATTTTAACTCTATATGATTTTACGTACGATCACTCAGATTGCTCAACAGTGACACATTTAGTAAACCAATTTTACAAAGTTTTTACAGTCCATTAATATATGTGAATCCCTTCAACGATACTCTTTAGGTTAAGATAGCCATAGCAAAAAGTTCATAACGGAAATTCTTCCAGTGACAAATAATTATTCGCTCTTATTAGTGACGTGACACCCTTCACCATAAGAATCTTCTTTCACCCGATAGTGAAAAAATTTATTAAGCTGGCCGCTTACCAGAATGAGTTGATTGTTTTAGCTAAAAAACGATCGAATACGCTTGTACAGGTAGTGCCTGTTCACACAGATATGCCAAAGAATGTACCAGGTCCTCTTCCTCTCAGACGAGCTCAGGTGAGATGCATATATAGGAATAGGAGCAAAGAACACAGCCTCATGGCATAATGTTTTTAAATAAAAAACATCCGGCATTGTCAGATGTTTTTTTTCCCTTAATGCATAGAATGCATTAAGGTGAAAAAACTTTTACCTTTACAACCCCTATAAGATTGAACTGCTTTTCTTCTAATGTTAGTGAATGGCCACATGTTTTATTAAATTCCCTTAGTTTTATTGCCCTTCGCTAGACTCTCCAGTTCTAGCACATCCTTCCTGAGGACTGGTGCACTGAACTGGATGGCATACTCCAGGTGTGGCCAGATCAGAGTCTTGTAGAGTGGAAGAATTATGGTTTTCTCTGGAGTTAATCCCCTTTTTAATGCATGCCAATATTCTGTTTGCTTTGCTTGCAGCAGCTTGGATTGCATTCGTGATTTTGCCATCCTAATGCATTATTTTAAATTTTTCTACATTAACCACTTGCCACCCAGGCCAATTCTGACATTTCTCTCCATGTAAAAATCATAATTTTTTTGCTAGAAAATTACATAGAACCCCCAAACACAATATGTTTTTTTTTTTTAGCAGAGACCCCAGAGAATACAATGGCGGCCATTGCAACTTTTTATCTTGCGCGGTATTTGTGCAGCAATTTTTCAAATGCACTTTTTTTGTAAAAAAATAAAGTTTTAATGCTTTAGAAAACAAAATAAAACGGCAAAGTTAGCCCAATTTGTTTGCATAATGTGAAAGATGAAGTTACGCCGGGTAAATAGATACCCAACATGTCACGCTTCAAAATTGCACACACTCGTGGAATGGCGCCAAACTTTGTTACTTAAAAATCCCCATAGGCGACAATTTTAAATGTTTTACTGGTTACATGTTTTGAGTTAAAGGAGGCATGATCGGTCCTCTTTACAGCGAGATATGGGGTCAAAAAGACCCCACATCTCACCTCCTAGGCTGGGACAGCCTTTGAATGCAGAGGCCGGGCGTGACGTCATAACAATTTGCCCGGCCTCCGAACGATCATAGAGACTCCCTGTGGTAAACATCTGGGGCTGGCAGATCCATTCTCTGACTCATCGATGGCAGCAGTGAGTCGGTAGAAGTACCAGTGGGGGGAACGTCCCCTCTCACCGCCCGTAAGAACGATCAAGCGGCTGACCAGCCACTATAATTCTTATGGTGTAGGGAATCGCCGACTGAAAGACAATATCTGATGCCTGTAGCTGCAGGCATCATTCAGATATACCCGCACAAAGTCAAGGACGTCCTATGACGGCGGGCGGGAAGTGGTTAAACCTTATTTGCCATTGTAGTTGCCCACCCCATTAATTGCAGATCTTCCTGCAAGGTTTCCACATCCTGCGTAGAAGTTATTGCCCCGATTAGCTTAGTATTGTCTGCAAATAGAGATTGAGCTGTTTATCCCATCCTCCAGGTCGTTTATGAATAAATTAAATAGGATTAGTCCCAGGACACAACCCTGGGGGACCCCACTTTCCACCCCGGACCATTCCAAGTACTCCCCATTTATCACTACCCTCTAAACTCGCCCCTGTAGCTAGTTTTCAATCCATGTACTCACCCTATGGTCCATGCCAACGGACCTTACTTTGTACAGTAAATGTTTATGGGGAACTGTATCAATTACGTTTGCAAAATACAGATTCAGTCTACGGGCCTTCCTTTATCTAGATGGTAGCTCACCTCCTCATAGAAGGTTAATTGGTTTGGCATGAACGATTCTTCATGAATTCATGCTGATTACTGCTAATGATACTGTTGTCATTACTAAAATCTTGTAGTTGTAGTCACTAATATTGTGTACTGCTTTCTTTAACACAGCAATGGATACAAGTCAGCTAATGTCAGTGTTTAATGTCAACAGTTGGGTGCTGACAGCTACATTGTCTTTGATATAAGATCTGTCATAACAAGCCTAATGTCAACATGGAGCTCCCAAAGCAGACCACCAAACCATCTCTGGCAGATGTCCACTATACTCCAGCTAGACAGTATATGGCAGTGAGGAATTCTGCACGGCTGCAGCTACCTACTCCATAAACGGACCTGATCAGAGAAGAAAATGGAGAGAACATGGAGGGAGCCCCAGGGAAGCATCTCCTTTAGGAGAGGATTCCTAGGATGATCAGGAGATGATAAATCTGCCTGTCAGTATCCTGATCCAGCACAGATCAGTGGGCAGTGAAGGAAGCTGGTCTCCCCCTCCTGCTGTCATCTGTCATTCTCTGTCCTCCCAGCACAATGTCACAATTTCAGTATGATCAGGTCCCCCATCCATCCATCCTCCCTCCCTGCCAGGGACAGATCAGATGTCATCAGGCCTATCTTAAACGCTCTGGCTCTCCATGGGCAGAGGAGAAGCTCTGATCTCTGCTCTCTGACTGGGAGTAAATGCAGCCAGAGGAGAGGACAGTCTGTACAACTAGCATAGCATTGCCCCACTGCCTGGCTATTCCTCCCTCCTACCTGCCACACATTTAACATTAGCAGCCCCATCCAGATGTACTGTCCCAGGGAATGCACTAAACTTATAAACCCGTCACTGCCTGGGAGCTCTGCACTCCCCCCTCCTCCTCCCCACATCCAGTATACAGGCAGCTGCTGCAAACACACTGCAGCAGTGGGAGTGTTAAGGGCGCAGAGCTCTGCGCCCCAGGACACTTTGAGGAAGCGCCAATATGTAGAGCTTCTTGTTTGCAATCACATCATGCTTCCCATAGCACCTGTGTGTCCGGCGCCCTGTACACACTTAAAAGGCCATTTTAATTTTTTGATGGCGGGTGGTGCCCCCTTTTTGATGGGCAGCCACTGGCCCAGAGTATTTACAAAGGTAATAGCAGAAGCATTAGCCATTCTGGGCCTCAAGGGTGTGTCGGTTGTAGCATATCTGGATGACATATTACTGTTCACTGGGACAGCAGATCAGCTAGAGCAGGATCTGAGGCAAGCACCGGAGTACTTGGAGAGCCTGGGGTGGCTCCTGAACCCAAAAAAATTGAATCTGATTCTGGCCCAGAGGGTTACTTTTCTGGGCGACAAACAGGACTCCACAAAGCTAAAGGTGTTTTTGTCGCAGGAGAAGATTGATAAGATAGACTGGGCAGTCGAGCTGTTGCTGGGGAATCAGCGTGTCCATAAGGGAAGATATGTCAGTCCTAGGCCTGCTGACGTCCTCCATTTCAGTTGTTCAGTGGGCAGGACTATATTTTCAGCCGTTGCAACTGTTCATCCTGGGGATTCGGGACCACCATCAGGACTCATTAAACTCGAGGATCCGGTTTCTGACCCAGATGAAAAGGACGCTTTGGTGGTGGAGGAGGTCGACAAACCTGTCTCTGGGTCTCCTGTGGTGTTCCCTGGTCACTAAGACAGTAACGGATGCAACCGCCCGGGGGTGGGGGGAAGCACCTGGTATAGGCGTTTAGTTTAAGGGTCTAGGCAAAACAAAGAGGCACGAAGTTCCTCAAACTGGGGGGGGGGGGCGGTTTCAAAGCAGCTGCAGGGGCAGAATGTGCAGGTCCTTTTGGACAGCTTCTCTGCGGTGGCATACATCATCCCCTTCCGGATGATGTAAACCATTGACACCTGGAGGAAAACTCTGTGGTTATCACTGGAGAGTCTCAAATGGGCTGAGAACAACATTGCATTCATCTTGGAAGTTCACCTGAAGGGGGAGCTGAACCAGGTGGTGGATTTTCTCAGTCAGAAGCAATTTTGGAGGAAGTATGATTGGGTCCTCAAGTAGGGCGTACACAAAGGTGGGGTTCCCTTTTACATAGATCTGTTTGGTTCAAGGGGAAACACTGCTATTTTTTTCTCTAAGCAGAAAATGCTGTCACTACTCCGGGGCTGATTTGCTGAGCTGCTAACATGGTCCAGTTTCACCACTTTTAAGCACTGTAGACTGGACTTAATTTTGTCAGAAAAACAGGCTTTCAGGCTATAGTCCCACCCTAGGGGGGTAAGTGTTTTTCTGGGAAAACCAGTTACATTACCAGTAATGTCTTTTACAGGAATCTTTCTGTATGGCACCAATTCCCCACCCTGGTTATAATCTATAGATGTGGCAGTTTTCATGTATGGGAATGTGTTTACATTGAATATGGTGTTTTTTTTTTTGGTTGGAGTCCCAAAGGCGGAAGAGGGAAGGGGTTTTTATTCACACATTTTCGTAGTTAAAAAAACCCACAGGGAAATTCAGATTAATTCTGAATTTAAAGCCCCCTGAACAGGTCAGTAACATCAAAAGATTCCGTATAGAGTCAATCTTTACAGTAAGGGCTCTACTACTCCACAACTGTTTCATGGTATCATTGGACCTAAGGGACGCGTATTTACACGTCACTATAGCAGAGACCTCACAGAAGTTTCTACGCCTTGCTGTAGACCTAGGTGGAGAAACAGTACACCCATTTGGGCTATCCTCTTCACCCCGCATTTTTACCAAAGTCCTGGCAGAGGCCATGGCCTTTCTCCGGCTCCAGGAGATATCAATAATGGCCTACCTGGACGACCTGCTCTTGTTTTCAGCGTCCTCAATACAGTTAGCTTAAGATCTCGACCTAACAAAAAGGGTCCTTACAGACCTAGGGTGGCTACTGAACTTGGAGAACTCCAGCCTGATTCCCTCACAACAGATCACGTATCTAGGATTCCTGTTGGACTTAACACCGTTGAGAGGTTTTCTACCAATAGAGAAGGGGGCAAAAACTGGACAGAGCTGTGGCCTCTCTTCAGAGCAACCGACTGATTTCCATTAGGTTTCTGATGTCAGCATTGGGTCTGCTTAAATTTACCCTCCCAGCAGTGCAGTGGGCAGGACTACACTTTCTTCCTCTACAGACCTTCATTCTAAGGGTGTGGGACCACAGTCAGGAATCTAGACACCCTAGTGCATGTTCCACATCAAGTAAAGAGATCCCTCTGGTGGTGGAGGAAGGTGACAAACCTGTCGCAAGGACGTCTGTGGCTCATCCCAGTTTCTCGGGTGGTAACCACAGATGCAAGTGGCAAGGGCTGGGGGGCACATCTGGGTTCCCTTCTAGCTCAGGGCACCTGTGAAGACGACGAGCTAAGTCGGTCATCCAATTGGAAAGAACTTAAAAAAGAACTCCAGTGCCACTACATTCCGGTGTGGTCGGACAGTTCATCAGCCATGGCCTACTTAAACAAGCAGGGCGGCACAAGAAGCTGAACCCTGTTGACCTTAGCAACAGACATTCTGAGCTGGGCCGAGACCAACACGTGATAGCAGACTTTCTCAGCCGAAAGAAGCTAAGAGAGGGTGACTGGGTCTTCAACCAGGAGATCTTCAATCTCAAAGCAAAGAGATGGTGATCTCTGGAAGTGGACCTTTTCCCGTCAAAAAGCAACGCAAAACCCCCCTGTTTTTTCTCCCTGAGAAGGAGAGGGAGCCTTAGGGGTTTGACCCAGAATTGGAATTTAAAGACATGCTATTCCTTCCCACCTCCGGTGTTGTTGCCGGCAGTTCTAAGGAAGTTTCAAATGGAAAACACGTCTCTGATTCTTGTAGCACCACATTGGCCCAAGAGGGCATGGTTCTCAATACTCAAACAGCTGGCAGTAGAACCTCCCTTATTCTTGCCCCCTCGGGAGGATCTCCTCTCACAGGGGCCAGTCCTCTGTCCACAAGTACACCAGTGGAAGTTAGCGGCCTGGCTACTGAGGAGGGTATATTAAAAGCTAAGAGTTTTTCAGAGAGGTTCGTTTCCACCCTCCTTGACAGCAGGAAAAAGGAAACGCGCCAGATTTATAAGAAGGTCTGGCTACGTTTCAATGAGTGGTGCGTAGGAAGCTCATTCTCAGTACGGAGCCCCACTGCAGTGTTGGAATTCTTGCAGTGCGGGGCAGACAAGGGCTTATCCATAAGTACCCTCAAAGGTCAAGTGTCAGCTCTCAGTGTTTATTTAGAAAAGCATCTGGCTGCCAACCCGTGGGTAGTCAGATTCTTTAGGGCTCTGACTAGACAGAGACCAGTCCAAGGTCTACCCTTTCCCAGGTGGGACCTATCTTTAGTTTTACAGAGTTTAATGGGAGCCCCCTTTGAGCCTTTAGAAGGATGTTCACACAACAGTCATCCCCACACCATGGGGCGGGACGTACTGACGTAGACCGCAGTACGGAGGGAGGGGCCTGACACAGCGTGCGGATGTGTGCGCCGAGCGTGGAGGAGAGGGGAGAGCTGAGACTGCACGGAGAGTGAGAGTCTCCGTGCCTGTCAGCATACCCCCCCGCCGGACCGAAGCCCGCGGGAAGCTGTACCAGCACGGGTGAGCGTGGAGGGCTGCGATACATAGGTAGTGTATCAGGCTGCCCGTCCCGCTTACCGTCATCTTAGCCTCGGCCGAACCTGACCACCGCCTCTCTCCACCCTCCCACTTCATACCCAGAGACGCCAGAGGGTAAGGACCGTAAAGGAAACCCTACGGTGTGAGTATACCCCCCCGGACAAAGATTGACCGAACGGATGGGGTAAGAAAAATTTTCTGTTCCTGATGTATGTCTCATTTACTCCTATCCCCCCTGGATAAAATCTAGACCGGATGGATGGGGTAAGGAAAACGTGCTTTCTCTGATACATGTTTCATCTACTACAAAAAAGCCAGAGGGACATGTTTCTTCTTTATTTATTTTATTTCCCTTCCCATTTTTGAACATCTATGTATCTGCTCATGATCAGTGTATATGATTTGAATTGAATGCTACTAGACACTGGGCGATCCAGGAAATTGGGGATATGGTTTTTCCCTCATTTGGATGTGAATATTGTACCCCAGTGATTAAAGATTTGATCAGATGCCTGCACACATAATATCTATGAAATTGCAGCCCAGGTGAACAGTGTTAAAACGAACTAAGCGTTATTTCGAAACGAAGTGAAGTGAATTTCTTGCATATGGGCCTTACCACAAAAAAACCAGAAGGACACGTTCTTTTTTTTTCTTTCTTTTTTTTTTTCTTCCCCCTCCTAATATTGAACACCTGAACGTATCTGCACATGATCAGTGTATATGGGCTTTAACTGAACGCTACTAGACACTGGGTGATCCAGGAAATTGGGCGGTATGGTCTTTCCCTCATTTGGATGTGAATATTGTACCCCAGTAATTAAATATTGATTGGATGCTTGCACATATAATATCTATGAACTTGCAGCCCTGGTGAACAGTGATAAATGAATTAAGCGTAATCAAGAAGCGAAGTGAATTGTTTTTCTTGCAGGTTGTGACTCAATCCTATAGCATCCTAATATTTGACCTGACATCTATATAGAAATACTTCTAATTTACACGAACTGATGAGAAGCAACCATACTGAACTGTGCAAACCCACGTATCAATCCCCATTATTGGTGCTTCTGCTTTCCTTTTTATCTTTGGTGTTATTCTCCTAGTCTTATACTGGTTTTTGTTCTTTGTTTTTTTTTTGGCTTTTTATTACTCCCTGCATCGCATACAGGCCTTGAGATATAAAGCCTGTGATTAATATAATCACTACCTCGCCGATTTTTAAGGCTGGAGGGTACAGGAATGGTGATATCCCCAACAAACGCCTGTCCCAGTTGACAAAGAAGGAAACCCCTTGCAGCTTATATTACCCCTCCCCTCAAGCACATTTTGACTTATTGGTGAATCTGGGGATATAAAAAGCCACTGTAACCACTGTAGGGACCACGTTCCCAAGCTCTTTGTTACGGCGCCTGCATTGGCCCTGGGAGACCTTATAGGAGGAAAAGCCCGATCTCTAAACGGAGACAAAACTACAACAGGGAATAGAGCTGCTCTAACTCCCTGCAATTGAAAACGGGCTGAATCTTCATTCCCCAGAAAAAACGGGCCTGAACGAATGCCCCTCCAGAACTGTTCCAGTAACCCCACGGGCTTTTGGGACTGATACTAAGAGGGGGCAAAAGGAAGCAACCATTGGGGAGAATATCAAAGCCACAGACATTCAAAAAAGGCAAATGTATCTGGAACAGGAGAGAACGGAGGACATTTGAGAAAGAGGAGAGAGGCGGAGAGGGAAGAGAGAATTGAAGCAAAAAGGAGGAAAGAAAAGGGGTGCAGGATAGAGGGGAACTAATAGGCCCTTATCCGCGGCCTTTAAAGACCACAAGCTGGGAAAGAGAATCAGAAAAGCCTGCACAGGAATCATGAGCAAAGCCCCCAAAAAGGGCCTTCCTAAAACCCCTAAAACAACAGGGAGCACTATCAAACAATATATGAAAACAGGGGCAAGCCCACAACCAACGCATACAGACAATCACACAGACCCAATGATGGAACGAAGAAAACCAAAGGATAAGAAAACGGATGGCCAGTCTACCCATTTTACACCCGATCAAACACTGGATCAGGAAGAAGAAGTCAGCAGGATAGATGAACAGGGGGATAGATCCCATCCCCCCACAAAAAATGAGATGGAAGAGATGCTCCAAAAAATGGAGAATTCGATCAAAGGAGACTTTCACCTATTTAGAGAAGACTTAGGGTGTCTTTTGGCGAGAGTCGAATCTTCCGAGAAAAGAGCAGACAAACAGGAACAGGAAATATGCATACTTAAGGACCAGTTACTAACTTTAAAACAAACCCAACGTGATATCCAGTACAAACTCGAAGACGCAGAGAATAGGAACAGGCGACAAAATCTCAGACTTAGGAATGTACCAGAAAAAAGGGGTGAAGATTTAAGGAAGGTATTAACTAGCATAATAAACCCACTTCTCGGTAAAGAAGAAGGGGACTTTCCCAAATTAGAAAGAATTCATAGAGTGGGCAGACTCGTAGAACCCGGACCACACAGATCTCGGGATATTATTGCCCGTTTTCGTTTCTACGAGGACAAAGCCGAAATCTGGGATAAATTGTACGGGAAAACCCCTTTAAAATACGAAGATTCTGAGATCCAAGTCTATGCTGACTTAGCCCCCCAGACGTTGGAGAGGAGAAGACTGCAAAGACCCCTACTCGAGTTAATGCGTGCTGCCAACGTAAAATATTCCTGGGGATTCCCTGCGTGTCTAATTGGCACAAAAGATGGCCGATCGGCCAGATTAAAATTCCCCGAAGAGCTGAGTAACTTTTGCCAAAAACTAGATCTACAAACCCCATCTCTACCGGGCTGGGAAACAGAGGGGGGATATGGGGGAGAGCGGGGGGGGGCGGGGGAGGAGAGGTGAGATGGTAGAGGCTGGCCGACTTCCTCAGGGGACGGAAGTAAACATCACATAGTCCGCCGCTGACCCCCGACTCCCTGAACTACTCAGGGGTCGGGTTAATTACAGCTGCCGATCAGAACCCCACCTCACCCGAGGACCAACAGATCGGAGGGAGCCACAGCAAGATGGCTCCCATCGTTTCTGAGACCCTAGATAGGGCCAGGGAGGGGGAGGAGGGATGGGAGGGGAGGGTAGAGGAGGGGAGGGGGAGGATGGGAGGGAATTTAGATGTGGGATTAAAGAATTTAGGAAGGGGTGGGATGGAGGAAAGGGAGGGGGGGGAAAGGGGATACACACTCTCTGCTTCGCTGCAACTCTGCTAATTCACAAACACGACAGACTATTAAAAGAGACTCGATGACTAACATTAAATTAATATCTTATAATGTAAAAGGACTCAACCTACCCAACAAACGTGTTAAAATTTTAAACGAACTTAAAAAATATGGAGCTGATATAGTCTTCCTTCAGGAGACGCATATCACTCATGGGTCCAACATAAAACTTTATTCAAATCACTACCCAACCTGGCTCTATGGGGACACTATACTGAACAGATCCAGGGGGGTGGCCATAGGTTTCTCCAAGGATATTCATTTCAGTTTAGAGAATAGACTAGTAGACCCGGATGGTAGATTCTTGTTCCTCAGAGGCTCCATTGGACAGATAAAATATACATTTGCTAATATATATGCGCCTAATAATAAACCAGTACAATATCTGAGCAGGATTCTAGCTAAACTGCGGGAGTTTAAAAGGGGATATGTGATCCTGATGGGAGATTTAAATTTTCACTTTGATCAAGACCTAGACTCTACGTCCCATGCTCGGGGGAAAAATAATGTAGTAAAACAAATGATTAGACAGAAATTGTACTCTAGTCAACTAGTAGATATCTGGAGGGTCCATCACCCCAATATAAGGGACTACACATTTTTCTCCCCCGTGCATGGGACGTACTCGCGTCTCGACTATATTCTTCTAGACCATGGCCTACTGGACAGAGTACTGGAGACTAAAATAGAGATTATGACATTATCGGACCACGCTCCAGTTTCAATGAAGCTGCATTTCCCAGATTTACAGGCCCCACACAATAACTGGAGACTTAATGAAGAACTTCTAAGGGATAAGGAGATAGTAGCACACATCAAAGCAGAGATAGAACAATACTTTAACAATAACGACAACGGGGAAGTACAGGGATCTTATGTATGGGATGCACATAAAGCATTTATCAGAGGGGTCTTTATTTCAAAAGGAGCCTGGAAGAAAAAAGAACAACGCACAAAAATAGAAGCTATAAAGACAGAAATTGGACAGCTTGAGCAGGAACATAAGCAACAACTGGGACAAAATAAAGACCTACTGCTAAAATTAACCGTTAAGAGAGACAATCTAAGGGAACTATTCGAGCAGGAAGTAAGGCAAACTTTCAACAAAATCTCAAAAGAAAGATACCTATGGGGTGATAAAGTAAGTAAGCACCTGGCCAAAACTCTACAAAAAAAAAGAGGCAAGAAATTATATTGAAAAGATAAAAAATAAGGCAGGAGAGATTAAATATCGCTCGGATGACATCGCAGACTCCTTTAGGGAGTACTACGAGGGAGTCTACGCGATAAAGCATAACAACCTGATGAAAGATGAAAAAATAAAGAAAATAGCATCCTTTCTAGAAAAGGCCAACCTGCCTAAACTTCCCCCAGACGACATAGAGATCCTAGAGAAACCAATTTCTGAAGAAGAAGTAAGGAAGGCCTTGTTAAACTCACCGACGGGGAAGAGCCCTGGGCCGGACGGGTTCACCATCTCTTACTATAATATTTTCCAAGAACTACTGATACCCAGACTCTGCTCGTACTTTAATGGACTGGGCTCAAAATTTAAGATGAGCAAAGACTCATTAAC